>QLNU02015270.1:105367279-105409634 GCA_006491805.2 Dysdera silvatica | reverse complement strand
ATATCTTTTCATTACTTTAACTTTAAGCTTTTCTATTAAAATAAGTTTAACCCATTGCTTTGTAAACTGAAACTGTGCAACTCACAACTGTGACCACGTATCCGTCTGTCTACGTTGTTTATCTTTGAAATGTACTTCTGTTTTAGGTTTTCTGGAAAAAGTCTGCAGCTATTAACTACATATAAATCAGTATTTTTATTTTATATTAAGTTGAGATTGTTCAGAATGGAGACAAAGTCCATGAAATGAGTCTACCTACTTAGTTCCACTCTGGCTGAATCGACTGGCACAAAACTGCCACCTTCATGGATGACATAAAAATATAATCGTTGACATACTATGCAAAATTGAAATTACAAATAAAAATACAATTTACAATGTATTTCTTGCATATAATACTAATAAAAATACTTGATGGCATTTCAACCAGTCATAAGACCAGCTCCTAACTGGTAGAAATGTCATTGAGTATTTTTATTAGTGTTATATACAAAAAATATGTTGTAAATTGTATTTTTATTCGTAATTTCTTGGATGACTTTTCCTCCATATTAATTTGAAAGGATTAGAAAGCAGAAAATTTTTTGGCAGAAAGCTAGAATCCCGGTGAAGGGTTTTCAACACTGCCAATCAAAACTCAAACGATTTTTGGGGAATGGAGACCCCTTTAAAAGAACAGAAAAAGGCACTCAGTTACACAGAGAATAAGGGAGGATGTTTTCATTTCCAAATTAGACGGTCTCTTTGGGGTTACACATGCCAATGCACTCAGTATACTAAAAATATCAGAAGACTGACTTTTTACTTGAACAACGAGAGGAAGGTAGAAAGGGATCCATGATAGGCATAGACAACATTTTTGATAAAAAGGAACAGGTAGCATCCAAGGGGGAAAAAACATTATGAAAAGAAAATGACAAGAGGAAATTCAAGGAAAAATGAGACAAATGCCACATTAGCATAATATGATGATGATGATATGGAAGAAGGCTCTGATGTTGAAAGTAGAAAAGAATCAATGACAGTCTTACAATGCTTATCTCCACGTAAAAAGGGTACATCAACATCTTGACACAAGAACTGGTAGCAACATTAGATCAAACGAAAGTGTCTGATCAGAAAGCAGTATTTGCCATCATTGAAACCGTAAAAAGCTTGAGCTTTAGTGTTGAAGAACTTGCCATAAATAGAAGCCACATTCAAAGATTGATAAGGAAACATAAGGCTGAACAATTTCATAAGATCAAAACAAAGTTAAAAGGAAAGTTCCTTTTAATCGCACATTGAGATGGGAAACTTCTGCCAGAACTAATTTGAAAGGATAAGGTTAACAGCATACCAGTTCTGGTTTCAGGCAAAGAAGTTTCTAAACTACTCTGTGTTGCTAGAGTTCCATCTGGAACTGGAGAAGCCCAAGCCACAGTGATTTATAAATCTTTGCAAGAATGGGGAATTACAAATGAAGTTCATGCAATGTATTTTGGCAGAGCAAGCTCAAATACGAGTAAAAACAATGGCACTTATGTTTCTCTTAAAAAAAAAAAAAAGAGCTTGGAAAAGAACTTCTGTACTTGGTATGTCAGCATATTGTGGAATTAATTATAAGAGTAGTTTTTGAAGTATGCAAGGGATCATCATCTGCTCCTGAAGTACCACTTTTTAAATAATTTCAAGCCTCTTGGGAGTTTATTGACAGAGAAAAATTCCAGACAGGAATAGCTGATGAAACGGTTGCAGGATTTTTACTTGATGCCAAGGACACTATATTGGAATTTTCCTAATCTGTACTTAACATAGAAGCCAAGAAGTGGTTAGATTATGATTTGTTTGTGGTTTTACGGCTCAAGGTCTACAATGGTCATGCTGTGCAGCGACCAACTGTTTTCCGAGGAATCCAAACCTCTGGACCTACAATTTTCCGAGGAATACGAACCTCTCGGACCTGCAGTTTTCAGAGGAATCCGAACCTCTTAAGGCATAGGGAACCAAACCCCGGACTACAGTGAGCAGTTAGAAGAAGTGATCAGAAGAAATTTCTGTTAGGGAGAAGTATAACATTTTTGGCACCGGGAGCTGTGTGTCATGCTCATTAGATGTCGAAAGCTCTATAGTGTCTTAAGCTATTGATGTTTTGATCCCAGTTTAATCTTACTGTAAAAGAAAAGAATAATTTACGTAACATATGCATACTTGTTGTTCGAATGTATGGTAAAGCTTGGATAACAGCTACTATAGCATCTGATGCACCTTATAATGATTTGCGACCGCTCAAAAGTCCGTTAAGACTACTCGGCCATACACTTGCCCATTTCCAAAGCTTCATCTGAGAAGTTATCAAATCAGAAGATACCAAAGTAGCTCTGGTATTTATAAGAAAACCTCATAGCATTAGTTATTTTTGACAGTGATGTATCTCTTTTTACAAAGTGGCTAATAGTTAAAGCTATGTAAGAAGCGAAGGAACAAAATGAGCCTACAAAACATATCAATATTGATCATTATTACATATATTTTTCAGAGAAAATGAATTCATGAGTTTATAACGAAGAGATCAATTATACTGTTTAAGAAAATGGAACTTCTAGATTTCTTCAATTCGATCCAATTACATGGGAAAATAGACAAGATTTCCAACAAACTTTAAAAATTGTAAAAGGTAACGGAGTTGTAAATGACCACACCAAATATTTTGCTTATTCAAGAGTTCAATGGATTATTAACCAAAGATAAACCTCAATTACGGTTCTTACTGCAAGCCATTGAGGAGCATAGATGAGCTTATCCAGATAGCTGAAAGCAAACTTTATAAGTTCAAGCTCATCCATGAGAGAACGTAAGTATAGTGTATTCGCGCTCAGTTGTCGCCCGATACCGTTACCAGATGGGTTGTTCCATTGCAGTTTATGGAAGGGCATTTTGCCCGAACTGATTTTTCGCACGGGAAAAACCAGTCATGGAGAGATGCCCTTCCCTAAACTGTAATGGAACAAGCCGTCTGGTAACAATATTGGGCATCAAGTCTGCGTGAACAAACTATAGATTTTTACTTTCATGAAAATTAATTGTATTTCCTGTTATTAAGACATTTAATAAAATGTTGCTTTTTTTTTTTGTCTTCAATTGAAAATGTTAAACTTTGAGCCACTTGAACCACCTTAATTTTTGGGGGGGAAGGGGGGCGCTAAATTTTTTTTTTTATTTTTTAGATGCAAAATGAATAATTTCAGAGGGTGCGACCAATAAACAGAAGAGAAAAAAACATGCCCTTTAAGGCCATCCTAATCTGGAGTTTTCAGACATGCAGTTACACTCTTCTTGTTGATTTCATTTTCTAGAAGTGCTTTACACAAGTTGTTTCACATCTATTCAAATTATACTACTTCAGTGGAACAACTTACAACCAATGTTACATTGGAAAGGTTTTTCTCCCTTGCATGTGTCCTGTTATGGTAATTTAAGCCAGAAGACTGAGAGTATGTTTTATGACAGATTTTGCACTTGAAAGGTTTTTCACCAGTATGTTGTCTTTTATGGTTAATTAAATTAGAACTTTGAGTGAATGTTTTGGAGCATATTTCACACTTAAAAGGTTTTTCATTTGTATGTAATCTTTTATGAATGTTCAGGGCACTACTGTAGGAGAAAGTTTTATAACAAATTTCACATTTGAAAGGCTTTTCCCCAGTATGTATTCTTTTATGCATATTTAAACTACTAGTCCCGGAGAATGATTTATAACAGATTTCGCATTCGAAAGGCTTTTCACCAGTATGTAGTCTTTTATGGCTATTTAAACTAGAACTCTGAGTGAATGTTTTGGGACATACTTCGCACTGGAAAGGTTTTTCATTTGTATGTAATCTTTTATGAATGTTCAAGTTACTACTGTAGGAGAACATTTTGTAACAAATTTCACATTTAAAAGGCTTTTCCCCAGTATGTATTCTTTTATGCTTATTTAAACTACTAGTCCCAGAGAATGATTTATAACAGATTTCGCATTGGAAAGGCTTTTCACCAGTGTGTAGTTTTTTATGGGAATTCAAACTATTATTTAAAGGGAATGTTTTATGACAGATATCACATTTGTAGGGCTTTTCCCCAGTATGTATACTTTTATGGATATCGAAGCTATATTTGTAGGTAAATGTTTTATGACAGATTTCACATTTGAAAGGCTTTTCACCAGTATGTATTCTCTTATGTTTATTTAGGTTACGACGTCGGCGAAATGCCTTATGACAAATCTCGCAATTATAAGGTTTTTCCCCAGTATGTATTCTTCTATGGTCAATTAAACCAACATTTTGAGAGAACGTTTTATTACAGATTTCACATCTGAATGGTTTTTCACCAGTATGTGATCTTTTATGGTTATTTAAACTATTACTCTGAGAGAATGCTTTATGACAAACTTCACATTTGAAAGGCTTTTCACCAGTATGTATTCTATTGTGGACATTTAAATTATTACTGTGGGAGAATGCTTTATGACAAACGTCACATTTGAAAGGCTTTTCGCCCGTATGTGCTCTTTTGTGTTTGTTCAAATAAACAATGGTAGAAAATGTCTTATGACAAATCTCGCATTGGAAAGGCCTTTCGCCAGTATGCGTTCTTTTATGGACGTTCAAACCTGTACTGCAAATGAATGTTTTGTGACAGATTTCACATTTGAAAGGTTTTTCACCAGTGTGTATTCTTTTATGAGTATTTAAATTACTAACATTGCAGAATGTCTTATAGCATATCTCACACTGGAAAGGCTTTTCACCAGTATGAGTTCTTCTGTGAATCTTTAAGCTATTGTCATGAGAAAACATTTTATGACAGATTTCACATTCGAAAGGTCTCACACCAGTGTGCATTCTTTCATGGCTATTTAAATTGCCAAGGTAGGAGAACACTTTACGACATGTCTCGCATTGAAAAGGTTTTTCACCACTATGTACTCTTTCGTGGAGAGTTAAAAGACGTTTCTTAGCAAAAGGTTTATAACAAATGTCACATACAAATCGCTTTTCACTAGTGTGCATTATTTTGTGCTTGCTTAACATATCAACAGAAGAAACAGCTTTGCTGAAAACTTCACATTCAAATTTATTGCTATTGGAATGCATGGTTTCAAAATGGCAAGACACTGAGGAATATCGTATATATCTGTAAACTATTTAGACATTACCAGGACTATAACAGATCTGCAACCATTACTTTTTATATTATGCAGATTCTTGATAAATCAATGAGTAAACTCCTCTTTCGAAGATATAAACCAATAAATTTTACTTACACATAAAATTATGTGCTTTTGCGATCTATTACTAACCATTTCTATATGTATGAATAAGAAAATCAATCAAGTCAGCGACCTTAAAAATTGGCTAATTGACACATGCTTATGATTTAAAAGAAAATGAGTGCAAAATTAGAAATAACTAGTCCATCTCTAGCATCTAATCATTCCTAATTTTATAAACATTGCAAAGTTTTACACATAAATACAAAATTTATTCGAAGGGTTTTATGTTTAGTAGATACCTCGCAGGAATTTTAAAACTACGTAACAATACATATCGTATATATATTTTACACAGTTTACAAATGTTCAAGAAACATAATGTGTGTTGCAATATTGCTGTTTATTGAAACCATACCACATGATTTTCATCTGTTAGATATTGAATCAAGTTGCACATTGTTTTGCCCTAAATAAAATACGAATTGTTAAATACCAGTACACAGTTTACATCTTCATTAATAATTACTCATTATACCAGTAGACAGTTTATATCATTATTAATAATTAGAAAAACAAAAAACGCAGAATGTGCTAAAAAGTGTGACGCATGTCGCAGAACAAACAGCTTCACTGGAACGATCTTTTTTCCTTTTTCTTAAATAAATAATCGGTCCGATAAACATTTTCTGCATTTCTATTACAAAGGGAATTTATGTTCTATAGAATTAAAAAAATGTATACATATGCATCTTCTGCAGAACATTTCTGATTGAAGGCTCATTGCAGAACATTGCAAAACATTCTGCTTTGGGGAGAAAAACTATATACTAAATTTCACTCATATACAGTCAAACTTAGTTATACAGCTGTAACAAAACTCAAGTTATTACATCAAAATTTTGAAACCCTCTCAACAGTGCTGGATTTATATACAGGTCAACTACACCCAAGCTTAACCTATTGCCCCGCAATTTTAGGGACCCTTTTCAAGAACCGGATATTATTTAATTTTAAGAGCTATTTTAATTTTGTTTATTATACACAATAAAATTATACAGAAGCTATAAAAATGTTTTTCTCAATTTTCAGACAGAAAACTATTTCCATTTACTCTGTGCCTCTGCCCTCACATTATTATACTAATACGCTTTCTCTTAAATGAATGGAATTGTAACGTTTTAGCTTTAACTCTCAAGGTTACATAGGGTACACTGTTTAAATTAGCTGAGACATAATTTTTTTATTTTTATCCGTTAAATACGATGATCCTTCATAATCTTACCGACTTCAAACCTGTTTTTGCTCACATACAGTGCGATTAAAAAATATCAAACCTGGCGAAAAAAGTGTCATTTTTGGACTTCAAATATTCATAAAAAATTGTCATATCATTTTAGCAGACAAATGATTACATATTCGTGATCAGGAAGTCAAGCACTATCATCTTCCATAGGTCTGATATCAAAATGCAGTGAACAGCGAAAGGGGTTCCCTTGTTAGTTAATATTTTCATACAGTCTGTACTCAAAAACTGTCTTTTACAGTTTTAAAATGTGCTGTGAAAGTCTTCATAAAACCAATTTGTTTATGTGTCGTATTTATTAACGACCAAATTCAAAACGGATTGAATTATGTTCACTATATTTTTCATTTTCTCACAATCGGAAACTCGTACAACTATATTGACGTTACACTTGCGGACGAGTTTATATAGCTAGTGGAATGCGAAACTTAAATGTCCCGCCAACTCTTCAAAATTGTCGCCAAATTCGCCAAATATCTATGCTAAAAGTTCATTTTTCATATTAATTTTTTTTATACTATTTAAATTAGCTGAGACATATTTTTTTTATCCGCTATATATTGAAACAAGTTCTATTTTTCTTCTGCATTGTAATAAACAAAAGCAAATTACATTCATGAAACACAAAATTAACAAATTATATATATATATAGTTCATGCCTTTCTTGACCTGTGAAGCAAAAATTAAATGAATCAAATGATGATACATTTTTGACACTCATTCCAAATGTTGTAATTTTTTAAAGCAATTTGTTTTTCCATCGGCAATTGGAAAAGAAAAATAATCGGCCATCGGTCTATCCCTATTAAAAAGGGGTGGAAATACTCCATTTTTTTAGAGTAACACCTTGGGATGGGGTACTAACATATATAAAGAATTAACATTGTTATCTGTTCATCTTCATGAGGGAAGCGTTTTCAAAAAGTAACAAACTTAACAATATTTCAGTCATTTTCACATCACTCAGAATTAAAAAAAAAAAATCACCTAAAGCTGCAAAACATATGGTATAAATAAACAAACTACGTAGATTTTAAATCTTTTTGAATATTTGATTTATCTTTATTAGTTAATAAAATACATGCGATTTTGTAAGTACTTAACTTTCGCACAATTGCACGAAATCTTATTTTTCCGATGCATGTTGCCAAAAAATTAAAAATAAAAACAATTTGCAATTGGTTTTTGACTTCTCTTGCATATATGTTTCAGCATACAAAGTATGAATGAAATTAAAAATGGTCGAGCAACCGAAAAAAAAAAATTTCGAAATTCTGTGGAATGACTTATTACACAGTTACCAACTACATTTTAAGTTTACTCCCAATTTTCAGGAAAAGTCGCCTAGAGCATAAAAAAGTCGTCACTTTTTTCGAAAATAGTTGCTTTTAAACCCCTTTTTTCCTCAAAACAGTCACCATAGTCGCAGGAAGCCAAAAATAGTAGCATTAGCAAATGGCAGCCCTGGGCAATGCAAAATAGAATAATCTCTCTCATTAATGAATCTTAAGAACCTGAGAAAAAAGGTCGTTAATCTGAAAGGTTCGTTAACTGAAATGATGTAGGGATGAGCATTGATAGTCGATGTTTTCAAAGCATCGATATTTTCACCATCGATGGTGAATGGTCGATGTTTTAAGACCATCGATGGTGAATGATTGACGTTTTGATACCATCGATCACTGAATCGATTCAGTCACGAGGGGGAGATCATTTGGAAATAATTCAAATGTTACATATCAATAATTATAAACTCTTCATTTTGAAGTATATTAAGTTTTGAGGACATACGAAGTTTATAAATATATGTTGAACAAAAACACAAACTGATAACAAAACATTAAAATTGATTTACCTCAGAGGCAAATATTTATCAACCAATGATTGGTAGGGTTTCTGCAGTGAAACTTTGGACTTGAAGTTGAGCCAAATGAGCTACACTCAAGGGTCAACTAGAATTGATGATTTAGCAATTATGCCTTCATTTGGTAATAAATACTCTAAACCAGCAGTTCTTCAACTGTGGTCCGCAGACCCCTAGGGGGTCCGCGAGATCCTCCCAGTGCCCCACAAAAGTTCGGAAAAGTACTAAGACACGAGCATTTACTCTTTAATGCTAAGAATAAATTATGAGGGAACGAAAAATTCCTTCATTAAAAGGTGAAAATCAACGATGAAACACTAGAAATAAATACATATGATGCAAATTCCGGGCTTTAAACTTTGAGTTAATTCTTGGGGGTCCACGGTCCAGGAAAGTTAAAGAACCGCTGCTCTAAACTATAATGAGATACATAATATTTACTCCAAAAACACATCCTTATCAGTTTGAAAAAAAATTGTTTTATAGCAGAAGGATAGCAAAAGTTAAGCTGTGTAGAAACCTATGGTTCCGCGGAGGATGCGTGACTTGCTACAAAAGGAATCAAACTCTGAATCATAATAGGCAGAGAACTGGCATGCGTTCTACTACCACTACACCACTGAGAATCAAACGCAGATTAATGGTATGATAGGAGAACATGCCTACACTACCATAAGACAATGGACCTGTATTCCCCCCCACGAATCCGGACAGTAGGCAATTAGTTTATCTGTTGGGAAGAAACACATCATTGCATTAAAAGGAGAGGATGGCACCGTAACAAGAAATAGGGAAGAAATACTTAGAAGAGTTGAAGAATTCTACAAAAAACTATATGAAAGTAACAGTGGATTAAACGAAGACTCTGAGATAGTCGAAGGAACAGCTCCTAAAATCTTAAAAGAAGAAGTTTCATTTGCAATAAAAAGTATGAAGAAAGGAAGAGCCCCTGGCGATGATGGTATTACATTAGATATCCTAAAAGAAGCTGGAGAATATGTAGAAGACATACTTGCAAAATTCTTTACCAAATGTCTTAACAGCGGTAACATACCAAACCAATGGGATTCTGCAACAGTAATTCTTTTGCATAAAAAAGGTGATAAAGAGGATTTGAAAAATTACCGACCAATTAGCTTGTTACCTGCTATTTATAAAATCTTCACAAAAGTGCTAACACATCGCCTGCAGAAAAAATTAGATGCAGCTCAACCAAGAGAACAAGCTGGATTTCGAAGTGGATTCAGTACAGTGGACCATATTCAAGTATTAAGAGAATTAATTGAAAGAACACATGAATATGAACTTCCATTGTGTGTTGCATTTATTGACTATGAGAAGGCCTTTGACTCTATTAAAACATCAGCAGTCATCAACTCTTTAAGATCAACAGACATTGAGGATGTGTACATTGACATGGTGAAACGTGTGTATAAAAATGCAAGTGCAAAATTTCGGTTACATAAAGATACCAAAACTATCAAAATTGGTAAAGGTGTGAGGCAGGGAGATACCATTTCTCCAAAACTTTTTACTTCAGCTTTACAGATGATTTTTCAGCAGATAAATTGGAATAACAGGGGAATAAAAATAAATGGTGAATATTTAAATCATTTGCGGTTTGCTGATGACATTGTTATTTTTTCAACGAACCCATCAGAACTCCAAGACATGGTACAGGAGCTCTCAACTAGAAGTAAAGAAGTTGGACTGAAGATGAACCTACAAAAAACTAAGATCATGTTCAATAATTTCGTATATTTCTTATCTTGATTCAAAAAGAATACGATCATTTTAAATTCTGTTTCATGTTTAGTTTATATATACATGCAAACTTCTTATAACGAACCTGGCTTAAAACGAACCCACAGTTCGTTTCCTTGAGATTCGCTGTACTGGGGTTTGGCCATGTATATATATCAGAATATTTTTAGGTCTTTACTGTCAGTAAAATTAATTTAACTACTCCACGTTTTTTCAAATAAGATTGTTTATGATGTGTAATTTTTAAAATAAAGATATTTAGAAAATTCTATATTTGTAAAGCACACGTCAGACTTTCGGAGCCTCTTAATTGAAACTCATACTTGCGATAAAACAAAATGGATCCAAAAGATTAGGTAAGTAAATTATTGTTTGTTTGTGGTTTTATGTCTCAAGGACTACAATGGGCACGCTGTGACGGGACCTACTATTTTCAAAGGAATCCAAACTTCTTAAGACCTAGGGAACAAAACCTTGGACTACAGTGAGCAGTGTTATTTTTGAGAGATCTCTGAATAAGCTTTCTTTGCATTGTTAGGAGTCAAACCAGAGTTAATGGCACACTAAGTAAATGTGTTGCCACACTGCACCACAACAGGGCAAATCCACCTCTGCATAGAATACCATCATTATAGTGTCTAGAATGGGCAGTGTTGGAACTACAGCAAAAAACAGTTCCCAAACTTTACACCTCAGGTAGATGGCGCTCTCAACTGTCTACTTGCCAAGATTCTACCTCGTACTACAAGTATGAGATCTTACATTTAAACATAGCAAGGGTGATTGCAATTCAAAGTGAAAAACCCGGAAATTTAATGATACAAAGTGAAAAACAAATATTTAGCGATACAAAGTGAGAAACACAAATATTTAACGATGCAAAGTAAAAAAGAAAAAACTTGAAAATTCCCAATTGAAAAACCCTACTTTTAACCTTTATTTTTTAATGGTTACATTGAATGAAAGGACGTAGGAGAGCCGCTACAAGTTTCGTGGTTGATCAGTGAGGAAGGGTCCCTCGCCAGCGCTTGGGAACTCTGTGGTTATTTTTGTAATAAAAACTATGAAATTAAATAAAAAAAAAAGATAACGTTAAAAAAGGTAGGAGAGAATAAGAATCGAAGTAAAAAAAATGAAATTGAACTATATGAGAAATCACAAATACACATAGCTACATATAATATTAATGCCTTTTATTTAATACAAACAATAATACATATATTCCATACTAAATATAATGGGAATTTTCCATTACAAGAGAATTAATGATCCAACTGGGCATTCTGAGATGCACCTGTCGAGAAATGTAAATAGAATTAGTTTTGTATGTTTCGTAACAAACATCACGTCACATAGATATATATATAGTTGTTTTTTGTAATACGTTGAGGGCAATAGCATTACGAGTCAAGGTAAGAAAACATCACAACAATATACACATGTGTGAAGATACAGCGTGTGATACATGTGTGAAGTAGAGGTTAAAATTCACGGTCGCCACCGACCCCAGGGCGACTAAATATTGAGAAATGGCGATTAAAAATACACCTTCAGTCGCCATCACACTCGCCACTTTGTTTTCCAATGCAATCCAGCATACCGTACTAGGCGAAAGCATTACCACACTGCGCCACCGCAGGGCCCTGCTGGCCAGTGGCCATTAATCAAATATCTGAGTATTAAGCTTTAGTGTGAAGATACAGTGAAAGTGGGACAAAAAAGCATATTCTTATCTATATTTTTAAATGAGAATAGGGATGTGAACATTTTTCAGATTTATATGCAATCTTTATATGTGTGTCGGGGAGGGGCAATGCAATTTGGGCCAGGGCAGATTGTGGAATTTATGTGGCGTCGCCGCAAAAAGGGTACATTGGAGAACTTACTTGCAGCATTTTTCAGAGCCATAAAAACCATTTTCCCACTACACACCACCGATCAAGACAACTTGGAAGTCGAAGTTCTAAAATTGTTCAAAAAAATTTAGCAGGGGATGGACTGTGCAGTTACACCGATGTTTTGTACAATCAGCAATTCGTAAACATGCATATACAGTTGCCAAAACAAGTTATCTGGCCATATTAAAACAAACATTTCTCGATCGAAAAGGTTCTGATGGCAGGTTATTCCTGTAATAAAACTATATATAGATATTTATTTATTTTTCCCAAAGCCAAAAGAATGAGCAAAGCCGCATGCAGTCACTCTGCTAGCTGGTGCAAAAGGGCCTGATAAATAAAGTTTCACAAATTTTTATAGCCATATTTGAAAATGGAAACATTACAAATGCTCAGATCGCTTAATCATAATAATTGAAGTCAAGGTTCTCACTGGTTTTTAAAAAATTTTGGCAATTTGGCTAATTGGCAAGAAAAAAACTAGCCAAAGGAAAAAAGGTTAGCAAAATAGATTTGTCATAACACTGATTCCAAAGTTATTATTGTAAACTGGGTGGAACTGCATAACACGTTACCTACTGAATTGTTTTCCAGTGTTGTCAAAAACAACTGGAAATATGCAAAATGACCAGCCACCACGTTGTTTAGGGTGTTTTTTGTAATTTTCATAAATCAGAGAAGGGGAAGTGGGAGAAAACCCCTACACGCCCCACTTCAGGCTTTGCCCTCGCTTCTCATTTTAGTCTTCGAGTACCCATGAAACAGTATAATGTTGAATTACAAAAATCCTGCAAAGTCGGGAAAGTAAAAAAGTAAGTACTCACCTAGTTCATAGGATGGGAAAATAGTCTTAATTGCATACTTAATCTATAAAAAAAAGAAAAGTCAGACACTCGGACATTTTCGCTGCAATGAATAAAACACAGCGAATCACACTTGTCTTACTTTGCATATATAATCCATAAACAAATAAAAGATTCAGATGCTCAGACATTTTTGCTGCAATGAATAATAAAACAGGATGGGTAAGAACGTGACGCAAACAGAAAATGGCCTATGCAGGGATGTGTTGATGGGGTTGTAACCCCCCATTGCAATGAAATTTTGTATATTTAACATAGGAATATGTGAGTTGTAGCTCTGTAACCCCCCATTAAGCCTATAACCCCCTTATGAACTTTCTGCCTACGCCTATGATCATACAGACGTATGTGATGTCACAACCCCATCTAGTGCAATTTACAATGATTTAAAGAGGACGAAGTGAGAAGTGGATAACACGTTCTGTACTGTCACCAAAATGTCTGTTTGTATAATTAAATTTTTAATAACAAGGATGTAACAAATTTCATCCCATAAACTAACTGCCACAGGACATCCATGTTTTTGAAGTTCTTTTTTTTTGGAAATTCTAACTTGTGGATGAATTGCTTGATAGGTTAAATTATCATGTACTTTATATAACCCAATACAGTTAGTGGTTGAATGCTTTTACCAAAAAAAAAATAACTCTACTTCTGATTTGGATGCCACACTGATCCAATCACTTCATTAGATAATATAACCACATGGTAATTAAAACACTTGATAGAATTTTTCTCCAATAATGCATGCAAGTACATTTCAAACTGTTCCTCGCTCCTTTCATCAATGGCTTTGGCACGTTTTTCTGTCAGGCTTTTTCTCGATGCAGGTAAACTTTCTGACAAATGGGAAGGTACATTTTGGAAGATAATATGAAAGGCATCACCCGTTAGCATTTGCCAAAATCTAGCGGGCAGGACACTCTGCCCCATGAAATAAGCCTAGAATGGACACGGTTAAGGATAAAATTTAAACAGTTGTTTCCATTACCTTGTATGTCGAGCTTCTGGCTGTGGCTTGTTAAGAAAACTGGTCTCTACTAATATTTAAATCACAGTCAATGAACTACCCATTTTCCGAGAATAACTGGTTCAGTGAAAAAGGGTCTAAATACACTCGCAGAGAGAGGAATGATAGGTTACCTGTAACTCAGTGGTTAGATGGTTATATTTTTATGGTACAAGTACAACAATGGAGTATGTACAATTTTAAGAAAAAAAAAAGTACAAAGGTAAAAATGCATTAAATGTACAATGGAGCGAAACAATGCAACAATATCAGGTGAGATTTAAAAGGCCAATATCAGATAAAAAATTAAAAATGATTTCATGATTAAAAGAATCACATAAAATGTCATGGAAGATAAAATCATTTTCGTTAAAAGCTTATGAATGTTGCTAGTTAAAATTTAAGCAAATGGTTCATGGTATGTGGACCACACATCGGGGCACTTTTTCCACCTTTAAAAGACATTGATGGGAAAAGCGTGTGTAGCTTAATAGTTAAAGCACTTGGCCCGCAACTAAGAGACGCGAAATCATACCCCACCAAGTTTTCCGAAGAATGTCCTTCCTGCAAATTGTTGTACCATGAACACATGGTGTTATAATTATGAAGAATTATTTTGTGCCCTTTTAATCGGGTAGGCACTGTTGATAGAATAGGTTGTATCATAAAAAGGCAAGTTTGGTAGATATTGCAAACCACGATTTCCCAAGGAAAAATTCATTGTTAATTGTACCTCAGATTTTACAAAGCTGCATTTAATGGTGTAACTACACGAGACGTTACCCACTTCTCTCACTATCCTCCAGAAATTGCTGAATAGAGGACTAGATGGGTTTGTAAGGCAACGTAGTGTGACATCACCTACTTGTGTATGATGCAGTGAGAACCGGTTTGAGATGCCATTTTGTGCTTATTTCACGTTCGTTCATTTCCACGGAAATGTCTGCGCATTTTATCTTTTTTTATGGATTATGTAAGAAAGGTAAGAAAAGTATGATTGAGTGGGATTAATTACATCTGAGTATGAATAAAGAAAGTGCAAAAAGCTGATGAAAATGTGTGCATACTTGTTTTTTACTTTTTTAGGGATGGGGAAGAGGAGGAGTCTCTTTATTTAGGGTTTGGGAGGAGGAGGAATGATGAAAATCCCCAAAAACGCTGTAAACAATATGGCGGCTAGTCACGTAACTATTACCAGTTTTAGAAACACTGACTATAAAAATTGCCAGTTTTGGAAACACTAGCTAGAATTTATATGGGTAACGTTTCGGGAAGTGGCATCCCATTTAATATTTTGGTGACAGTACAAAACACGCACCCTAGTGCTTTTTTTCCTCTTGAAAAAGAGTCGAAAGTAGTTGGAAATGGGCTTATGACGTTATGCACTGTGTGACGCCACACATACGGGCATCTGGACCTGCAAGGGCATTTTCATGTGTTCGTTGGAGGAAATTGTATGTGTGAGCGGTTGATGTATTTTTGTGTGGAATTTCGGTTGAAAGAGAAAAGAAATGTGCTGGAGTGGGTTACAAAAAAAGGATTATTTTTGTCCGGATATAAGTGTAAGAGGTGGTGGGTTAGGCCTCCTTTGAATGACCCTTTCCAGGGCGGATTCCAAAAAGCATGATAGGTGAGGAGGGAGGTGGAAGGGTGGAGGTGGGGGAGGAAAGGGACATGGAGGCCAGGAAGGAGGAGAAGGTAGGGTTGTAGTGGGGGTGAAGGTGGCAACCAGGATGTATGTAGGGATGTAAGGGGGGTGAAAGGAGGGAGGGGGAAAAGCAGGCAAGAAGGCCAGGTAGGGGGATGGGGCTCAGGGGTGAAGGAAGTTGGAAAAAACTACAGTCTTGAAAGAGAAACTGTTCAACGCCTACTTCGCGGAATTTTTATGGCAATGCCGGCACCCAAATAAACCAGAAAACTTGCTTCCCGCATTTATAAATGCAATAAAACAATACACATCTGACGAAGAAGCATGACAAAGGTAAGTACCTATTTTTTTCTGAACTATGCTGAATCGAGACGTCCATGCAGTTAAGGTGATGTAAACAACATGGCGGCAAGTGAGTCACTGTTGGCATGTGTGTTGGAAACACTTTCCGCTAAAAAGCACTAGGGTACATGTTCTGTACTATGGCCAATATTTCTTATGTTATACTTAAGTTACAACAGACCACATCTATTCAATAAATATGAAGCTAAATTTAAATACAGTATTCTAAAATTCTGCACCTATGATAGGAATTATATATACCATTTCAACACACGAAATTAGTTCAAAGTATTATTAGAGTTTTAAATTGATAAGTGCTGCTGCAAAATCATTTAAACACAACGCCAATTTTCAGATATTGGTATCTCTTTCATACACAGAAAATTATAGAAAATGTAAGTGTTGTTTTAAATCAAGGTTGCCCAACATATGACCAGCGGGCCACAATTCAGCCCACCGACAACTGTTTAGAATTAAAAAAAATGCAAAACAAGTATTTAATTTTTTTTTCAAGAAATAAACAAAGACCATAGGGACAGCATGAGTGACACCTTTGTATAACGCAATTAAAGGAACAAATAACTGAAAGAAACTCCAAAGGAAGGTTTTTTTTGTTTTTTTTTAAACAAAACCACTGCTGGCCCTCGAGATCAGTGAAATTGTTTAGGTGGCCTGGTGTTAAAAAAAGTTGGACAACCCTGTTCTAAATCGATATTATGGAAAGTACTGCAAGTAACTGAAAATAGCCTGATCACCTAGATAAAATTTGGTATTTCCTTTTTATAGTGGAATTGGCGAGAAACGGTTTCTGATTCATGCAAGCAATTCATTCCAAATTCATATACAGAAGCAATAGAATAATACTTTGCATTCAATATTCTATTAAATACATTGTTTAGTTACATAATTTATTTAAAATAAATAATACGTAGCTATAAACATACCAGAAATTCATTTTTAACAGACACTTTCTAGTGGCCACAGGTCAGCAAACTGTTACTAATAATATGTCAAACACATCACTATGACCGACACGATTGTACCTAATTATGGCCATTTTCACAATCCTTTCACAGGGTTAAATACATATCTTTTGAAAAACAAACAAACAAACTATAACATCTTTATCCTTCGATGACAGATAGAAAATAGTTAACTTAATAAATATTTAAATAATAACAAACTTATATTTTTAAAGAGAAAATTTTTAACATACTTTAAAAGGGAAAAATCACCAAGGTAGAAATATGCCAATTTCCATTTCCCACCAAGACTACTGTACAAACTCGCAGCTAGAGAGAGGAAAATGCACAATGTTAAAGACTCAGACGATTTTACTGTATTCCACGTAGGGAAATTATGCCAGGGAAAGGGAAAATTTTAGGGAAAAACATGAACATCCATAATGCTTTTCCACAGCCAACTAGATTACTACAGGCCCGCTCACGTGAGCCCAACGCCATAGAAAACCTGTCCCCAAATTTTATCAGTGGCGATTCTCTCACGCAGTTTATTCCGACAGATGACGCCCGCTGCCTGGGTTTATAGTTCCCAATTTAACAGACAATAAATGCCAATTAATAGCCCAGTTTCTGATTACATACAGAAATATATTTCTTTTTTCCCGAAAAGTTATCGTGTTTTATTTTCCAACGACGATGATGATATCGTGATATGATAACTTTTCATAACAATTTTTTAAAATAAATTTTAAATCTTGAATATCTTTTCTACTCTTTCATTCACATTGAGGACGGTTTATTGGATGAAATGATCTCTCAGGCATGATTAGTATGATAATGAATTGATAGTTTATGCAAATATCTCACGTAAAGGTAATTTGTTCCCTCCTTCATAATTTTACTCTGTAGTAGCTAAGCTAAGGTGCATTAATTATTTGAAGTTCATCCAACATATTTATATCTGCAGTATTAAGGACACAGTAAGTGTTTATTCTGTATTTTATTTTTTCGGTGACATGCTGCTTTATTATGTAGTTTGTGTTTCCAAGTAAAATTATTTTGGAAAGAATTGCTATTCATGAATACCTGATACTTTATTTTTATCATGCAGTGTATTAAAAATCTGACTTGTGTCAAAAGTTATTAGAAATTATGTATTATACATTGTGTAGTTATATCATCAGTTTATTGTAAATTCATGTGTTAATTTCATTAACATTCCATTAAAGTCTTTCCAAACAGGTGTCAAGCCTTCTAATTAATTCTTTATTTTATAATTAATTATAATAGAATATAATTAAATTATTAATTAGTTGGTTAAAATTCTATATAATTCTATTTTATTAACCATTAAAATAAAGTCTGCTTTTATATGCATTTTGCAATTTAGCTTTCAGTGTAAACTATCAATTCATTATCAGTTATTAATCATGCCTGAGAAATCATTTCATCCAATAAACCGTCTTCAGTGTAAATAAAAGAGTAGAAAAAGGTATGTAAGATTTAAATTTTATTTTAAAATTTGTTATGAAAGGTTATCATATCACGATATCATCATCGTCGTTGGAAAATAAAATGCGATAATTTTTTGAGAAAAAAACAATCTATTTCTGTATTTAATCAGAATTTATAGTGTGTCATTAGGCATTTATAGTGTGTTAAATTGGGAATGTTTTCCTATGCAGCAGGCGCCCTCTGTCGGAGAAAAACTACGTGCGAGAATCGCCACTGCGAAAATTTGGGGACAGGTTTTCTGTAGCGTTAGGCTCACGTGAGCAGGCCTGTAGTAAATCTAGTTGGCCTTGGTTTATCCTACACAGTTGTTACTATGTTATAATAACTCTGTGGCTTATCCTTACCTTTACGCCGATGTTCCTAAAGTGTCGGAGAATGTTCATTGGTTTTATGACGGTGGAAGATTTTTCTCACTTCATAATTTTTTAGTTGTACAACATTTCTAGAATTTCAAGGAATTGGCGGTATGTAGTATTTAATGCTTACTAGGTGGTAATATGTTTTTCACAAATTTTACTACCAGCATATATAGCATAATATCCTTGCTGTTGTCGCCAATCACTTCTTTGTGGGATTACTTCGGCGACACCTTATAACCGTTTGGTCGCGAACTTCATTCCTGCTTGCTGTGATTTCCTCTTTGTGACGCCATGGAGGATTAGCCCGGAATTTTTAGAAATGTATTGAAAAAACTCGCCTATGTTTTTGGAAGTTTTTGTAAAAAATGTTTTTGGAATATGTGAAAACAAACGGGTATTTTTCTGTTAGCACGGTGTGACTTACGATTTTCATCGTCGTTGCTATAGTTAATCGTAACTTTACGATGCTTTGTCACTAAAAACCCTTCTACTAATTCACAAATGTACTTATTAATTCTTAAAATATTAAAAAACCCATCCTTGCTCTTATTTCTACATTGCTTTATGGCTTATACAATCCTTCCTTGTACTTGTCCTAAAACCTTTCCATCAATTCACGTATGTACTAATTAATTCTTTAAAAAAAAAAATCCATTTTTGCTTTTTCTATGTTGCTTTACATCGTATACAATTCTACCTTATACTTGTCGTCTAAAAACCCTTCCACTAATTCACGTATATACTGATTAATTCTTAAATAAAAAGCATGACAGAACAAAAATGTTTTGAGGGGACACTACGAGGACAACCTGCTTTATGATGGTGTGATTTACAGCGATGATGACATACATCATCAGTAATAATTAGTAATTCAACTACTCCAGCATAACTTCAAGTCTTCCTCCACTTACACTTTACTAATGAAGGAAACAGAAATTTTCTAACAGGTACCCGTTTTAAAAAAAAATAAAGAACCTTCTCCCTCTCTCCCACTCAAAACATACTACCTACAAGGCGAATGATGCACATGGGCATTCCTCCTCCACGCCCAAAAATTTCTTCGATCAGTTTTAAGAGTATAGGAGGAGTTTTGGCGACATTAGTTAGCACTTGGCATGGTGAGATTGTTTTGCAATGTCCCCGATTATGTCAACATGACTTGCCGTTTTACATGTATTTCTGGTCGCCACAATGGAATACTGTTTGCAAATGGGGATACTTTTATGTTTCTGGACTTTTTTGTATATTTCTTATATTCTATTCAGTAATAGTACACAACATGTACCCCAGTGCTTTTTCCTCTTGAAAACAATCAAAAATAGTTGTAGATCGGCTTGTGACATCACATGTACGTTATCTTACGAGATGGTAAGGATATTTTTACATGATTCGCCATTTTGTTGGCTGTTTTGTTCATTGTAGTGAATTGTATTATATCTGAACGATTGACTTTGTCTTTTTTGTGGAATTACGGTTGAAAAAGAAAAATGTGCTGGAGTGGGTTATGAAAGGAGGATTCTTTACATCCGGATATGAGATTATGGACTAGACCTAGGTAGAATGACTCTTTTCAGTGCTGTTACCAGAAAGTGAGAATGTGCATAACAGCAGAGGAGGAAAGGAAAAGAACGAGGCAAAGGAGGGGATGGAGAGAAGGAAAGGAGGGGATAAAAGGGAAAAAAAAAGAGAAAGGAAGGGATAGAGAGGCGGCGGAGAGTAGGAAGGGAAAGAAGGAAGTAAGGGAAGACCATAGTCGCAAATGAGAAACTGTTTGACTCCTAAAATGGCAGCTCCGGCACAAAAATAGACCAGAAAATTTGTTTCCCGTGTTTTTGAATGTTACAAAAACCGCACATATCCGACAAAGAAGAGCGATAAAGGTTAGTACCTCTTTTTTTCTTAACTTCACTGAATCGGGACGTCTGTGTTGTTAAGATGACATGATGTAAACAACATGGCAGAAAGGGAGTGTCACTGTTGCCATGCATGTTGGAAACACTTCCCGCTAAAAAGCACTGGGGGATGTGTTCGGTACTAGCACCTTCTATTCTTTCTTAAAAGATGCTTATCTACGTACATAAACTTCCAGAAATATGAGTCAAAATTATGTTTGTCTCCGACATTCCGCAACTTTTCTGCATCATGCGTTTACACAACCACAAAACAACTTTTTTTTACCCCCTTTTGCCCTCCTCCAAAAATCCATTCCCCCATCTACCTTTGTTGTATTTCCTTTTACCAAATGTACTTCCGTCTGTATAAAACACTTTCTCGACATCCCCCCCCCTACATTCCTCCAAAAACCCATTCCCTATTTATCTTTTTTTGTACCTTCTTTTACCAAACATACTTTCGTCTATATAAAACGTTTTCTCGATCCCCTTTGCACTCCTCTAAAAACCTATTCGCCATTCATCCGTCTACCTTCGTTGTATTTCTTTCTCCAATACATATCTCTTTACGCAGTATAGCCCAGATGCTCTTGCGCCATAAAACACCTAAACAAACAAACAAAACATTATCCAATTGACCAGGGTGTAGCTTAGGATTGGCTTTCTGCCGGCAGAAACTACTTTTTGCCGTGCCAGTGGCAGAAACTGGTTATAATTAGTAGAAAGTGGGAGAAACTGGCAGAAACTAATAAAAGTACTGAAAACAGTATTGTATCATTTAGTAAATGAAAGATTACAAATATATATTTTATTACAATAATTTAGTATATTATAAAGCTTTATATTAATAATTTTAATAATTAAAATATTTTAAAATAATTAAAAAATACTAGAGTACATCAAAGATTTGTTACAAAAACCATCTTTCGCAGGCCATATTATTTAAATTATTACACCTATTTCATCATATTTACCTTCTTCACCTTATTAAACCTTTAGCTATAAAATAAAAAGCAACAACATTGACAGCTGGGATGTAAGAAAAAGCCTTAGTGGTTTATGATGAATCGGTTAAGCTGTATTACAGCCAATGAACCACACTTTAGTTTTATTTAAGTCTGTTGTAACTCATGTGGTATCTGCTTAGAAATATTTTAGAAATCGTTACAAAGTGCTTGGCTAAAGGAATATGCATAAACACTGTGAAGCCACGAATACCTGGCAATATAAGATGAAGTCAAGTAGATTGCTTGGAATATTGTTCATAGAGAATCATCCATATATCCAGTAAACTTACCCCACTGGGTTTCACTGATTCAGGAAAAATTCTGATGGCAAAAATCTCCTTGTGTCCAAAGAAGTCAGTCTTTGTGCGCCATATTCACGGCGTAGAACTCGCAGATTCAATTTTAAGAATATAGCATGAGTTTTGGCGACAAAAGGAACTTGGCTACCAGGATAATTTTAAAGTTTCACCAATTTTACTACAGTGAAACCCCAATTACATACACTGACTTTCATCTAACAGAAAATTTTACTTGTAAAAACTGATATTATCGAGAAGGAAGAAAGAATTTATTGTCAAGGACACTTTTTTGGTATTTTATTTGACTGTAAATCCTGGGTTGGCCAGTTTTTGTCAAGGTGGTTAAAACCACTGGTTATAACTGGCATTACAGAAAGTGGTTTCTGCCATGGAAGTGGCAATAACTGGCAGAAATGCAAAAAAAAAATTATTTCGTGCTTTCAAACTTATCAAGATTGCAAAAGGGAAATGTATTTTAAAGTAAAATAGGTTTAGTTACAATGTGTATAGTATTTATTCAAAGGTTACATCATAGCAAATTCACTAGCATTTAAGTTCAGGCTGATCTTTTCGATAAAGCAGTCTATAGCAAAAGATCAGTTTTCCTGCTATTTCCTAATTCAAAAAATTTCTTAATTCATTATGAAAACCGAAAAACTTGAGAGAAATATTCTTCCAACCCCACCAGCACTGACAGTAATATCATTACTGCGTAAATAAAGGAAAATCATCATTTATAGTTGTTTCCTTTAAACTAGACTACCACATATAAGCTGGTGCATTTTCTAAGATTTATTGGAGTAGTATATTTCAGGAAAAGGAGCTGATTTTGCCCAAAAAAAAGCTATAAAGTAAAGCACAAAATTTGGGTTAATGACATTAAGGAATTTCCTAGTATTGTCTTCCTGCTCATGTATACTTTGTGTGAAACATATAGCGCTGTGAACTCTTCGTGAAACCATATAAACTGGCATATGATGTTGAATTATTGCCTGATTAAATCTACTTTTTACCTTTTTTCGGTTAATTTCTGTGAGATTATCATCATAATCATCCATGAGGGTCAACCAAATTTCATAAGCATCTGGAATAGAAAAGTCATCTTTCCGAATCTTATACAGGGCAATAGATAGATTTTAAAAGCTGCACCAAGTCTTTTACATCTTTATTAATCATCTGATTATTTATGACTTGAACAGCTCCTTTATCATCCATATCATTTTCTGCAGTAATATAAATAGTTCCTTACGAATGATTCCAAGCAATTTACTTGATTTTTCCATCATATATTGCCAGGTATTTGTAGTCTCACAGTGTTTATGTATTCCTTAAGCCAAGCACCCTGTCTGTAATGATTTCTAAAATATTTCTAAACAGATACCACATGCTTTACAAAAAGTGGTTCATTGTCTCTGTAACAGCTTATCTCATTCGTTACAACCACTAAGGCTTTTTCTTACTGCCAGTCTGTCAGTGTTTTTGCTTTTTATTTTATAGCCAAAGGTCTAATGAGGTAGAGAATATAAAACGAAATAAGTCTAATTGTGTATGTGTGGTTAAATAATATAGCTTTCAAAAAAATGGGTTTTCATAACAAATCTTTGATTTGCTAAGAGTATTTTTTAATTATTTTAACATACTTTAATTAAAATAATATAAAGCTTTACGATATATTAAATTATTGTAATAAAAGAATATATTTGCATTCTTTCATTTATTATAAATGGTACAATACTGTTTTAAGCACTGTTATTAGTCTCTGCAAGTTTTCTCCATTTTCTGCCTGTAAAAATTGGTTATAACCAGTTTCTGCCTGCAGAAAGCCAACCCTGGTTCTAACCATGAGCTAGCTAAAGGTATAATCCTATTAAGATTTTCAGAAGCCTTGCTGATACCACTGTGTCTGTGTTTAGATTCTTAAAACTCTGTTCCGAGGAAGTTGTTCCAGTTTCTCTGCCCACATACAAATGTAATAATAATTTATATATCCAGGATATCTACCAGGTTATGGAAGTTGAGGAAAGGTCACTAAATCAATGTTATAGGTCACAGTTATGCACATTTTTTTTTCAATTTTACTCATGCGTTGAATTGTAATTTGAGTATGATACTTCAACTATTTTTTTTACTGGTTTAGTTATTTTCAACTATTTTTATGGTAACTTTTCAATTTTTATGGTAACTTTTCAATTTTTAGTAATTCTCAGCTATTTTCTATCATAATTTGGCAATTTTTAGGTATTTTTAGCTATTTTTTATATAACTATTTCATCAGTTGTAAAAAATCAGGTTGAGAAACTTTTTTTTAAGGTCAAGGAATGTACAAAAATAGTCAAGGAATTGGGTTTCTTATGTTTAGTAGATGCCCTGTATAAACATTTTAAATCTGTAGATGATGAGTCAATATCAAGTTGTTAAAGTCGGTAACTTTCCACCTGGGTTTAGGCTGTTGCAAAAATTCTAAAATGAGGAGAGAGAAAGTTGTAACAAAATGCTAAAAAATATTAGTTGCTTTTGTTGCTCGAAAAATCGTATCAATGAAATTATTTATATCAACAATGCTTTGAAATATAAAGGAGCAGTTATTTTAGGACAATATTTATGAAAACATCTGTTTACAGTACGAGTTGAGACGTCATCATTATTCCAGTTCAAGTATTTTGCCACAGCTAATCAGCATTAATTTCTGTGACAAAGAGATGACCAATGAACTGAGATTAAATGTGGTGTATGCATGTGGGTATTTATCATTGCATATCCTAAAGTACATAGAAAGAAGGGTTATTGTAAGAAACATACTTTAACGTTTAAAAAAAAATGAAACACAAGTCAAAGTTATTAAAAAAAAAAGGCAGTTTTCTTATAGGATATTAACCAACTGTCACTATTTTGGAATGGACACAATTTTTTTTCTCGCATTTTATGAAAAAAGCAACTGTAGCTTAACCCTTTAACCCTTTTAACTTCCAAATACAAATAACGCCAGAGATTCCACTTGGCTGGAAATTGCAATGGACTTCCATTTTCCCCCTCATCTGACCCCTTATCATGCATAAATAAGTTCTGGCTGTCTACATGGTAAGGACTGAATGGCGAGATTTTTGTAATGAGACTATCTGTTCCAAACATTAATAAAAGAAAATGCTTTCTGTCCCCTACTCCTACTTTGATCATTTCAAAGCTTGCTAACTTTTTGACTTAGAAGGTGACGAGCAGTATGTGTTTCCTTTCTTTTATTTAACTTGTTTATCCGCTACAAACTTCCGTCAATACACATAGTCTACAAGACCCACCTTTCTATTCCTAGACTCCCATCTCTCTTATTCAGAGACAGCACTATTTGTGCACTCCATTCCGCAGTCCCATGCACATTAGTGGGCATCCCCTCCAGATTCTCACATTGGGCTATACAGATGTTTAAAAGCGTGAAAGGATAGCAACGTTTCGGCTGCTTAAAAAAGTTGCAGTTAAACCAATAATGAAGTAGTGTTTCATCTAAAGCGAAATAGAAGGGCGCAACGCCCTGCTGAACCTATTAGTGCCCTGCCCTTCAACTTGTCCGCCCTTGTGCCCAAATGTCCCACCCAACCCTCGGAAAATAACGCACCATCCTTCCCCGATGATGATTCAAATTCCCACGTTAGAATCCAAAACGCGTGATGAAATTTGTTGATTTATAAAAATTTTGTACTTCATTATTTCATTTCTGTAATAACACTGATGGTTTTGGCAAAATGAAATTGCTGGCGAATATTTGTAAACAAAGCACTGTTACTAGGTTTGCAGACTTTCAACTACAGACTACTTCGATAAACGTTAGCGGTTCCACGTATTTTTCAGGTCAAATTTTTGTTAAAATCAATTTGTTTGTCTTTAAGCACTAAATTAAGCATGTTTTACATCCCTATTTTATTACTCTTACTTGTCATATAGTATAGGATAATGTTTAACTAAATTATAGTTATAATAATTTAATTATTATATATGGGATTTTTTAATCTTGCCTTTTGGCGACACTGCCTTTAGATCTCAATCATGCACTCTTTACCCTCGTCTTTCGCATATACCTAACTCAAAGAAAAAAGAACTGTAAAATATGCTTACCTGCAAACAAAAACTAAAAAGTTTATAGAAAGCAGCAATAGGAACTAAACCAATTAAGTCTAACTAAATCATTACTTAAAGGAGTTAGTAGCAATAAAGCTGACATAACCACCGATGTTCATTATGAATATCTACAACGGCTGACTATGAATATTGGGGACTTCGTCCCAGCTTGCATTTTGGGGTCCCCTAATGTGCATATAAAGATTGGATATAAATCTGAAAAACGTGCACACTCTTATTCCCATTTAAAATTGTAGGTAAAACATAGGTTCCAATCCTTCCACTTTTTATCGGTCTTCCGGTCGGAAAACGATTTTCGGAGATTTCATCTAAAATCCCCAGTGTTTTTTAAAATACTGATTTTTTTTAAAAAAATTAAATACCTATTTTTCTTGATGCATGTTTATTTAAATTTTTGCGCATATGTGCATATTTAATGATAAATATGCATAAATAAATGCAAATATCGGTAAAAAAGTCGAAAAAATTTGTCTGCTGTTGACGGCGCATGCGTGGCGTGACGGGGAATTTTAGCTCCAGCTATGACGTAGAGTGATGCCTCTGCACAACAAAATCGCGCATCGGGATTTGTAGTTGTTGAGGAAGGCAAGAAAGAATGCGCTATATCGATAAGGTTTTGGTCAAGCAGGTGATTTTGTTTAGGGAAGAAAACTAACTACTTTTTCTTTGCTCTGGAAAGAAAGTTTTGTTTTTAGGTGTTTTTGGAAACAACGTTAACAATGTCGACCGTTAATAAAAGGTACTACCAAACGTTTAAAGCCAAATATATGAAGATGTTTAATTTTATTCAAAAATCAAGACTGGGGCCAAAATATGCTTTCTGCACGTGTTGCGGTAAAGACATAAGCATTACTCACGGTGGTAAACGCGATATTACTTTGCATTCTGAGACTGTTGAACATAAGGAGACGTTCAAGGCTGTAGAGTCTAATCATAGTATCAAGCCTTCATTTTTTGCATTTAACGATACCTCCGTGATTAAAGCTGAATGTTTATTTACATTGTTTTCGATCGAACAATTTCAATGACAGTTGACTACGGTGTTTAGGAAACCAACACATACTGATAGGTATCTTGACTTTCGTTCTCATCAACCGGCATCACACAAAGCATCTGTCATTAGAGCCTTGCACCGACGAGCCTTTACACATTGTTGTAATGATGACCTTCGCAATGTTGAATTACGACGCAACAAAAGCGTGTTGAAAAAGAACGGTTACCCGACTAAATTTATCGCTCGTAACTAATGTGGTGTTAGTGGTGGAAACAGGAATGTAGAAGATGAGACCAGGAAGACATCAGTGGTTTTGCCATATGTGGCGGGTGTCTCAGAAAAGCTGTCTCGAATTCTCAGTTGTGTGAATGTTAAGACCTACTACAAACCTGTCTACACCCTGCGTGATCCACCACTGGGAAGTTCGTCGAAGTAGTTTGTTACCATCTACGATCAAGCCATTTGGCCTACTAAACTGACCATTGACTTGGGACAATGTCCCAAGTCAATGGTCAGTTTAGTAGGACGAATGGGGAAGAATCTCTGGGATAAGGCTTATCACAGTCCCGTTCTTTTGGAGGTGAATCTGCTGGGATATACGTTGCCCCACCTGTAAGCTAAAAGTTAAGAGAAACACCATAGAAACAGCAATAACTTTGAGTAGAATGTATCAACCAGAACAGGAATAGTGAAATGTAACTACTGAAACAGGAAGGACGATGAATAGAGAACATAATCAACCAGAACAGGAATGGTGGTGAGTAGAAAGTAGCTATCGGAACACGAATGGCCACTCAAGACAATTGCGACAAAACAGGTACAATGAAGTGAGAACAGCAGTGAAGAAACTGTAGTAGCTGGCACACCAAGAACAGCTATGCAAGTTAACTTCGAAAGGACAGTCCATCGTATACTCAATAATTCAACAGCCACTATTTCCAAAAAGTCCACATAGTAACTAAAACAAAACCAAAACTCAATGTTCAGCTGTTAACCACTCATTCAAACCAGCTGGATATGAAATTATAGGTTGCTATGGATTGTAATGGACTTTATATGACTTTAAATTTCTAATTATGAGGTGGTTAAACTATTTCATAATTATCATGATATTTGCTGTAAAGATATTGCTGCAAACAGATCCAACAAATGATTTGTTCTGTTACTTTTTTTCCTTGATATGAAAAAAATATACATAATTTTTAAAAATAATGAAAGCAGTTTGCTTTCATACAACATTCCTGGCACTTATCCATATAGCTAGGGTTTTTAGAACATTTTATCTGAAAGTATAGCGGACGCAGAATTGAAGCTGCATGTTTTTTTATTATTTTTGGGTTTTTTTTCATTTTGCCAAAGAAAATTGTATTTTGTGAAAAATTTAATCCCATTTCTGCTAAAAAGTGAAAGGCCTGAAAATTAAAAATTTCTACAATTTTATGTCGGCGGCCGCCATACGACGATCTTGAAGACCTTTTGTTGCGTCATGAACGGATGAATCGAAATGTTTAATTTTGAAAATTTCTACAAATTGTGGTGTGTAGCAAAGCCAATCAGAATTGTACGATTGCAGGGGTGGACTGTATCCTCTCAAAGGGTACATACCTTGAAATTTTGGAATATGTGAGTCCTTGCCCATTCAGAGACGAGAGTCCTGTCACCAATGAGGGTGCACCGGCCTGATCGGTCCCTGAATGATTGTATTTTTTTCATAAAATTTCATTGCTTTTAAAATAAATTAATTCACAAAAACATCGTTAATTTATCTTATTTTATAATGTAGGGTACATTTTAAGATAACTATAATCCTCCCATTCCACGATTTTCCGTCCCACTCGAGCAGCCGGATCGACAAAATTGTATTTGTTTTAGCATAAAATTCCTTATAAACACTCTACGGTTTCCATGAATATTAATTTAATTTCTTGAGTGGTGGTGTGGCATCGACGTATAGTGTGGATGTATAAGGTGAGACCAGATTTTAAAAAGTAAATCTTCAATAAATATTTCCTCACAGTTTGTGAAATGCCTGTTCTGTTCATTGTCATCATTACAAGTCATTATGCTATGTGTATGAACATAGTAGCATAATGCTACATGAACAAAATGAAATTGCACCTAAGAAAATCATTTTGGCGACTAAGAAAAAATTGTTAGGTGCCATTGACGCCTAACTTTCTGTTCCTAATTTCCATCCCTGCATGTATTTACAGTAGAAAAAGAGAACTAAAAGAAATTTAAAAATGCTAAAATTTTATTTTTACATTTCAGCTGAAATGCTAAAGGAAAAAAAAAAGTCCAGCTTAAATCCTGGGTGGATGTTGTGTATATTATCAAGGTTTTTTAAAAAAGAATTACGATCAGCAAATCTTGCCATGTCACATAGACTGAAATCATCATTGATAATATAGTTTTGTTTTACTTATGGTTCGAAGTACAACTTCCTAAAAATTCTTAAGAAAATGACTATGACAATGAAAAGTTAAATAAATTTATAGATATGCTCATCAACTCTTAAAAATATGCTTAAAGTAGTTACAGTATGCATAAATAAGTATGTCTGCCTCAATCATTGACACTGCGCAGAATAGTATATATTATATTTCTGCATGTTATCTTGATCAATGTTTAATTTAAGTTTGTAAAAGTATTTTTGTTTTATTTCATGTAGGTCAGGATTCATTGAGGTACTACCAGCATTGTCGAAAACTATGAAAGTATCACTGTGTTAAATCAGGTTTAAAAAACAAACCGCGTATAAGAATTTGAAGAACATGGCTCTAGATGCTTGTAAATGGAGCATTCCGCTGTTCCAAACTATGGACACAAACAGCAATCTGAAAGTAACGAAAGAATTGCTAAGGCATTTACGCGAAACTGATATTTCTAGGACCAGTAATGATGAAACTTCATTGCATCGAAAAAAAGATCTTAAAGTAAAAAAATTACTTCAACGTTGGGTCAATTTAGTGGACCATAATGACAATACACTATTGCATTTGGCTGTAGGATCATATAAAAATCTGGAAATAGCTAAAACATTGCTCGAACATGGGGCCAGTTCCTCAAAGGTCAATTGTTATGAGTCCACTCCACTACATCTGGCTGTAACTAGAGAAAAAAACATTGAGATAGTCAGAGAATTGCTACGAGGTGGAGCATGCGTCCACGTAAAGAATGGTCAAGGTCATACCCCATTGCAGTTGGCTGTAGAATTTAACAGAGATCCTGAAGTTACTAGAGAACTAATTGAACAAGGAGCTGATGTTTCAAAGACTGATCGTTTTGGCAAAACACTACTTCATAGGGCTGTAACTAGAAGAACGTGTTTTGAAATAATGAAAGCACTATTAAAACATGGAGCAGATCCTGGCAAACGTGATAAGTGTGGCAGAACTGCACTGCATCAAGCTATTATGGAAGAAAAAGATCCTGAAACGATTAAAGAACTGGCAGAGCATGGAAATTGTATTAATGTAGCGGATAATAACGGTGATACACCACTGCATTTCGCTACAACTTATAGAAGAACGTTAGAAACATTAAAAGTATTGCTCGAGTGTGGGGCTGATGTTAGTAAAGTCAATTGTGCTGGCAAAACAGTTTTACATAAAAGTGTAACAAACGTACACAGATTTATAAAATTTAACAGAATATCTGAATGGTTTGCAGCAGATGAAACTTTGGATACTAGTGACACTACATTGGATCATGATAGTGTGATTATGTCACTGAAATTGTTAATTAAATATGCCTTAATTCAAGGTTTTGAAGGCAACTACTATAAACTTCTTAGTTCAGGACAAGACGATGAGATGGAGGATGTTAAAATGTTTCTTCAAGAACATGCATTAGAACGCTTCTTTGAAAATTGTGCTTTCGAAGTTGCTCAAATGAAATTGACGATGGTTAATGCTCGTGTTTCACTGTACACGTTTATGACCAGAAAAACTAATGGTGCACTGTATCCTAATGGTGAGACCGTAAGAAATATTACAGATGAAGCACTAATCTCTAACTATCCTGTATACAATGACATAATTTCTCCAAAAGTAAAGTATGCTTTAGAGAAAGCAACCTTATTATATAAATACATTTGGATGCATGTTTCTGTTTCGAATAGAGTACTCGAAAAGAGAAACGTTCTCATGAATTATGACTGTGTATCCCTTATAGCCGAATACTTGTCCGATGAAGATATGAGTAATTTTATAATGGCGTATCAAGATTCCAGTCAAGGCATTGAGAGATTCCCTGCCTCTTCAAATTATCCTGCTACAGCTTCTAAAAGGCTTTACTTTGGAACAGGATTTGAAAAAGATTCCGCAACCAGTTGCATCAAGAAAGCAAAATTGAAGTAACTGTCTTCTTACCCTTCAATGGATTTTTTTATTTTTACTGACAAATCAAATAACCAATATTTGTCGTTGAATAAAATATTTTAACATTTTAGTAGTGAAATGATGGAAAAGCTTGACAAACTAAGAAATTGTTTCATGATACATTAACTGAATGATCTAATGGTATTCTTTTGTAAATCTAAACCAAATTTTGTGTAGCAGTGTGCAAAATGATACTTTCATTGTCCATTGTGAAAAAAGAAATTAACTGCAAACACACCACATTTATATGGTACGGAAAACTATATTTAGTCACAGAGCATTTTTGCCTCACTGTTTATTCACTGAAGAATTACATTTTTTGTGGTGCCAAACTGCTGCAAACAGTGTGTTGTAACCTCTTTCCTCATTGTTTCTAAAAACAATACCGTTTGGGAAACACTGTATGGAACCATCTCCATAAGATGCCATAAATTTGTATATTTGAAATTAACAGTATATTCCATTGTATAAACATTTTGTAAAATCTTGTCAGTTCAGTATTTCTTAGTTTTCACCTTCAAAGTAGAATGTGCTAAAAAAAAATGTGACACGTGTTGCAGAACAATCGTAAATCAATTTTTTATCTTAAAATGGAAAAAAAAAATTGGACAAATGTTTTCTGCATTTCTATTAAAAAAGGAATTTACATTTTATAGAATTTAAAAATGTATATAATACACACACATACATGCATCTCCTGAGTCATTCTAGGTCAACTCAACACAGAGTATAAACCTGAGTCATTCTATGTCAACTCAACACAGAGTATAAACCTCACCATCTCAGATTTTCATGAAATTTCACACATTTGTACTATTTGTATAGACTTGTAAAAGTATCATTTTATTGTGATCGGTCTACTCATTTTGAAATTATGGATATTTAAAATTTTCAAAAATTGGCCAAAAAAGCATGAACAGCAATTACTTGAATTGATGTGAAAGCTCTCCTAATTGAGATAATGAGCTGGGCTAGGTATCATTTTACAGCATTTATATTACCCTTTCCTATGATATAAAACACTATATGGGTTAAGACAAAAAATATTTAGTCAAAATTAAATTTTTAATTTCTCAAAAAGCACATTTTTAAAAAATTTTCAAATTAATACCAAGAATAGCTAAGCTAGTATAGGTGTAAATCACTTGGCAAAATATAATTATGGGATGGTTGGTAATGGGTTCTGTGTTAAAATAATTTGACTGAAGCTTGATTTGGCAGTAATGCATTTTATTCAGATGAAAAATTCAAAATTATTAAGATTTGCACTAATTTTTAAAATTTTTTACTTTAAACATGATTATGAATGACGTGATTACCCAAGCCACCACTTTACTTCATACATTAGTTATGTAGCAGGTTACATTTTTTAATTGAAGTTGATCAAGAGATTTCGACACTTGCATTTCCAAAAAATGTGAAGCTTGTTAAAAAATTTCAATCCATTGTTTTGTAATATATTTCAAGGGAGGGGAACCAAAGTTGTACATGTTGGTTACGTAATCATCTACGACTGCTTAGAATATAATACGGCTGCTGTTTACACATTTCAAAAGAAACTCTTGAACTTTCTGACAGCAAAATTCTCCAGAAGGTTTTTTACTTTTTAGATGGTTCTGCCACCCAATACAAAACTAATTTTTTAAACCTATGCTTTCACAAGAAAGACTTCAAAATGAAAGCAGAGTGGCACTTTTCATCCACAGCACATTACAAAGGGCCTTGCGATGGAGTAAGGGGTTCTATAAAGAGATTGCCAGCTCATGCCAGTACGAAAATCGAATACTTCCCCCAGCACAACTTTTTAAGTGGGCAGTGGAGAACATTATCATTGTAAACTTTGCATACTCAGCTTAAGAAGACTATGCTGAATCAGAATTGTTCTTGAAGAACCACTTTGATCAAGAAGTGACTATTAAAGGAACACAGCGGTACCATGCATTCATTCTAAACACCACATCAAAAATGTTAGTGAAATTTTTTTTCACATGCTTACATTTTTTAGAAATGCAAATATCGAAGTCTCTTGATCAACTTCAATTAAAAAATGTAACCCGCTACATAGCTGTAATGTGTGAAGGAAAGTGGTCGTTTGGGTAATCATATGAGTCATAGTCATGTTTAAAGTAAAAAATTTTAAAAATTACTAAGTGCAAATCTTAGTATTCTCGAATTTTTCATCTGAATAAATTGCATTATACTGAAAAATCGAGCTTTAGTCTTAAATTTTAACACTGAACCCATTACCGTCCCATATTTATATTTTGCCAGGTGGTTTACACCTATACCAGATATTCTTGGTATTAATTTGAAAATTTTTAAAAATGTGTTTTTTGACAATTTTAAATTTGACTAAATATTTTTTGTCTTAACCCATATAGTGTTATATATAATAGGAAAGGGTAAGATAAATGCTTTAAAACGACACCTATCCCAGCAGTCCATCTTAATTAGGAGAGCTTCCACGTCAATCAAAAAAAAAAATTGCCCTTCATGCTTTTTTTGGTCGATTTTTGAAAACTTTAAATATCCGTAATTTCAAAACGAGTTGACCAGTCTCAATAAAATTTGGTATTTTTACAAGTCCATACAAATGAGCCAAATTTCATGAAAATCTGAGATGGTGAGGTAAAATTTTCATTGAAATTGTGTTGATTAGACATGGAATGACCCCCCCCCCACCTTCAGAACATTTTTGATCAGTTGAATGCTTTACAGAACCTCCTGCTTTGGGGTTTTCATGAACAAATCGTATTTGTATTTTATGGAATAAGGGCAGCTAAGGTCATGTTGTACCCAGGCTTAATTTTCTGGGGAATCTGAATCATTGCTTAGGGAACCAAACCCTGAATTACAGTAGAGAGCTAAAGACTGGAATTTTTCTATATTACTATTGGAATCAAACTTGAAGTAATATTGCAGTAGGTGGATGCATTACATCCAGGACACTCTAGGGAAAACTTAGTGGGAGTTGCTCTAAATTCCACAAGCGTAAAAATCAAATTTGCACAAATTCTGTTACTAAACTTTTAATATTTAAGGGCTATTTCATGGTCACATGCAGGACAATCGCAGGCACATTTTCAAATTTATGGTACTGTGTATAAGTTATACTATTGTATAAAATATTTTTAAAAAATAATTCCCAATTCAAAAGATGCTACAAGCACTAAAAAATCTGCCAATGTGGAAAAACTTAGAGTACTTTATGAAACTTCTGTTCTATTAATTTGAAATCTTGAGAAACAAAAATTATAATCAAAATTCTAAATGAATGTAGTAAATGAAATCATTAATAGTACAGTGAAATTTCTCTAAGGCGACCACGATCTCTTCATCTAGGAAACTGGTAGTTTTGAAAGATGGCCAGATAGCAGGGCTGTTGATAACTTTTCAAAACGTTATGTTTAAAATTTTCCGATACCCCCAATGCATCAATTAAGACCAGAGGAAAAAAAGCTCAAGCTGCAGGAAATAAGGACAAAATGAGAAGTTTGAAATGTGGAATTTTAACGTGTAGCTAGGAACAAAAGGAAATTTGTTTTCCCAGCTAAAAATAAATCAGTACTTTTTTTTTTTTGCTCTCATAAAGGACAAGGAAATAAAGGAACTGATAAATGAGCATGAGATCCAGGCAGGAATATAGGAAAAAATTAGGTACAAATAGTATCAAACCAAACCGATACTTGAGTTAGGGAGTTCCATCACAGCTTGCACTGGGGGATGCATATTGGGAATCTTGTTAATAGTGGGGAGGGGAAAGGTAGAGAATGGTGAGTTTTAATCTTAAGTAATTTTCATGTAACAGTGGTAGAGTGAAAGTTGATTTGAAATGGTAGGTTTGTCCAAGAAAATAAAAATATAGAAGTTAACGTTTTGCTGTTGAAGAAGAGAATGATGAATTGAGTGAATTTTGTTTTAAAGTGCATTAAAAGTAACTGGTGATGTCTAAGTGGTGATTGGACAAGAAGGGAGAAATGGAAGGCTCTGAGCAATGAGAGGTGGGAAGCCACCAACTCTTCTGCCACTATTTACTGTGACTCTCACGCCGCTTTGCTTAACCTCCAGGCTGATCCTTCCAGTTCAACAGTCTGCCTCATTGTCTAAGACACTGGTTGTGGCAGCCAAATGCATGGATGAGGGGAGGCCCGCCTGTCTTCTGCTAGATTCCAGTTTTCATTGTAACGAAATTTCGGACACCTGGGCATATCGTGCCCTGGAGGACACAAATGGGACCTGCAGTAACTGGTCTTCTCTGCACAACCCCCTTCCCCCACTCTCTCCTGCCATATTTGTATATGAAGTCTTCATGGGTCGGTCATGACCAAACGGATAAACAAAACGATATAATGTTCAACCGGGAGATGCCCTAAGTTATTTTGACACTGGCATAAAATTTAAAAACATGTTAGGAAGCCAACTTCTTCCCTTGTTAAACAAAAGCAGAAATAACTGCTCCCCTTGACAAGTGAAGGTAGAAAGAAATTCTGCCTTCACTTGACAAAGGGAGCAGTTGGCTCCCGAAACTTTTTTTTTTTTGAACATTACACTCAAGTCCAAATAACTTGTTACAAATCGATAAATCATCATGTATTCTAATGGAGTTACTTCTACACTTGTTTCAGAATTTTTTTTCTTCTGTTTCGTAGCTCTGCTTACATCTTGAAAATGTTTTTAATAAATTTGAAACTATAGAACATTAAGGCTTTCAAAATGGTGAAGATATGACTACAGCTAGTGTATTCTAAAGATGAGAGAGGCTCAGCCCAAGCCCGGGTTCATTAGATGGTTGCAACTGAAGCTGAAAACTAACTTTTCTATATTGAAATTTTCCAAGAAATACAACTATGTAATTTGCTTTCAAGGACTATAGATATAGTGTATTTGAAGGAAATTAAACAGTGTAGTTTAGTAATTTTTTAAAAAATTTAAATCGTACATTAAGGGGTGGAAGATTTATTTGAAGCTTCACACTCAGATGGGCTCAAATTGCAAGTCTTCAGGCTTGAGCCTGAAGTCATCTCTAGTATGTTCCATTAGCTTTGTCACAGTGTCATTTACTGACAAATGAAAGTACATACTACACGCTAATGATGCCATTTAGGCAAATTAATACTATGTATCAATATTCTAAAACTTATTGATTATAGCACCAAAATTTTGCCAGTCCCTCGAATAATGTAACTGGGTTTGACTAAATTATGTCAAAAGTGAATGTACACTTTTCATTTTCAAGAATTAAGTGATGATGAATTTCTAAGAAATGGGAAAATTGCACGCAGGAGTTATTTATGATGTTTATTCTCATGTAATATTTATTTTATTGTTGAAAGTCAAACCTTTTGAAATAAAAGGGTTTATAAATATTTTTATTACAGTGTAAAATGTAAAGGATTAGTTACAGTAATATATATAATCAACGTTGCTACCCAAATTTTGTTTCAAACTTCCCTGACTTTTCCAGACTAGTACCAAAAAATTCCCAGGGGTAGTATTTTCACACATACAATATACATCAGAGGTTGTAGAGCAGAATGGTATTTGAAAGGTGAAAACGTTATGGTAACTCTCGAGTAAGCTTAGTGCATATAAATAAATCATAGGATGGAACCTATTATTCATAGGTCAGCCTTGGGATGTAAAATATACAGATAATGGTGTGCCATGTTTCAGCTGATCAGGTCGTTTAATTCACATTAAGCTCAACTATATGTGCAGGCTGAGGTTTTTTTAAAATTGCACGTCCGAGTGCAGCACAACCTTGGCTGCCCATGCACTAAGAAAAAAAGATTTAGCCATTAAATGATTTTCCACCCTCATATTACTAAATCATTTAAAATTTATACTGACCAGAGCCATCTATTTTGCCAACATCAATATCGCAGGCTAATGGCAAAGAGATTAATTTATATTGTATTTATTAATGATACTCGCAGGAATCAATTTCTGCCAGTCCATATTTCTTCAAATTAAACGAAAAAAAAATTGATTCTTTTTTTTTAAACTTACGAGAACATGAAAATAAAAGTTCCTTCGACCCGATTCAAACCAATGCCTATTAAATTCAGTCCAGCATTTTTATCATGTTTCCATATAAATGGAGTTCCTAAATAATTAAGGACAAATACTCCGACTTTTCAATATTCTTTAAATCAGTGTTTTTCAAACTTTGGTCACTCACGGACCACTTTAAGCATTCCTTTATTTATCATGGGGGGGGGGGAAATTTCTGCCCCTCTTTAAAATATTGCCTGAAAGTAAGGTCATAAATTATAGTTAACAATATTAAGCCCTGCTTGCCCACCGTCATACTGATCCCCACATCTCCCAAGAAAGATATAACCAAAGTAACCTTCTATTTATTGGCAAGCTTATATAGGCTACATATATAAAAGCTCCGGCAGGAGAGATTAGCTATAAATTATATTTCAAGGAATGAATTAATTTTAACTCCTTTTGTAGTAAATTTTAAGTTTTTTTATTTTTACTTTAAAAAAGCACCAGCTTTTGAAAGAAAATCTCCAACGATGTTCTCAAAATATGGGTTTATTAGTTGCCAAACTCACCTGAAACAAAATAATTTTTAGAGTAATGCTATTTGATAAAGAGAATGAGTTACGATCTTATTTTGTCAAATTTACAATGAAAATGTCATTTAATTAAATAATAAGCAATATAGACATCATGGGGCACTCTGAGAATTCAAACCTTTCACAAAACGTCAAAAGGCAGGGTTTATAAAAAGTATTATAAGAAATTCCTTAAATTTCACCCGATCCTAAATTCTAGCTACACCAGCAATTTTTTTTTTTTTTTCTGAAATTTGGTGACGATTCCTGCGGACTACTTGATAAGCCCTCCAGGACCACTGACCACCAGTGGTCCTGGAGGGCTAAAATACTGTGAGAAATGCAAACCCGAAACCACTAATTTTCTATTCTCAATTACAAACATTAAAATGACAATGTCAATGAACATAATAATTATGAAGAGAGTATTGTCTGTTAACGTAAATGAAGGTGGTCACAAAGTCACTATACGCATACAAACATTGCAGGAAGTCAAGAAATCAAAGATGCTTAACGAAATGTGACAGTAATTTTTTGCTGGATGCCTCAGTTTATCGATACTAATATTTACAATTCAGTTTGTGCGCTGAAAATTCATGATTAAGATGGTGCAATTTCTAATTCTCCAACTGTATTTTTAACTTTAACTTGACAGGCATTTTTAAAAATTACAACCACATTTGAACAAACTCTTGCAAGGTAGTGGCTGCAGCAGGAAAAATAAATTATAGTGAGCAAAATGCAAGCTCCAACTTTTCTAGAATTTTATTTTATTGAAATGACAAAAAACAATACAAATATTGATTTGACCATCTCTTTCCTCATAAAGTAATTACATTTTTAAGGTATCTGTAATTTACATGGGTGTCTACATTTGCTCGCAATGGATTTATGACTACATGTCTAGAGTTAAGATTACCCACAAGATACGAATTTTAGAAAGAGGAAACAGATCTTACGGTTTACTTACAGGGTTCTCACTACTACTTTCAGTTAAGAAAAAAAAAATTCCATTAATTGTAAACAAAACTTTGAATTAAACTTTGGTTTGGGAAAGAAAGCTTCACGTTCATGTCAAATTTAGATATTCAGAACAAAAGTTAGAAAGGTCTCCCCCCCCACCACCAATCTTTTTAGGTTAACAAAAAAAATTTTTTTCCCTGACTTTTAGAGACTATTTCAAATTCCCTGACAATTTGAAGTGTGTGGGAAGCCTGATTTAATTTTTAATCACAAGATTTGATACCGTTTAAATATTTACATACTTGAAAAAAATGGAAAACCCATAATCTTGTTTCTTTTTAATATCTTTTATAATACATAAGCTACAATATATATAATCAAAATATTTTAGGTATAATGGATATAGTTTTCAGTAAGGACATACATTAGAAGAATACACAAAAAACAACAACATAGATACTTGTCTTATAACCACATTGAAGAGCCAAAATATTATGAGCAAATGAGTTCACCTGCAGGGCACATAAGCATGCAAGATGGGTATTTCAAGCTGTCGGTGATTCTGAAGCAGAATTATCTCAATTACGTTCGTGTGTGATGGGTAAGGCTGCTGCTTTTAAGAGATTTTGACAGGGGTTAGATTAGATTGTAATGGCCTGGCGACTCAAAATGAGTACCTCCGAAACAGTATGGCTCATCTCATTGGGTGTTCGCAAGCTGTCATTGGACATCCATGATAAGGCAGGTTGCAGCTGTTTTGCATACCAAACTTCGAGTAATACACTATTAGGTAGGTAATTATAATGCTTTGGCTCTTTCACATACGTATTATTTCCAATACTAGAAAGACAGTGCAGTTACAATTTTTTTTCCCAAAAATGTTCACTACAACTTAATGCAAACATATCTAGGAATAAAGTATTAAAATGAAGTGGTTTTGAAACCCAAGAAAAACTTGAGACAACATTTACAACTTTCAAGATAATTGTGAATGACTTCGTTGGATGAAAAAAAATAAAGCAACCATACATCAAATTATATTTTTCTTATACAAAAGTAGATGACTAACTTGTCGCGTAAAATTTTAAAGAAATATAAATACTCAACTCTAAATATGCATTAAAAAAAAAAATCTAAAGCAACAAGCAATGTTTTCAATATCTATGTTCATTAAATTTTCATAGTGAAATCATTTAGTGAATTGAATATATAGTTATGTAGAGCCTAGAAGTTCAAGCAAAATGCCATAACTGACTATTTTGACAATATTTTGTACATTTTCTAGAATCCCTTTTTTCAGAACTTAAAATGTTATTTACTGATAAACATCAAAATGTCACATTTGAGAATTTGAAAAAGCATGCAGTTGTGATGTGAAATAGAAGAATGGGTCATTTGAAATGAAAATTTTCAATTTCGGAGATTTTTTTTTTTGTGACGAACACTTTTCTCAACAATGCCTACTTATTTTATTCTATTTTTAAGACAGAGTATGCATATTAGAGTTTTATAGATAGCCTTTAGACTTTAAAATCTTTTCTGGAATACTTCAACGGTTGCTTTTTTTTTCCCATTAATTTACAAGCCTTTTCCTCATTGTATTAAATTCTTTGTTTTAATGCTTATTTCAAACTTTTGAAGTGCCATTTTTAGTGCTTAACCCCTTCATTACTAGCAGTGAGAATGGCAAAACATCATCACACCATACTTGGTATGCTTAGTAGTGAAGGGGTTAAACTTCTAGTTTTTAGTCATTAGTATCTATTGCCTCAAAGTGTTTATTGTCAACTCCTTACGATGAATGTTAACTATATATATTGATTGAAAGGCATGGTTTTCAGAAATTCTCCTTTGACAAATGCTACAAAGTTTATTGTCTTGTTAGCTACAGTCAGCTAAAAAGGTATTTTTAGTCATTGATTACTTTAAATTTTGAATTTCTTCAGAATTTTACCCATTAAAAAAAAATTGCCATTCTTTGCTCATTAAATCCAGGGTCAGCAAAAGTCTTGTTTACTAAAAATGATTAAATTGTATAGCATTGAATTATTAAAATGAAATTCGTATTTTCCTTCCTAAATCTGAAAATTCACTAAACACTGGCTCTTAATAAGTGGGTCAAGTGTGTAATATTTATGAAAGAAGTATTGCTCTGTTGATTTACGTGTTGAAATTAATTATATTTTATGCAATACAAACCTATAGCATATAATTATTGCATCGTTTTAAATATAATAAGTACAGTTTAGCAATGAAATTGATTTGGAAAATACACAATACAAAGTTAAAACAGATGCTTATTTTATGTCCATACTTATAATACATGGTTACCACTCCTTTGTCCTGATAAAATTCAAGGACCAAATAATTTTTTCCAAGGACCTTACATTGTTACTACATTGGAAATAAGGGAAATACCCTCTTTTTTTTTGCCAAAACTTGAAAAAAGGTTTTGGGAAACATTCAAGGACCAACCACATTTTTGACAGTTTTAAAGTACTTTTCAAGGGTCCCGACTCGGCAAAAAAATTCAAGGACCGTGAAAACCATGTAATGCTGGAAAGAAAACCTAGTTACAAGTTTTTTTTTGCTTGTTTTGCACCTTCTTACTGAAAATTTTTAATCTAATCTTATGCAAATATTCCCAGGAATAAAGCAATTTACAATCATATAACCATTTTCAAAATCGGACAAAGAAATAAAATAAAAAACTTGCAAATGATGCAAATATTGTCTCAAGAGAATTACACTTTTGATGAGTGATAAATTATAAAATACATTTAAATGTGTACTAAATAAATTTCATTCACATTAAATTATATTCTTTTCATGTAGAACTATGTATATATATACCGAACATAAAAATCTTACTGTAAATTTTTTATACTCTTATGTATGTTTTTATGAACATTACAACTTTAACACATTTATTATTCATATTAGCTAATATTAAACATGATCTTTACTTACATTCGTATAACTACAGTTATTTATAGAAAGATCTTTTGATAGGGATGATGTTATTGCAGTAGCTATTCAAATTGGAAGAGTTCAAACAGTGCTTATGCCAAAAGGCAATTATTATATATATTAATTCATGTGCTATTCTGTTATTTGCACATTGATTTCTTGAAGGCGGTTGGGTTTTTTTTGTGGGTAAAGAACAGCGTCTCATATGAAATGGAAATCGTTAAATGAATTCTGAAAGAAAACAGCTTAATCTCAAGTTTATATAGATGGCAAGTTAAGAATAATTATATTCAAACAATATCAAGTGTAAAAAAGCAGAATCCTCTTTACCAATTTATTCAAGATTATTGAATGCAGAGCACAAAAAGTCAACCCAAACTGTCT
>QLNU02015270.1:105356283-105367179 GCA_006491805.2 Dysdera silvatica | reverse complement strand
CTATGTTGTATATTACGAGCAAAAGTAGTATGTTGGAAGAATTGTTAGAATCTCTAATGGCCAGTCTAAAGTAACAATCAAGTTTCTGGAGGAAAAAGTAACTGGCAAGTTCAATTGGCCACGAAGACCTGATGTCGAGGAAATTGATAGAAAGTTCATATTTTACGGACCTTTGGAGTTAAATAGAATTGCTCCATTTACTCTTCCATTGTATGACATCATTAAGAGCAAGTATGAAACCTTCAAAAAAGAAATCAAACGTTCAAATCAGTAGACCTAGTGGTGCCAAACTGAAAAATGTTAATACGGGTCAAGTGTTCCTTGGTGTAGCTTTTGTCATGTAGCCTATATTTTATGGTTTCATATATAATTATTTTTTGAGACCGATAAGCTTAATTTCTGTATGTATTAGTTTTTCAAGACAGTTAAACTTGTTAATGTGAGTTATCTTAAGTGTTTTCAGAAGTATTAGCACTACTTGTTACAAATTGGAGTGTGTTTTCCTCCAAAAAAAAGATGCTTTTTTTTGTACTTTTTCTAATTGATATACTAGATTGTACATGCAACTATTAGAAGTTTTTTCTTTACTGCATTGTAGAACAGCCTATAACCTTTCAAATAAATCATAGTACACTGATTTTCATGCACACATGTTTGCTTCACAGCTGGGAAATGGAACTTTATGAAAAAAAAGACGTTAACTTGGGATTTTATTTTAACAAGCATTGATAACTCCAGAAGTTGTAGAGCTATTCTGTTCAAATTTGCAAGGTACATGGAACATTCATATATGATGTTATTACCCAATTAACAGCAATATAAAGCTATTCAGTTGAAATTTCTAACTTATGTTCCATTAACCTCAAGGGGGGGTAATAGGAACAATTTTATGGTGTCATGACAAAATACATATATATATATATTATTTTTTTTTGGACGAGCATATGCAATGCAAGTATGGGCATGTTTTTCAAAAATATACAAAAGATGTCCTTTTAAATGATATAAATTTTTAAAAAATCCATCAGTAACTTTCTGAGTACTTTACAGTGGGACTTCTACAGGCTGTTTCCTGTTCTAATTACCCCAGTCACCCCTAGAGAGAGACTGAACAGTAACAAAATGAAATGAGTAACATGTTCATGTCAGAAAATTAACATGAATAGCTTCATTCTACTCTTCGCCGTGGATTCGATTTTACATTTTACAGTCAAACCCATATTAGTGCATAAAATATTAAACCTAAAAAATTTTCCTGTATTTTTTCATGTTATTTAAACCTGCGTAACTGTATATTCATAAGTGTGCACATATTTTTTTAAAGTTAAACTAGTGTTTTATTATGGAATTTTAACCTGGTAAGTGGGGGGATGTGAGACGTGTTTCTACCAAAAAAAAGTCACCCTGTAGCCACCCTGGTATGACACAAGGGTACCATTGACATCATAGGCGTAGGCAGAAAGGCCTAATGGGAGGGGGTTAAGGAACTACAACTCATATATTCTGATGTTAAATATAGAAATTTTCATTGCAATGGTGGGGAGGAGGGTTACAACCTCCAAAACCGCACCCTGGCTAAGCCTACGATTGACATGCCATAATGCAGAATATTAGGGAAGGACCCAATGTCAGAAAAATAGCGTGTACCAGAGATCTGCTATTTAGTGAACGTACATCCTTGGGGAAAGACATGCTACTAGCATAATAAAAGAAGAAAAGGCCATCATTGGAAGGGGACCCACTGTCCGAGTCAAAAAACGTAATTGGCACAGCAAATGGCATTTTCATAAAGAAGAACCATTCTGCACAAAGCAAGGTGAGACCGTACATATGATTTTAATGTAGAGATAAATTAAAAACTAAAATGGCAAAATTATATCAGAAATAAAATGAGATAAAACGATGTAAAATCAGATGAGACTTAAAAAGCCAATATTAAATAAAAAAAATTAAAAATGATTTCATGATTAAAAGAGTCACATAAAATGTCACAAAGGGTAAAATTATTTTGGTTAAAAGCTAATGAACGTTGTTGGTTAAAATTTATGCAGATTGTTAAAATATGTAAAATGTTCAATGGATCACCACATGTGGCACACACACAGGGGCATCTTCGTTCTTTAAAAGATGGTGATGGGAGAAGCGTGTATGCCCGATGCTGAGTCTAGCCAGAGTGACCTCCTTTCGATAGTCACTCCAGTAACTAGACCGATAGCTAGATTTCAATTTTTGGCTGGATAAGGTGTAGTTTGTTAAAAACTTGCTCCCCCTCCTCCCACAACAACCACAAATTTTTACACAGATGGAATGAGACGTGAGAGTCAAGATCTCGAAATGGGATGGTCATACACTCAGGTTTTGCAGTTGCTGTTTTCGAAGCGATGTCAGCCTGTTTATTGGTGGAAATTCCAACATGGCCTGGAACCCAGCAGAATTTCAAAACATATTGTGCACTTTTTATATCCACAAATTGTTTGCGAACTCTGTGGACTCCAGAGTGATGCAAGATTTTGTATGAAGCTAGGCTCTGGAGAACGCTGTGTGAATCTGTACAGATGACAGTTGGAGATAAGGAATTACCCAAGATGTACTACTGTACAGCTACCCAAATGGCATGGATTTCTGCTGTGAAAATTGAGCAGAATTTTGGTAGTTCAACTCCGTATGACATTTCCACAGACAATTGTCACACCGACATACTCATCCACTTTTAATCCATCTTTGTACATGAAGGAGTAGCCTTCGTACATACTAGACAGATCAGCGAATGCCTGCCGATAGGCAATGTCTGGGGTATTGTCTTTTGGATAGATTCAAACAGATGTCTGTGCCAATATCAAACCATGGAGGAATGATGTTCGGTAGAGACTCTGCTATCATGGTCTTTGAAATATCCAATTCTGTAGCAGCACTTTCCATCCTTATGCCGAAGGTTGGAATACATGAGGGACGAGCATTAAAAAGTAAAATGAAACGGGGTTGGTGAAGTGATTGCGATGCAGGGTGGCCTTTCAGTGATAGAATTTTAAAATAATATGTGAGAGACAAACATTGACGACATAAACTTAATGGAGGTTCTACAGCTTCAGAATATAAACTGGTGACTTGGTAAGTCTAAAAGGCTCCAGTACACAGTCGTAGACCCTCATAATGGATGGGGACGAGTTTCTTTAGTAACAACTGGCATGCTGAGCTGTAGATAAGACGATCATAGTCTAATTTAGAGAGGATTAAAGCTATATACAGCCTCAGCAATGTGCATCGGTCTGCCCCCCCAGGACGTGCGAGACAGAACCTTGATGATATTCACGGCTTTAAAACACTTGTCCCGCAGATGTCTGATATGGGAATGGAAAGTCAGGAAGTGGCCGAAGGTAACATCAAGTAATTTTGTCTCCTGAACTACTCTAATAACATCACTTCCTATTTGGAATTCTGGATCTAAATGTAAACCATGTTTGCGACACAAATGTACACAAACGGTATTTTGTACTGAGAAAGTAAAGCCATCGTTGTGTGCCCAATCCATTATTTTGTTTAAAGCCAACCGAGTCTCTCAACCAAGTTCACATTGCCTCCTTTGCAGGTTGTCTACATATGGAGAAGCTTTTATAGTGGTAGGAAGGTCTTTCACCACACCACTGAGCTTCAGGATGAAAAGAATTGGACTCGGAACGTATCTGGTGGTTCAAAGCCATAATATGTCTCTGTTTAAAATTTAATTTTCCTTTTACTTACTTGAAAATGTAATGTAAAATAATCTTATGGTGTTATATGGTAAACTTCCTAAAATAAATATTTCAATTAAGGAAAAAAATAGTTTTTTTGGGGGGACACGCATTTTCCAAAAAAATACCCATATTTTTGAACATAGTGGGTCCTTGGGACCCAGTTTTTTGAGCACCCAGTGTCACCCCATGTGACACATGCCCACCTATATAAGAATTCTGTGTATCATATGGGGAGCGAATCGTATAAATCTTTTGCATCTCATATCCCCCCCCCCTAATTTTATTCATTTGCAAGGAACTGTTGGCCAAGAGACACTTTTGCTTTGTAAGCATTTTTAAGTTCATGCCTGCACTTAATTTTGTTATGTCAGACAGAAAGAAAAACTTACCTGCTTGAGGAATTTAACCAAAAGTTAGTAATTTTGAATTCTTTAAAACCAAATGTATAAGCATCACTGTACTTCTTGTCTTTGTGGATAAAGTAATGGTACCTTATAAGCACTAAAATAAATATGTAATATTAATTCATAACCTATGAAATATGTAATTTAATAACGAACAAAATACTGTAAACACATTTAGCCGAGAAATATGTGAAACATATAGCATTTTAAAGAAGTTTTTGTAAGTGCACAAACAGTTTTATCTGTACTAAATTACACAGGGGTCATTCCACGTCAAACCACCCAAAATTTTGATGATTCACAACCCGACCTCTTTAGATTTCCCTGAAAGTTTGCCGAATTGATGACCCAATGGATGATTGAAATATCCCAAATTTTAACTTTATCCGTCAAATAGATCAAATATGGCCAAAGGTCATTGAAATGGGCCTGTTTTGGATTATCATGCTTTACAAAATTGACAATTTTTTTCGTTTTTAATCTACAAAGATAAAGGAGGTCACATTTGAATGAATTTTTAAAGATCTTTCTAAGCATGTACCATACAACGGGATAACATTGGCAGTTTTTTTTCTACAATGGACTATTAGAACTAAAAGGTTGCTTCCAAGAAGTTTAAAACTGCTGCATTATTTCAGTCATGTTGTGTAGTATACGATAATATGACGAAAAAAAAAAATCCTTCAATGTTTTTTCTGTAAGAAAACAGCAAAAAATCGATCTGCCACAGTTAAAGTGGGTTTGGGATAACTTTGGCACCCCATATTTTCATTGCATAAACAGGTGCAGCTTTCAAAGATGAACCTTTTGGTCCAAATTTGACATTTCTAGGTTCAGGCATTCAAAAGATATATTTTACCTATTTACGCTATGCACATTTACATATAAATTAACAGGTACATACTCTATGATGATTGGATGATATGCATTGTACATTATTAAGAACCATTTTATTTAAAGGAATATTTTACTACTAAAACAAACCGACTTGTAGTTCATGTTAACAAATGTAATAGTACGGCAAGAAAAACATTCATAATACAGAAAAAGAAATTTAATCTAACATCTACTAAGTTGGTACTATGTAATAACATGTAAGGAAAGGAAAAATTGTACACAAATAATAGAAAAAAAATTAAACAATGTGCGTTAATGGTTATAATGAAAGACTCACTGAGCAAATGAAAGGGAATTGCATGTATTTCCTGTTTCCATTATGGAATATTATTTACAAACGGACATACTTTTGTATTTTATATTCTGTTCTTTCTTAAAAATACTTTTTTACGTACATAAACTCCAAGAAATACGATTGAAAATTATGTCTGTCTCCGCCATTTCACAAGATTTGTGAATCATGCGTTTGTACAACCACCTTCCTCGAAACGGACATACTTTTATATTTTCGAATGTTTTTATGCATTTCTTATGGTCTATTCTTTCTTAATACTTATTTACGTACATGAACTCTGAGAAATACGGTTCAAAATGATGTTCGTCTCCCCCATTCCGCATTTGTACAGCCACCTTTGTACTCTTCCAAAAAACCCTTCCCCGAACTATTTTTTTATATCGTTTGCAAACGGACTTACTTTTAAAATTTTCAAACTTTTTTTGTATTTCTTGTCCCTTTTTAAGAAGCTTGCCCATGTATATAAAACATCGCCACCTCCCCACCCCTTTATAACTCCTCCTAAAACCTATCCCTCATTTACCAGTCTGCCTTTTTTTGTACTTCATTTTACCAAACATACTTTCCACTGTATAAAACGGAAGTGAAAATTTTTTAAGGTACCTGTTGTTGTCCGAGCTATGTGGAGGGAAAATAGTTTTTACAGCTACCATTTTCTTTCGCTGCAACCCAAAATCTATACGGCTTCAAGACAAAATGGGAATGGCACAAACCTTCCCTTCATTTAAAGAGTACAGCGTTAATTTTGGCGACGCAGCGTCGCTTTGACAGAAAAAAGGACGTATATGCAGTGACCCCAAAATTTCATCGCAATTGGGGGTTACAACCACCACAATTACCCCCTCCCTGCGTACGCCTATGATTCAGACGCTCACTACAAACGTGAAGTAAAAATAAAATGGCGTCTCACACCAGTTTTCACCGCATCAAAGTATGTGACGTCAGAGCGCGATCCAGTGCAATTTACTACGATTTCAAGAGGACAGTCGAAGAAGTGGATTGCGTGTCGTACAGTTCCACCCATTTTACTGCTGGTTTTTTTTTGTTTTTGTTGTTTTTGGTGTGTGTTTATCATACGGCAGTAGACCTAAATAGAAACCTTTCATTTATCCACAAAATCGAAGTTACGCAAAAAATGCTAAGTGATTGACATATTCTGCACAAACTTAGTTTAGAAATGTCTACTTTTAACGTAACTTCATTACCTTTGATGTTCATACTAGTGAAAAACTTTATTTTGTAAGGCTAAACCTCGGTCAGGTTTCTTTTATCGTTGTGTTATGTCAAAATATTCGTGAGTACGGCTAAAATTTGTTTTGCCCAGGGCCAATAACGCCGAAAGCACGCTCCGGGTTATGGTTCTGATAATGGTAATGATATTTATCAAAACAATTCCAAAAAGAGCCAAAAAAATTCAAAACTTACGTTTTTTTATGAATGAAAAGTGTGCATCAATCGTTTACTAGCCGGTAACGAGAGGAAAAACATACGAAAATGAGCAATTTTATCTCTACTTCTGCGCACGTGCGTAGTCATAGCAAATCCACGGCCAACTAGTTTACTATAGGCCCGCTCACGTGAGCCCAACGCCATCTGTCTCCAAATTTTCGCAGTGGCGGTTCTCTCAAGCAGTTTTTCTCCGACAGATGGCGCCTGCTACCTGGGTTAATATTCTCAATTTAACAGACTATAAATGCCAATTAATAGCCCAGTTTCCGATTACATACAGAAATATATTGCTTTTTGCTCAAAAAGTTATCGTATTTTATTTTCCAACGACGTTGATGTTACCGTGATATGACAAACTTTCGTAACAAGTTTTTAAACTAAAATTTAAATCTTACATACCTTTCATATTCTCTCATTTACACTGAAGACGGTTTATTGGATGAAATGATTTCTCAGGCATGATTAATAGTTTACACTAAAAGCTAAATTGCAAAATGCACACATAAAAGCAGACTTTATTTTAATGGTTAATAAAGCGAATAATTATATAGAATTTAAATCAACTAATTTAATTATATTTTATTATAATTAATTATAAAATAAAGAATTAATTAGAAGGCTTGATACCTGTTTGGAAAGACTTTAATGGAAAGTTAATGAAATTGACACATGAATTTACAATAAACTGATGATATAACTACACAATGTGTAATATATAATTTCTAATAACTTTTGACACAAGCCAGATCTTAATACACTGCATAATAAAAATAAAGCATCAGGTAGTCATGAATAGCAATTCTTTCCAAAATAATTTTACTTGAAAATACAAACTACATAATAGAACAGCATGTCACAGAAAACAAAATACAGAATAAACACTTACTGTGTCCTTAATACTGCAGATATAAATATCTTGGATGAACTTAAAACAATTAATGCATTTTAGCTTAGCTATTACAGAGTAAAATTATGAAGGGGGAAACAAAGTCCCTTTACGTGAGATATTTGTAATCCATTGTATTCGAAGGGTTTCTTCACTTGGAAATTCGTGAAAGGATACATTACTTTTTCCTGACTGCGATTTACAAAATGGAACATGGCAATATACTCCCATTATTATCACAAATAAATATCATGTAAAAATTCTAGAAAACCCAGAAACCCTTTTTAATCTTCGGTTAACTTCGGTAAGCATTGCAGTGTAGGAAGAGACTTCCCGCTACGAAGGCAATTGGGACGGACTTGAATCCTTCGTTTCCTTGGCTGTTCGTTTTTTTTTCCCGGAAACAGTAAGAGAAACAGTTTTAAAACATTTATCTGTCGCCGTTTTTTCATTTCGGGGATTCATTAATTTCGTACATTTTCATTCATTTTAGAGTTAACAAATTTAAATAGAGTTTTTCGTCGCTTCTTCAGGCTAAGTAGCTTAGGTTCTTCCGTCGGCTCTGGCAAAATGGTAGTGCCGCTCTACCGTTATATTCAATAATTTCTGCTTGCTTCCAGCAGTTTCAGAAGTAGCTTTCCTGTTTCTGGCAACCCAACACGTTATTCAGGTGTTTGGAATATTTCCGTGCGTGTTTTTCAAAGACCTTTATTTCGTGTACCTGTATTTTATCACATAAAAAAACAAAGTGTCTTCTATCTTGTAAAAATGACATGGAGAATGTGTGTATTTATTGTGAACAGACGTTTTCTTTAAAATCGAATTTGACTCGACATGTCAAAAACATACACAGTATATTGCATGAAGGAAAGCTTCCTTGCTCATATAACTCTACGTCTATGGTCTGCCTATACCTTGTAATAAGGATAGGGGAAGTTATATAGATATACTAAAATTTATTTCTTAATGCAAAATTTACGTTAAGAAATTTATATTAGTCGACTTATATATTTAGTATTATTAAATAAAATACATCAAGCAACAACAACAAACCCCACAGCAACGGATTTCAAACTGCAAATATCGAGCCGCTTTTTATTGCTAATTCTTCTTCGAACCTTTGCATAAGTCAAGTCAAATCCTTAGCGTCTTTTCCATGTGAATGCGGATGTTATTGTTTGTTCTATTGTCTTTTTCAAGTCTGTCTGAGCTTTTTAAGTTAATGTTTTAGCTTGTGGCTTTGGGTTATTAATTCCGTCATTAAAATGGAGTAAAAGTGATTGTTCCTCATGTTTGGAAAACAGGTAATTCAAAGACTTTTTTTTTTCTCTCTCTTGCTTTTTAGAACTGTCAAAATCCCTTAAAATACCAGTAGAAATAAATTTCTGATTTAAATAGATCATACAGTGCGAATATAAGATTTTTCAATTATAGACTGCAATTAAAAAAAAACTGCTGTCTCTTGAAATTTTACCCTCTTAAAATTTAGTGCCTCCCACACATGCCTATTTATAAATTTGGATTCAACTGCACATGATCACAAATTAAAATATGTGCATGTGGCACTTCGCCAAAGAAACTTTACTATCGATTTCATTTTGTGTTGATTGTTTGGCTTTTTTATAAAAAAAACCAAACAATCATTTTGTGTAGTCTTCGTGATCGAAAATTGATAGCAAACTTAAAAATCAGAAATGAACGTGAAGCCAAAGAATATCGCTAAACATAAACTATTCCTAAAGAACTTCCTTACAGTCATAAAAGGCTACGTTAAGATGCTAGTGGAACGCTATGGGAAAGAATGGAGATATCATAGTGGGCCAAGTCTTACTAGATCGCAGACTGTGGATTTTTTACCTCTACAACGATTCTGATCTTGCGACGTGATTCAGTGAAATTGGCAGAGGGAAAAATAAAGGATTGAGCAATCGAAATTTACGTCATATAAATAATGAAATTTGAAAAAGTTAGGGGCCAAAGATGACTGGTCTAAAATCATAGTTGTAAAAATGAAATTTATAGGTGCAAAATATGACTAATGACCACTAATTTCGAGCCTTTGGACCTACCATTAAAAACTGCCCACAACATTTTAAGACAACACATATATATATATCATCATCATCATATTCAACCATTATCTATCCACTGCTGGATGAAGGTCTCTCCAAATGCTTTCCACACAAGTCTATCCTGAGCAATTCGCTTCCACGTCACCCCAACCTGTTTTCTTATTTCATCCACCCATCTAGTTTGAGGACGTTTTCTAGGTCTTCGGTGGTCTCTTGGAATCCAGTTCAGAATTTCTGTTGTCCATCGTTGATCAGTTCTTCTTGCAATATGCCCAGCCCATCGCCATTTCAGCCCTTTTACTTTAACAATGATGTCCTCTACTCTAGTTTGCTCTCTCACCCAAGTGTTTCTTTTTCGATCTCTCCTAGTTATTCCAAGCATGCACCTCTCCATGCTCCTTTGCGTTGTCTGTAACTTTCGTATTGCTCCAACTGTTAGACTCCATGTCTCTGATCCATAAGAGAGGACTGGCAATACACACTGGTTGAAGACCTTTCTTTTTAGACACAAAGGCAATTTCCCCTTCAGGATAAAACTGTTTCTTCCAAATGCACTCCAGCCAAGTTTAATACGTCTGTTGAGTTCTTTCATAATGTTGCCATCCATTGAAATCAGCTGGCCAAGGTAAATATATGAATCAGCAATTTCTAGCTCAATGTTGTCAACTTGTATTTTTGTTTCCTCTACGAAATTATTGAACATGATCTTAGTTTTTTGTAGGTTCATCTTGAGTCCAACTTCTTCACTTCTAGTTGAGAGCTCTTGTACCATGTCTTGGAGTTCTAATGGGTCCGTTGAAAAAATAACAATGTCATCAGCAAACCGCAGATGATTTAAATATTCACCATTTATTTTTATTCCCTTGTTATTCCAATTTATCAGCTGAAAAATCATCTGTAAAGCTGAAGTAAAAAGTTTTGGAGAAATGGTATCTCCCTGCCTCACCCCTTTGCCAAGTTTGATAGTTTTGGTATCTTTATGTAACCGAAATTTTGCACTTGCATTTTTATACACACGTTTCACCATGTCAATGTACACATCCTCAATGTCTGTTGATCTTAAAGAGTTGATGACTGCTGATGTTTTTATAGAGTCAAAGGCCTTCTCATAGTCAATAAATGCAACACACAATGGAAGTTCATATTCATGTGTTCTTTCAAC
>QLNU02015270.1:105345996-105356183 GCA_006491805.2 Dysdera silvatica | reverse complement strand
ACCACAATACATAATTTGCTTTTTCAGTCATCGACGTCAATTCGTTCTTACTTAACAATACTGCTACCATGGTGCCATCCATTGCACAAGAAAAACTTTAAGAGTAGGACTATGCAGTGATAAAGATTTCACATTTCTATCTTCCACGGTTACTCCGTTACAAATTTTTGTAATCAGGGAAAGACTTTATGCTCACCCTGTATGTCTCGTAAATGGTTTTGATTGACTGTTCATTTTCCCACAGTGATAGTAATGATTAGGGCCACTGGTTTTGTGCCCAAAAATGTAAAAATAAACTGAATTATATTGCTCAAGCGTGTGCAAAAATATATTTTGATCAGGCTATGTAAACTGCTAATTTCATCCCAAACAATTTGATTGAACTATTTGATTAATTTGTCTCATTCCCGAATATTCATTGTTTATGTTGATAGTTCTAATATTTTTGGTATTAATAAAAAAATCTTATTCATTATGTAACTGTCCTTTTATTCAGCTGTGTCGTCTTTTGTGCACAATTTAATGCAGATAATTTCAAATTGAACCGTATGGAAGCCTATAATTATGCACAACATAGTCCATTTAACAAATTACTTTTTAGTTTAGATTGAGATCTTGATTATTCCTATTATTTTTTTAGCAGGATTCATTGAAACATTCCGAGAAATTCAACTATGATTTTTAGGGATCCCAGACCTCCTGTTTTACCTATTATTTTGCCACCCCTCCTCCTTTTTCCTATTTGTCTGCTTACCCCCCTCCACTCTCTTTCACTCATGGTCTAATCCTCGATGACGATCACTGTTTTCTTCCCAAACATTTTCGCCCCCTCCACTTGTGTTATTGTTTAAGATCCTGCTCTTACTGTATTCTTTGTTTTCAAAACAATGTGGAGACAATGAATGACAAGTGAAGCCTTATTTATTGGTACAACCCTCAACTGAATTGTGGACCCCTTCCTCTACATTTTCCTTCCCTCCCCTTTACCCCCTCCCCCCTCACTTTAACAGTAATTATTGGGACAGCAAACTTCCTGAGTTCAGAAATTTGAATGGCGGTGGCAGGGACCCAGTAAGTTTTTTTTTTATGCCCAAGTCCATATTTTCGTCACAAATCTGTATTAGTCCTTCTCCCCTTTTCCCATATTTAAATAATGCTGAATCGGAAACAGTAACGGATTAAGGGCAATGAAACTGGTGCCATCGCACAGGGTGACAAATTATTGGAGGGTGGCCTAATGATTCCGAAGCGTAGACAAGACCTAATCCCATTTGATTATCAAAGCGCTTATTCTTAAATAAGTTTCAGTAAATCAAATGGGTAATTGAAAATAATTAATATTTTGTGGGTGATGACGAGGCGGTGCAAATTTTGAGCTCGTACTGGACACCATCAGGCCATAGCTAGGCGGGGGAGGGCATGGAAGGCCCACGGTGGATTGAAAGTGATCGTCGATCATTATATATAATGTAATTAGAGTACTAAATATCCCATGGGCTCATTAATCTAAATTAAAATGCATTTTTCTCCACAAGTTTTGAGAATTGTAGTTTTAAACCATGAAATATACACTAAAAAGACAAATTTTTATACACACCTGCAATGCAACCATGTAAATGAGCACCAATGACCTGCGAGTAGCTGGCTGGCATCAGTGCAATGTTGTATAAATATCAGAGGAGTATCTATTGGCATGCCAATGAATATTACCGTGGATAAAGGTAGCAATGTGAAAGAGTTTGATCGGGAACAAATTGTCGATGCTTGGAAGGCCAGATGTTTGATATTATCAACTATTAAACTGCTGGGCATGTCGTACAGTACTGTGGCACGTCTGTATCAACAGTACCACAAAAGTGGAAAAACCAGTATGAATCGTGCAAAACGTGGCTGTACACTAGGAAATGATGCGCAGAATGCTCGAAGACTTAATCGTATTGACGGGAAGAAATGAAACCTTACGAAGGATTTTAATGCAGGTGCTTCATCCAGTGTTTGCACAAGAACTGTTTGTTGGCAAGTGGTGCAACTTGGCGATAACAGCCAATGACCATCTTGGGTTCCACTGCTAATGGAACACATAAATTGCTGCAGCTGTAATTTTCCAAAACATGCAGGTACTGATTGGTAGATGACTGGAAACGTGTCATCTGGTCTAAGGAATCAAGAGTTCAGCTGGAGTATGTGAATGGCCAAGCTTATGTATGGTGTCAACCAGACAAAGCATGACATTCCTGGTGTTAGACAGGTTGGTGACAGCTGTGTAACTGTCTGGGGCATCTTTACATGACCTTTACTGGGTCCTTTAATTAGGATGGAACCTCTGAGAGGCTTGGACTACGTTGAACAGCTGTTGGATCATCTTCACCCCTTTCTGCACACGTTCCCACAGAACGATGCACTCTTTCAAGCAGATAATATCCTATCCCGTCAGTCAAACATTGCACAAAAGTGTTCTATGAGCATATCGGTGAGGTTGAAACACTCATCTGGCCTCCGAAGTGCATAGATATGAAGCCTGTCGAGCACTTCTAGGATAAGCTGCAACAGTCTCTTAAGCTTTGGACTCACCACCATGCCCTGTGATGGATTTAAAGTGAAAACTGCAGGATTGCTGAGTGACAATATCACCATCTTATTTTCCGCAACTCATCATATCCCTTTCTAGACATATTGCTGCTGTTATTCATGTAAAATGTGGAGCAACGTGGTATTGAACAGTTGTGTATAATAATTTGTCTTGTCAGTGTATAGACCTATATAAGGTAAAACCTCCTTAAAATGACTACCTTATGTATTCGATGTAGCATGTTCAGAGATATAAAAATTAGATTTAAATTAATTATCAATGCTCAACTAATGAAGCCATATAGCATATTGTAGTGTCCTTAGGTTATACAGCATCAATAAATCGATTTGTGCTGGTTTCTCTGTTGAGGTGTTGAAAGGTTTTGATGTCTGAAAATTCCCAATTATATTCATGAATATTTCTATGTTTAAAAATACGTGACTTGGTCATAGACATTTGCTAAACGAAAATTATTTAGGTGCTCTAGGTATGAGCCTTTTTCACACATTCACGAATATTATTCTCAGAATCTTTCCACTATAAAATATTTATTCATCAACACACTTAGAAAACTCAAATGACAAATTCCATGAAAACCTCTCATGGCCCATTATAATTGATGTTAACGTCTGGCCATTGAGAAACACAGATTTAATGAATAATGATGTTATGTGTTTCAGAATTCATAATAGTTGAAATTTCCCTTCCTTTTGAAACTTTCATGTGTTTGAAATAAACAAAACAGAAAAAGTTTTCCATTTTATAATGAATAAAATCGTATGTAATTTTATACATAGAGTGAAACCCCGGTTTAATGCCATTCAAGGGGCTGAAAAGAACTAATGTTATATGTGGGGAAACATTTAATTGGTACAAGATGATAAAAAAAAACACTGACCATGAAATAAAGTGTAATTTAGATTACATACCTTTTATTTCTTCCTTTACAATGATTTGGACTTCAGTTTTCCAAATTATTTTTTTAAAGAAGTCTGTTGTTTAACATTATGTTTCGGTTTGATCAGCTACTCCACAAACCGCATTCGCAACACACATGAGTTTTTGCGAACTTTTCTCCTGGCTTTCCCTATTTGAAAGGAATGCTGCCACTATTTTCATACTTTGAATATCTTTTTTCCCAGAGGGAATTCCATATCCTACATCATCATCATCTGAACTATCTGATTTTTAGTCCATCAAATCTTCTGAGTCAGAATCTTGGCTGTCACGACATTTATATCACAAGCTAGATAATCCTTAAAATCTTTTGATGCGGAGAAGAACTGTTCTCTTTTGTTAGATTCTTTATTTTTTCTCTCCTTGCATTTAAGATTATTACCTCTGACTGCTGGAAAACCACCTTTTATGAAAGAACTTTTCTGAAAGATACATTTCCTCCTGACTCTCTCCCATGCTGAAGAAATCATATGAAGCATTTCTAGCACATTCATTGACTATTTCCTGCCTCTAGATTCTATACTTAGAACAGTGTTTTTCAGAAGTTGCTTTCGATAGTTCGCTTTAAATGATCACATGATCCTCAAATCACAAGGTTGAACTTGGCTTGTACAATCGACAGGAAGAAATTCCACTCGCACATTTTGTAACTTAAAATGTAAAATATGAGCTGTGCATTGATCAAGAAACAAAGGAACCTTTCTTTTTGTTGAGTGCATTTGTCTGTCCAAATTGCAAGAGAAAACGTTCAAAAATTTAAAACTTAATTTAAATTTAAAAGTTTTAAAATTTAGGGCTTTCTTTTTTTTCCCAATATTCACAATTGCTGACTTATTGTAGAAAAATCACATTCAGTTCTTCTCTGAAAAAATCGTTAAATGCTGGAAATGTTTCAAGTGATAACTTTAAATCAGCGTTTTTTTAATATTACAAGTGTGGGAAATTACTTGGATCAATTAAAAATGACCTTTAGACCTATATGAAGGAAAACATTAAATTCATTGTATGTATGTGTGTGTGTGTAAATAATCAAAACATTATTATTATTTTTTTTAATTTGAATTCTTGATTAGTGTATAGGGTAACAACAACAACAAATCTGGGAAATGCCAATAATTTTTTTTTCCAGTTTCTGTAGCCACCCTGATCCAGTTATTTCATCGTTTTTGATTTATACTGGTAAGGAGCATTTCTGTTGTTTGTGAAAAACGACAACGAGCTGTTTTCAAAACACAGCTGCCTTTAAAAGCAGTTGAAAAAAAAAGTTGAATGAAATTGGGAATGAATTATGAAGTTCTAATCATGAATGATTAATCAGCATTCGACACTTGAATAGTGAATAAATAAATGTAATAAAACTTTTTATCTTGTCAAGAAATATTATTTGTGGGGAAAAAATTACTGAGACATGAGTGTTTGAAATTAGAAAAAATAAATTCTCCTCCTGTGGTAAGCAATTAGAATAGTTATAACCTGTGTTTACTTACTGTTTTCTAATTACTAATAAGCTTGTTCAGCACTAATTTTTATTTTGTTTTTCAAGGTGCAATTACTTTGTGTGTTTTGTAGATAGTTGCCACTTAGATTGAGGGAATAATCCATCTTTCATTGTTATTACTTTTATTATTATTATATTTTAAAGTGGATGTGATTGTCAGCAGCACAATCGTGCACTTAAGCATTTAAATTACAAATTTGAAAATCAGACTTCAGTATTGATTCTTGAGTGCAAACCTATTTTTTGGGTGTATTTAGTAGTAGTCTTTATTCTTTTTACACCACCAAACTTAAACACACATTTAACGTTTATATTTTTTTTACAGGCCCGACCAAGAGCCACTAGAGAGAGAGAGAGAGAGAGGTGAAAAGATTAATTAGACGGAAGAACAGCACTGATTTTTTTCCACCTCCATACAATTTTCGCATCTGTTGAGGATTGCTTATAATAGACAACGAAGTGGAATCTGTCAATTGTTTTTTCCAGTTTTGTAAGATGCATTTTAAAGAAATGTAATGACGTGCTTAAATGAGTTGAAATAGGTTGTTTTATGAAAGAAAAATTAGTTGTTTAACGTAACAACATACCATTGTTCCACTACAGCTTTGCTAAGTACTTTACTTATTAAAGACTATTCTGGAAACACCCAGAAAGTTTATAAAAATAGGACGTAGAGAGGCAAACCCCCCCCACTTCTTATGTGGTTATTGCTGACTGCGGCCCTGCGGTGGCGCAGTGTGGTAACGCGTTCTCCTATTGCGCGGCTAATCCGGGTTCGACTCCCAGCAGTGCAAAAAGAACGCTTACTCAGAGATCTCATAAAGATCGCACTGCTCACTGTAGTCCGGGGTTTGGTTCCCTAGGCCTTAAGAGGTTCGGATTCCTCGGAAAACAGTAGGTCCCGGCGCAGCATGACCACTGTAGTCTTTGAGCCGTAAAACCACCAACTAACCAAACCTATTGCTGATTGCTAAATATCACATATGAAAATGGAAGCAAACATTTATAACAGTTGTTTTTGTTACAATTGTATAATTTTCTAATGTAAAATAGTGAAACGCTTTTTGAAAGTTGAACTATTTCTATGAGGCATGAATACTTCTATTCACTAAAGGTTACAATGATCAAAAAGAGATATATAATGATAATTTATTGATTATGGCATTGCTGAAAGTTAAGCAATCCAAAAAGCAAGTAAAGTGCAATGTCTTTTAATCCGTTAAAATTTGTTTTTACTGTCAGTTTGTAATCCGTTGTAGCCATTTCGTTGTTTAGTATAGAAAGTATTGTGACATAGCTCTGTTTATCGAGAAATAAGTATATCTGCAACTGTATAGTAGAATGGGTCCTAAAAAGAAGGGAGTTGTGTGCAGTATTTGTCGTAATATTTTTCCTTCTGATAGAAGTTTGGAAGCCCATAAGAAAACACACTCTGGTAAAAAGCCTTTTGAATGTGATATTTGTTATAAGACATTTTCTCAAAATGGTAATTTGAAAGATCATATGAAAACGCACACTGGGGAAAAACCATTTAAATGCAAAGTGTGTGGTAAAGCATTTTCCCAGAACAGTAATTTGAAGAGACACAAGAGGATACATACTGGGGAAAAACCTTTCAAATGTGAAATATGTGATAAACATTTCACATATGAGTCATCTTTGACTATGCATAGAAGAATGCACACAGGTGAGAAACCTTTTGGATGCGATGTTTGTTATAAAAGTTTTAGGCAAAAAGGTGCTTTAAATGGTCATATGCAAACACACAGCAATGAAAGGCCTTACGAATGTGCAGAGTGTGGTATGGCATTCCGTCAAGCCCCTTATCTATACATCCATAAAAAAATACATGCTGGTGAAAAACCTTACAAATGTAGCTTTTGTGATTCAGCCTTTCTTCTAAAGCACACTTTACAGTTGCACATGAGAACACATACCAAAGAAAAACCTTTTATGTGCGAAATCTGCAACAAATATTTCTCTGCTAAATCTCACTTACATAGTCATAAACGAGTTCACAATGGCCAAAAGCCCTATGAATGTGATATCTGTCATAAAGCGTTTCCGTGGACAAGTTGTTTACTTGTGCATAAAAGAAGTCACATTAGAAAGCCATTTGAGTGTGAAATCTGTCATAAAGGGTTTTTGAAGAAAATGTCATTAAGTAAGCACATGCAAACACACGCTTATAAGGGTTTTGAGTGTGAAACCTGCTACAAAACTTTTTCCACAAAAGCGATTTTAAATGCCCATAGAAGAACACATACTGGTGAAAAACCGTTTAAATGTGAAATCTGTGGTAAAGCATTCTCCTGGTCTAGTAGCTTCAATGTTCATAAAGCAACACACAGTGACAAAAAACCTTTCCAATGTCGTGTCTGTCAAAGTTCCTTCACTCATAGGCATAATTTAAAAGTCCATGAACTGAGACATGAATGGCTTTCTGTAAATTCAAAGTCGTCATGAAACATTTCTAGAAATGGTATTTCTACTAGGCAATAGTATTCACCCATTGGAAGCTTATCGAATATGCATAATTAAAAACTATAATAAACTCTATAATTAAGTATCTTCAAGTGGGTGCAAAAATGCCAGACTGGTGACAAAAATTCCTTGAAGGACATTTTGTATAAAGCTCTCTCTATTTACACTGATCGCTTTAAGAAACGTGTTGGGAATTGTCCCATGTTGTTGCAAGTGCCTCTTTAAAGTAAGCATTGAGACATTTATAGAAGGTTATGCTCTTATTCAGAAATCTGGGTCACACTAATTGAATGTTGATCATGAAACATGGTGCAGTATAATTTTTAATCATCAAAGATTACATATTATCAAAGGGACAAAGGACAGATCGTAGCCCCAATGTTATGCAATGGTTCTCGTCAAAAAGTTATGAAAATATTCATTATATCACGTAGTAAGTATGTAGCTCAAACGCCGCTGCTTAATAAGTTTGAATGCATAGGGTTTGTGTCCATGTTATAGAAGGCATGCTACATGAATCAGGCTACGCTCAAGTGATTATGAAACAACAGTGGTAACAGAACAAGAAAATGTCTTTTGTGAATGATGATTTTTTTTTCACGCCGCACAAGAATTTATGTATTCCTGTGCCTTACTCCATACACTAGCTTTCCATTGCCATCCGAATGTGTCCTTAACCAAAACAGCTTCGTGCCTGACATGTTGATAGAAAGTTCTAAAATACAAAAGTTTCTTGTATCTTATAAAGCTTCAATGAATTAATCACTTGAAAGCTTTTATAATACCTTTTGCTATCTTAAATATTTGTACATTTAAATATAGTAAACATTGGGGAGAAGAATTGTGTAGAGTGTAAAGTTTTTCTCTCCTAGAAAAATAAATATTTCTTTTATATTATCCTGCATTTTTGTACAAATTGTATCAAGTTTGAAGGGGAACCCACATCAAGTGCCCTGCCGATTTTGGTCAATTGTTTTTTATTTTTTACAACAGTAGAGACAAAATAAGGAAATACGTGTCTCGGCATTCATGCCAATGCGCATTATTTTCGGCGATATGAATTTTTAAAGATTTTGCATTCTATATATACAAACTTAAAACATGATGCTTTCTGCAAGGCAATTGATAGCTTAGTTGTTAAGTTGCTGGCGTTGCACTCCATGTTTTTGTGTTCGATGCCTAGAGAAATCAATCACTATTTTTTTATGTATCTATTTTACATATTTATGTATTTTTATTAGTAAAAATACTTCGCTTACAATCGGATTTTGTTCATAAACTTACTTTAATAAAATTCATATTTATGTAGTTATATGTTAATTGTATGCTTATTGGCAGTGATAATTTCTACTCGAATTTTAATTGTTGATTATTAAAAAGTTGAAAAGTAGAAAAAGTTTTGGTGTAGCCATCCAGCCTGTTATGTAGTTAAGTAGATCCAGCACACTTTAATAATGTTTTTACAAATGACGACGGCACCTCTTCTTCTACTGTTGAATTAATTCCACCTCATTGTACCCCATACTGTCAACCTCGTGATGTGTACTTCTTCCGTCAAGTAAAAAATTTCATTAAAAGGTTACAAAATTGTGTTGAAAGCTTACAAAAAAATAGTCATTTAAACATGCGAGCAGATAGATGCTTTGAAGATCCATTCACTTATTCACAATCAACTTTCGGCGCCGAATTTCAAGAATACATTACAGTACTCTTGGTTTGTTGCAAAGTTAACAAACGAAAGAAGCGTTTTTGAAAATGTAGATGGTATTTGTTTTCCAGATGATATTAGACAAAGAAAATCAGTTGTTCGAACAATTCATTTATAAAATGCTCACGTTGTAGAATTTTTTTATGTTTTTATTGTTTTTATGATAATTATCATCCAAAATTGTGTACCAGTATACAATTCCGACACCTCCGATAGTGATACACAGAAAATATGTTCACATCAGTCAGTTATAAAATAAAATGTTTCTATATAAATGAGATGCACATAAAATGTTTATATGTTATAAAATAAAATATTACATACTAAAAATACATTTTTCAATAGATAAATATATTTAAAAAAATATTAGGCATAATAGATGCTAATAGTGGATGACTGCAAAGGCTAATAATGATAAAATAAGACGAATTAACGCAGTTTTCTTTTTTATTTAATGGAATTGTTAAAAGTTTTCAGAAAAAAATCTTTCCATCCTTAAATAAAACAAAACTGCGTTATTGGTGTAATTCCATCCCTTCACAGGTTGACAATGAGTACGCAAATTTTATAAAAGCTATATTCACATAAAAACTTACAGCTAACTCCTAAACTTTTTGTACCTTTACAACTCTTCAATTAAAAATTAAAATTCGTGTAAAAATTATAACTGCGAAAAATAGTAGCACAGAATTAAATATGTAAATATGAATTTTATTAAAGTAAGTTTATGAGCAAAATTCGATTGTAAGCAAAGTATTTTTACTAATAAAAATACATAAATAAATATGCAAAAAGCATACATATTAAAAAAAAGTAATCGATTTCCGCGGGCATCGAACGCAAAAACACGAAGCGCTAGGCCGGTAACTTACCAACTAAGCTACCGATTGGCTTGCGGAGGATGTCGCATTATAAGCTCACATATAGAATGAAAAATCTTTAAATCATTAAAAATCAATATCTCCGAAAAT
>QLNU02015270.1:105335230-105345896 GCA_006491805.2 Dysdera silvatica | reverse complement strand
CGATTAATAGTTTTTTTATGCCTTAAAACTGTTGCCGAGTGACGTTTAGCATCATTTAGCAGGCACATTGGTAAATTTAATCAATGAGAGAAAGAAGAGAAGAAAAGTCAATGGATATTATAGCTTTTTGATTTCAACAAGTTTGATCGGAAATTTGAATTCCTGACCTACAAGTTCATTTTTTTTTTAACATGGTGGAATCCCCATAGACGTTTTATAGAATATCTGGAGTTTTAATGGAATGATGCCAAATTTTTAAATTAGCTTAATTAGTCCAGAATCCCATTATGATATGAAATTTACATGTCGCTATTGGAATTTTCAAAGTTTCTGCAAGTTTAAATATGGAGACGGTCCCTTATGCAAATTTTGTGCACATGAATTGGTAGATTTCATTGTTCACTATTGATTTTTCTGTAGCACAATTATTACTCAAACGGCAAATGGGTGTTCGGTTTTTTTTGTTTTACCCGCTGTGCCTCTGATAGAGGGATAAAGTGTCTGCTTCTGTAGGTGTCCCTTATTGGGTGGTAACGCTATATATTAATGCAGTTATGCATGTTTGTTTTTTAAATTAAACATATTTACTTGGATGTGCCACTTCATATACTCATTAAAATTTGTATCCAAGGTTTTACGTCTTGGGGAGTAAAATTGTTTTAAGAATTTTTATGACATTGAGAGTTGCAGGTGTATTTATTTGTTTATGATTTACATTGTAAAGGCAGCTAAAATTATGAGACAATGTGAAATTGCTTTAGGAGATTTCATAACAACAGTGTGTTATTTGGACATTGGTGTAATGTTTAAACACATGACACTTTGGGAGCCAACTGCTCTTTTTGTCAGATAAAAACAGAAATTTGAAGGTATTCTTTTTTCATTTGACGAAGAGAGTAGTTGCTTCCCGAAGCGTTTGGCTTCTTAAATCTTACACCAGTGTCAAAGTCACAGATGTTGGCTAAAATTACCAACAACGTGTCAGGACCAACAGTTCACCTAGGAATCTAAGCCACACATTAATCTAATACATATTTAATAATATATACATAATGATCATTTAATATCATACATAATAATCATTTAATAATACATACATAATAATAGTACATAATCTCCACACATTAATGAATCTTTGGGGTTGAATTTTGGGGATCGTGCGCTGCATATATAACTACTTGTGTACTGTGGGGCAGTGTTAGGTATTATGCTGTGCGGACATCGACACCAAAATAACTTACATTTTTTATAATAATCCCATTTTGCCACCCATAAAAATCTCCCACTCGGGGCGAGTCCTTGGTTCAACCCCCACTTGGTACCGACTCTTGTACTAAGTATATACATAATATAATGGCATAGCGTAACTTCAAAAGTGAACCAGCTCCAATCGTTCACTGTGCCCTCCCACATGGAATAAAAAAGCCATTTTATATGTGTGTCATCATGATGATATTATGTTCATTATCATGTTATGTATCATTTAAGATGCTTTTAAAAAGGAAATTCATTGAAGAATTGGAGGAGTGAATTGGGAGAAGGGGGAGTCGTGTGCTTTAATCTAGCGGATGTCTTTCTTTTTTTTTTGTGCTCAGGTCTGGAGCTGGTTATGTTCTGCATTTGCTAAGGACCCACACATGCAAAAATATTGATTAACATATATGTGGTTGCTTTAGTGTTTTGTGCAAATAAATAAATGTATATCATCATGATGATGATATATTTATGAATTGTGACCTATATTGGAGGGAACATCTTAAACCGTTGGAGACAACCCACTTTTGAAGTTATGCTATACCACTGATATAATACAATACGTGTGCGCATAATTTTTAAAATAAAAGTGTTTTGCGACCTACTAAAAATTGGATCAGGACCATTGATGTTGGGAATCAAAATGCGAATCTGTTGAAAAAGTGACGAGTAATGAATGTCTATTAGAATCAAACCCAAAGCATTTGTATGGTAACCAAACATCTTATCACTGCGTAACTGCAGGTCTTATTTATTTGTGGGATTTAAAAATGTTTGTTTGAGAATTGTTTCAGAACAGATGTTATTACAATTATCTTTTTAACTGTTAGTTTTTGAAAAAAATTCAGAGGAAAAAAAGTGCCTGACTTATGTAAGGATATTGAATAGGTTATTTATTTTGCAAAAGATAGTATATGTATAAAATTAAAGAATTTAACTTTCCATATGGGCCCTCTATCAAATAATTTCCAATTAGAAAAATGTTGCTCCATATTTAATTATTCCAGTAAAGGAAAGTTCAGATTTCAAAGTAGAATATTTGCGGAGTTATTAAAAGTGACATTTCATTACATATATTTTTATTGCTGTTTTGGCAAAATAATGACAACCTTAGGGTAATATTTTGGGGGTGGGGATGAAAGTGTAGACACATGAACATATTTTGATCGGTGCACAAACTCAGAACTTAAAATTCTGTATTTTTTCAATTTGTAGATACATGGTGGTCAAATGTAGAATTTTAAATACTTGATATATTGGCAGCTATTGTACATACAAATATGAATACTTTTATTTGGCTGATTTGGTATAGGATTATATTTTTCTAATTAAAATTTCTTTTTTGGTAGAGACCTTTGTATGAAAATTCCGTTATATATATACCACCTCCTGTAAAAGAAATAATATATCCAACATCCGTGCATAATTTGAAAATTTTCCTGCCCCAGCAGATTTTTTCTATGGCTGATGGTTGGAAAGATAATTTCGGTTACATCTATTCTAAATAACCCTGTACAGGGTGGTTACACCTGGAAACCAAGGAATTTTACCATTCTGGAAAAGTCAGGGAATTGCCAAAGAGAGAGAGAGAGAGAAATCACTGTATTTAATTTTCGCACATGAGTTGATTAGCATATATAGCAAATTGTAAATATGATGAAAAAATTAAACAATTGAATTGTTTATTATTTTTTGTGTACATTTAATTTCACTAATGCAAGCTTTGCAAGGTAAATACGTTTATGTACTGTTTCATTTTTATGTTATGTAATTAAAAAAGGTACATGTGAAACGATTGCTGCTGATGCTTGCTTTTGCAAACTTAAAAAAAAAAAAAAAAGGTTGTGAAAGTTAGTAAATGGGAGTTAATATTTCTTCTATGGAATATGTTTTGATACCAACACAGTTGTTCAAAAAAACGTATGTAAATTGAAGGTTTGTAAAAACATGAGTCTACAGCTTTTATGTGTAAGTTTATTACAATTGTTATATTGTAACTTTGTATTTTTGATGACCCCCTTGAGATGCATTAAATATTCTGTTTTCAATCTCTATATTAGTAATTTTGAGTTTTGATTTTTTTTCCCTTGTAGCTTAGTGGAAAATAAGACACTGTGAAGAATTTACTGCTGTTATAGGTATTAAAAATCATGGGGGTACTCCTAGAAATCTCTCATCATAATACCAATGTTCATACAGTCGCTAATGTCACCGTATTAACTTTGGCTGTAAGTTATAAACATGTGGAAATGGTGTGAAATTTTCTGAGGAATGGAGCAAACCCCAATGTAGTCGATCACAAAGGCAACACACCATTTCATTCTGCTGTGAAATTTTAACATGTGGAAATCGTTAGAGAACTGCTACGGCATGGAGCTGATGTCCATGTAACGTATTCTTTTGGTTCAACGCTGTGATTTTCAATAACCTTGAAATCGTTGAAGCATTGCTCAAGTATAAAGCTAAGGTTAACGTAACCAATCCAAATAATTTAACTTAATTGAAATAATTTCATAATAATTTAATTGTGTTACACCACGCTTTGAACAGAGGATATCTTGACATCGTTAAGGTATTGCTCCGATACAGAGGTGATGTCTGTCTACTGATCGTCATGGCATATTTCCATTACACCGAGCTGTAATCTGAGATGTAGAAATAGCTAAAGTATTGATAAAATATCAAGTTAATGTCCATGTAACAAATGCTTTTGGTTTTACACCACTGCATGAAGCTGTGTGTAATAAAAATCTGGAGATGGTTAAAGAAATGTTAAAAAATGGAGCTAGTGCTCAAACAGCTGATAATAGAGGGAATACACCACTTTTTTACGCTCAGAAGTTAGGAAATAAATGAAAAATTCTTGCAGAATGAAATGAATATCAAGTGGGATTTGCACAAAGTTGGCGAACTTCTAACGTTAGTTATCCAGGAGGTGCCGATTGTCGAGCTAATAAAAAACATCTTTTATACAATAATGTTTGCTACCCACGTATATTTAGCTCAAACTAGAGCTTTTTTCTTTTTGGAGAAAAAGAGGCTCCGCCTTCATCCTGGACTTAAACTAGGGTCCCCGCGGTGTCTTGACCTACTAGACAAACTAGGGCAAGAACAAACGCATTTTTCTCCGTATATAAGGATGTAAGATATTATTACCCTCCGCAGGGATAACACAATTGCCAAATATGGTCAACACAGAAAAGCCTCCGGGGCGAGATTTTTGTGAGTTTTTCGTGGGGGAATTTATTATACAATAATTTTTGCCACCCACGTATATTTAGCTCAAGCGTATAAATATATATAGTATATAAATATATGTGGGTGGCAAACATTATTTTATAATAAATTCCCCTACAAAAATCTCGCACTGGAGGCTTTTCTGTCTTGACCATTATTTGGCAATTGTGTTTTCCCTGTGAAGGGTAATAATATCTTACAATTTAATATACGGAGAAAAATGCGTTTGTTCTTGTCCTCATTCGTCTAGTAGGTCAAGACACCGCGGGGACCCTGGTTCGAATCCAGGATGAGGACGGCGCCTCTTTTTCTCCAAAAACATAAGCTCTAGTTTGAGCTGTAATATACGTGGGTGGCAAAAATTATTGTATAATAAATTCCCCCACGAAAACTCACAAAAATCTCGCCCCGGAGGCTTTTCTGTGTTGACCATATTTGGCAATTGTGTTATCCCTGTGAAGGGTAATAATATCTTACAAACATCTTTTTCTTCAGGGTTTTGAAGGTGATAACAAAATGATCCTTAATTTTTTCTCACTTAAGGATTGCAATATTTATTATACTTTGGTATGCTATTTACTTGAGTGTATTCTTGAAATTCGTCAAATGAAAACATTAAAGGTTAGTAAATGTCTTTTCACTCTATGAATTCATTACTCTGATAAGCATAAATATTGCATTACACCCTGGTAATGAATGTACAAGATGTATTACAGATGCACAAATAGTAACTACCAATTATCCAATATACCATAATGTGATCTCACGAAAAGTAAAATTTGCGGTGTACAGGGGAAAGCTTTTAAGCAAGGTAAAAGATGTTCAGCTTTACTTATTATGTATTTCGAATACAACTCCAGAAAGAGAAAGCGTCCAGCTAAATAATGACTACACATTACATGTAGCTCAATATTTATCCAACACTGATTTGGAAGCATTTATGCAGGCATTCCATGATGTTAAGACACGTCCCATCTCTTCAAATGATCCAGCTGGATCTTTAAAGAGACAGAAATGGGATTCGATGGAGCTTCTGTAAGCAATTCCTGCAAGAGAACAAGATTAGAATGATTGCACGATCTCTCAAATTTTTCTAACAATGAACTAAGCTGTGTGTTAGCTGGTTAAATTTTAAATATTACTACTTTTTGTTTTTTTTAATAGTCTGAAATTTCACTTGTTTTAAGTATGTGCCGTGTCTTGTTCTGTAAGCAATTCAGCAGTGAAAGAATGGACACTTATTAAAATAACTGTATTTTTGTTATCATTGAAAAGTTTTCCTTTTTTTCTAAAGACTTTTATAACCGTTTGGGACGTTGTTAAGTGTTTAAGTTTGTAAATTATCCTATATTGCTCTTACATATTAACAGTGGGAATATAGCATGAATATTTTATTTCTGAGTATATCTCGTACATGAGTGATCGAATACCCAGTTAGTATGTGATAGTTCTAGAATGATGATGATTATGTTTGTGGATTTTTTACGAGAACTGTACATAACAAAGGTACCACTGTATTCCCAGTCAGGGCCTGGAAATTATATCACTGCCTCCGGCAGCCTCTCTTCCCAATTTCACATAATCCACCTCTAGTCCTGTAATATAAGTACTATGTATGCCACTATGATAAAAATGATTATTGCCACCGCTTTTATATCTAATGGACTGAATTCTATTGCGTGTGGGCAGATACATTTTGATTAGATTGTTGATCCCATCCTAAATGACGTGAACCATTTGTATTTTTATTTAGATTATAAATTCATAACCAATCACAGGTATGGTTAAAATGTTCATGAATTTCTCAGCTAAATAAATCTTGCACAGTAGATTTAGCCTATACTATTATTACTTCGTTTGATTTGTGTTCGTCCGATTCCTTTATATTCATAGTTTATGTATATAATTCTGTTTATTGTGGTATCAGTAAAGGTATAAATAATTACTACTTACACATTGTGTAACTGTCTTTTTTTGCATAGTGTCATATTTAGCGCTAATCATTACGTATTGAACTTTATGGGAGCTTTTATAGTTATTTTGAAATCAGTTGGTCGTTTCGATTCTGCGCTTCTTAGTTTAGATCAAGGCTGTGCATGTTATACTGAATGTTATTTTTTCTTAACATTCAATTTTTTTGATCTGACCAGGGCCCTGGGGTGAGATAGGTAACACACTAATCTGCTATTAGAGGATGCAGGCTACGTCAAGGATATTAGAATACATATTAGCCATATAAGCATTTGTGAAATGCTCCATATTACATGCATGTCAGTTGGAACAAACAAGAGCTATTATGCATTTATACATTCTGTCGAAAGCCTAGCTATTGACGATTGTTTGTCTTTACGGTGCAAGGACTGCAAAGGCTATGCTGTGTGGGGACCTCAGTTTTCCAAGGAATTCAGAAATCTGTTGCTAACGGAACCAAACTCCAGACTATGGTGGGCAGAAAATCAGTATCTATTCTGTCTGTAGTTTTACGGCTCAAAGACTACAATGGTCATGCTGTGCCAGGACCTACTGTTTTCCGAGGAATCCGAACCTCTGGACCTACAACTTTTTGAGGAATCTGAACCTCTTAAGGCCTAGGGAACCAAACCTTGGAGCACTGCGATCTTTGAGTGAACGTTCTTTGCACTGTTGGAAGTTGAACCTGGGTTAGTGCACATTAGGTGAATATGTTACCACACTGTGCAACCACAAGGCCAGTATTTATTCCATGATACCATTGGGAGTCAAATCAGGGTTAATGTCATAATAGATGACTGCATTGCCATTAAGCCATTGCAAGGCAGTGGACCTCCATTTTTCTCACGAATACAAATCTCTTAAAACTTGGGAACCAAGCCCCACACTACAGTGAGCAATTAGCAAAACTTTAATGATACTGGGCGAGTTTACTTGCTCCTTGATGGCAAATTTATGCACTGCTGCTAAACTCGCTCAGTATAATAAAGTTGTCTAGCTAACTCACCACTTGCTCGACTAGTGAAGTTGTGTGAGCTATTTTTCTTGTTACTTGCTGGGTGGGCAGAGTTGAATGCCAGTTTAGAAAAATTTGTTAGTAGTTGTCTACTGATCACCTCTGCTGTGTGTTTTTACTGAGCGAGTGTTACTAGCTGTGTGTAATCGAGACTCGCTGATTAGTTTACAAGCCAGTGAGGAGTGAGTAAAGTCGACCAATGTAATTGAGGCTTAAGCATTTCTTATTTGGTACCATTGGGACTCCAAACTTGGATTAATGTGTAATAAGTATTGGTTAATTATGTAATTGTATGAAATCCAATGAAACATGAACACAATCAATGACTTTATTATAACTTAAAGTACAAGTATGTTATCGAACGCATAGAAAATTCTCCATTTCTTCTAAAGATATACATATAACGTTCATAATTTGCTTCATATCAAATGAAGTAATGGTGTATAAATGCACAGTGAAATCTACACATTTTGTATATGGATCATCCACATTTATATGCAGTGATGAAACAAAAAGTTCTGATGATAGATGTAACGCAATCATTTAACAAATTTGTGTGTACATTTTATTATATTAAAAAAACTTTAAATTATAAAACACATTTTAATCAATACATCGCCAAATTCAAATAGCGCTGGCAAAATTTGTGATTAAAGTGTTGATTAATAATTGAATAATGTCATGTTGCATCTGTATCAAAGTTTATGTCTGGAAAATTTCTGCAGTAGAAGTCTGAGATTCTTTGTATGGAACAACGGTGATTTTCTTTTTCACACAAATGATGATTCGGAGCATAGATACCTTACAATGTAGGTACACCTATACATCAAAGAAAACATATTTGAATTATTATACACTTGTACTTTAAACCCTGCGTTTTAAATATTAACTAGATAATACCATAGAGCAAACCCCTGATTTTATAGTTGAGTTTTTCTCTGATGAAATACTAAAATACTACAATTTTAAAATGTTTGTGATTTAATCCTCATCATCTATTTGTCCATTAAATGGAGGGTTTATTGTAATCAATGCTCAGAGAACGGTATGTAATCATTATGGTAAAAAATAAGCAACAGATTAAAAATTTGACATGTTCGCTGCGTTACAAGACACAGGTGACTCGTATCAGGAATATCTTAGCAGATGTTTTAGAAAGATACATCGTTCACGTATAAGGCTTAAATCTTATCCAGAGGGTTAGAAATATATATACAATATATAATATTAATATACAATAAATACAGAGGGTTAGAAATATATATAAAGGTTTTATGCATTTATTATGTATAAAACTATAAATAAAGCCTATAATTGCCATCTATAGAGTTTTACTCAGTTTAAAGTTTTCTTATGATAACTAGGCTCTTTTCAAAACTAAGAAATCCAAAATTTCTTTTGTGTAGACTGGTAAGATCACATTGCGCCAAACAAGGTTAAGTTTATTACCAACCAAGTGGTGGGGGGGGGGAATAAATGCCTTACACAGGACTTGTATGGGAAACTAATCTGAATTCTTCTAAGCATGACGGGGGGAATCTGCTACAATTAGCCCAGTCAAAAATGTGAATGTAAAATATCCCTGGTGGGTCCCTAGGTTTGGGCTTTGAACGTGTTACTTTAACAACAGGCCTAGGTTGATCAAAATTATTACATTTGTTTGATAACAGATAGTGTATAATTTTTTTTCAGTTATTTTTCGTTCTAATTCTTTAAGTATAATAAGTACATATATATAACAGGTAGTATAGTTCCAAATGGCCTGCAAAAGGGTTGCTGGTATCTAACTGGAAGGAGACCCACACGCTGAACGTATGTGACGATGTGTGGAACCGGCCAGGCCAGTAACCTAGTGTCCTACCCCGCCTTCAAGTGGTGCAGGCTGAGCTTTCTATTTATGTGGCAAATTAATATTTGCTGCACGGATAGAAAGGCGGAAGGGGAGGGCTAATTCACCAACCCGTCTAGCCAGCGTGGTGAAATTATGGCTAATTCCTCCATTATGTTGACACACCAGAAACCATGGCCCCTAGTCTCCAGGTGCTGGAGTGCTCCTGATCAAGGCAGCGGTCAGTGTGGCATGAAAGCAGGGGGTGCTAAGAATCACTGGAATGGCCCAGGCTGCCGTTTGTTATTGACCTTGGCAACGTATAATGGACGATCCCTTGCTTCTGAAGCAAAACTTCAGGAATTGGAAGAGGAACTAGACAAGATCAAATGGGACATTGTAGGACTCAGTGAAGTTAGAAGAAAAGGTGAAGAGTTGGTGGAACTTAAAAGTGGACATTTGTTTTATTATAGAGGAACGGAAACTGGAAGAACAAGTGGTGTTGGCTTCTTAATCAACAAAAGAATTAAAGACTGTCTTCTGGAAGTTGAAAGTACATCAGATCGAGCAGCGAGGCTCGTTGTTCAACTAACCCAGCGATACCAACTTCAAATAGTACAGGTATATGCACCAACATCAAGCCATACCGACGAAGAGGTTGAAGAATTTTATGAAGAAATCAAAGAGTTACACACCAAAGGGAAACAACATATCAAGCTCATCATGGGGGATTTCAATGCAAGAATTGGACAACAGGAACAAGGAGAGACATCGGTTGGTAAATACGGATATGGGGAAAGGAATGAACGTGGCGATCAACTCATCGAATTTGCAGAAGCTGAAAACCTTAGCATCATGAATTCATTTTTTAAGAAGAAACCGCAAAGAAAATGGACATGGAAACACCCAAATGGGGGAACTAGTGAAATTGACTATATCCTGGCAAACAAGAAATCAATTATTGAAGATTGCAGTGTACTGAACAGATTTAATACTGGAAGTGATCATCGAATGGTGAGATGTAAAGTGCACTTAAATACTAAATTAGAACGACAGAAGCTCATTAGGAAACAAGTAAGTAAGAGGGTGGATTTAAAGAAATTAAAAGAAAATACCGAGGCATTCAAGTTGGAATTAAAAAATCGCTTTTCTGCACTGGAAGGACTTATTGATGAAAGTGATATCTCAGAAGCAAATGAAAACATTGTTAAGACAATAGTTGAAACTGCTGGGGAAATTGGTGGTGTAACCTGTAAAAAGCAGAATAATTATTTGAGGAGAACACTAAACAATCCCGCGAAAAGGCGGAGAGATGAAGGTGACAATCAAAATACCCAAAGGTAAAAGATCACCGAAATATG
>QLNU02015270.1:105301258-105335130 GCA_006491805.2 Dysdera silvatica | reverse complement strand
TATGATGATGATGATAGTTCTAAATATTTGAAATTCTACTTATAATTACTTGAGTGAAAAATGTGTTTATTCTATCTAATGCTCAGAACAGTTAGAAATAACAGATGGTAATAATAATAATAATAAAAAAAAGGTTCTACAAGAAAATAAAACTCTTTTTCATGTGTCATATATGCTGTTTTAATCATATCTTGGCCTTTGGCCATTAAATATTGATAGTTCTTGTAAAATATATAAAAAAATTTATAGATTTCCACATTGAACCTCTTCATTCTGTTACACAGAATTTTGTTAACCAACCGCCTGATGAGAACAATCATAAACAATACTCAAAGATACATAAAACATTGATGAAAAATTAAATGTTTATTACATACACATATTTCCTTATAAAAAGAAGGAACACCTAAGTGAGATAGAGTAGGACACATTAATATGTTTATTACGTATTATATACGTTATATACGTACATTAATTGGCAATGTACCAATTTAAAACATACAAATTCTGAGAGCTAGTTAATATCCGGCTCTTCACGATTTTTAATATTCGCAAATCCTTTGGATTCAGCTTTGCTTACAATTTTTAACAAAAATTTTTTTGGGTTTTCAGTTTCTTACCCCAAATTTTGGAATTTTGTTCGTGCAGAATAAGTTTAGTTTTCATATGTTAAAAAACACATAAAAACTAGATGTATTACACATTTACCATATAATATGTCGCAACCCAGTTTTCCACTATTAATTCTGTAATCTCTGAAACTATTGTTTTTCATGTAGGGTGCCAGTCAACATGGGAATCTGTTGTGGTTGAGACATGGGCGACTGAGATCATCGAATGAATGCAACGTGAGTCACCAGTGACCCTGGCGCTACGTCATCTCAAGATTCACTGTGATACCATATATTGAGTGGACAAAGCTCTTATTCCCATGTCTTGGGTCACCTGATTACACGTTTTACGATGAAACACTGGTAGCTTGTATCCCCTGATGATAGTAACAGTCACTGTACTACATCGTCGCAAATGTATTAAACATGCATTCATATGAACTACGTAAAACAAGAGCGGTAATGCATTTAGCCATCATATCTAGGTTTGATTCCAAAAACGAGTGCTTTTCCCACAGATCCACAATCTGAAGAGTGTGATTCCTGTAACTGTATATATATTTTAGCCCCCCCCACCATTAACCAGCTGTAAAGGGATCCTGACTGGATAATCTAAGCATCGAGATACCATACAAAAAGAGCAATAATACTGAGGTATAATAATGAAAACTTCTAAATGAAAATTTAAGTAAGTGGATAAGTGGTGGGGTTAAAGTTAAAACACAGGCCAATTGAAGCAAGACCAGATATTAATGATATTAATCTACTGTATATGTACTTGCATATATATATCAATGGCGTACTGTGACTTCTCAAGGTGTTTGCCATCCCCCATTCCGAATAAAATAGTTAAATACTGATATAAGTATGAATTGTGACTTTTTTATTCGAAGGGAGCATGGTAAACACTCAGAGAGGGTCCACGTTTGAACTCAGGTTACACCACTGATATACATATATATGAAGGGCTTGACACATCCACTTGTCATTGACAACTTGATTTTTGCAACTGGTAAGAAAAAAAAAAATCACGCTTTTCTACTAGATCCTTATTTTTTTCCTTTTGAGGCAGACAAGTACGGTTCGGTGCGGTCTGTTTGTTTGGATTTTTTTATGGCGCAAGAGCATCTGGGCTATACTGCGCCAAACATGGTAAAATCAAAGACTGTTGTAAGATGCGATCTGTCGAATCCTGCACATGAGAGAGTGTGTGTTTATGGAATTCAGGAAATATAATCCTTACCAATGAACTGATCTGTGATGAATATGTTATTTCATTTAGATGAACTACCTCTTGGTCCTGTGGGCTGAGTTACTGGACGAACTAAAAAGAAAAGATCAATGTTTGATTACTCACCTACTTTTTTTTAAATGTGCACAATGTGAAAAACATAAAAATCATACCGAAACATGGTGACAAGAAAATTCAAGCCCATGTTTTTTATTAAGCACAACGTTATTTCCATCCACCATTGGTGTATTTGTATATTTTATAGATTCCTATCGGAAGATCAACAAATCCTCAAAATTTCTTCCCTCCGCAATTTGAATTTTAAAGCAATTTTTACAAATAAAAAAATTCAACAAAAGCACAAAATTTTTATACACAAACTTTTCAAGACCAACACAATGGTTTATAATTTTTTTTTATACTTACAGCTGCAGCCAAGATTTAATTGGGGGGGAAGGGGGCATCGTTCACAAAATAACAGTGAGTAAAGACGTATCATCTTTATCGTAAAGAAGAAATATCAATACATCATAAAAAAAAAAAAAATCACTTCCAACGTTGTTGGAACTTTTTATTTATAGTTTTGCCATTTGTTTGCAAAAAAACATTATTTTTTTATAATATCCTTTCCTTTAAAGTAAATGGTTTCTATATTTTTTCTTTAAAGTATTCTCAAATTAGTGGTATATAAAACGAGATCTTGTGGGCAGAATTTTAATAATTATTCAAGGTTTGAGAGTTTTATTCCTCCCCTTTTTAAAAGTTTGACAAGTAAATAAGTAATTTTGCAGTCCTATTACATATTTAGTTTTTTGGGGAAATCGGTCTCTCCACCCCCAAGATATAGTTATGATTAAATCCATGAATTAAGATTAAAAATTATGGTTATCCATAATTTTAACTCCCATTTGCACAAATAATGCTGAATTGTTGTATGAATGAATGTATCTTGCAAATGATGATAATTGGGATTTGATAACACAGTCTTCAATGAGCCTCCAGATATTCTAATGTAACTCCAAATATATTAAAGGGCTTCGGAAGTTTAAATTTCTTTTATGACATCAACTATTAAATTCATTTGATCTTCCTCTCAAACTATTTTTTTGATCGATGAAACTGATATCATATTCACCGATCTTAAACCATGTAGCACAGCTTGTCACCAAAAAATGTATTCACTTGTTTTGGTCTTCAGCTTTTTTTGAGATATGGTGATTTTTGTCACCCCACGACGTGCTTGATGTTGTGTTTGTGCTGCATTTTCAAGTTTCTGCGATTTATTTGCATTTTTCGGTTGCAATCCATTAAAAGTTTCTTCGCTACGATACGCTCTCTATCGTTGGGGCTTTTTACGCACGACCAATATCTTCTTTCTGCTGAATCTCCCATGTTTAAGGGATACAATTAAAGCACTAAAGGAACCATATTGTTACATCTTATATGAAATATTAGTATGTAATATAATTTTTCTACAACATAAGTGTTGCATATTTTTCAAATTCAGAATTTTATTTAAACTTAGCCTTAATTAAGATTAGACATACATTTATTTAATCGTCCACATTTTCACTACTTGTGTAAGGTTGTCAATTTACTGCTCTGAAAGCAAGCAAGATCACAAACAAAAGTTTTTAAATTGCCAAGGAATATGCGATGGGCTAAACATGGGATAATTTTATGACACAAGGATAATAAAGGCCATCATATACTAAACGAGTTGAAGAGAACTAAGTATTAAAACATTAACAAAATACCCTCCACCATTAATTTTATTAACTCCTCCTCAGTGAAGTCTTTAAATTCTGAACTGATAAAGCCTTTGAATGCCTTTGCAGTGCACTTTGTAAAAACTGAACTCAATACATAATTTTTGTGATAATGGGGGGGTGGGGAGATACTTCATCTGTCTATTTACAACATGCAAATTGTTTTAAAATTACACAATTTTGTCCAAAAATACGAAAATTGTTTTGGAGTAATAAAGCACAGCAGAACCTCCATATAACGAACTTCCGTATAGCGAAATTCTCTATATAGCAAAGTTTTGGTAAATCCCCATGGTCATTACATATGAAAGTGTTTCTATATAACACAATTTTTAATGACAAAAACGGAAAATCCAGTGGTAAGACTATGTCAGCGACATAGGGTTCCCTAATACTATGGGACTACATGCAAAAAAAACCAAAAACCAAAAAACAACAACAACAAAAAAAAACCCCTATTTTTAAATGGTTGAATGTCATTTATGACAAACAGTCCTTTACTGTAAAGCGGGATTTTAACTGTGGTATTATATTGTAATACCCTGGTTCATGAATACATCGTTTCCACCTAGCGAATTTTCTATAGAACGAATTTTTTCACACGATCGTCCATTTCATTATACGGAGATTCTACTGTATTTTAACATTACATAATATTTATCTTTAGCACAATTTTCCCTGTCCCTTTCTTTATCATTAAAGAAAGTGTTTCTTCTCCTTTATCATTGGGAAGAAAATCTGTTTTTTTTTTAAATGATCCTTCAAGAACCAGGGTTTGATCCTTCGAGAGGGTGAAAAAGCAAGCTTTAAGATGCATACTAGCATTTTGAAATTAGATATGAAGTTTTGGGCACATTACATCGCTTATTAGAGTTATGGCTCAAATGTAACTTCAATGGCAGGATGTTGCATTCTCAAATTTCTCTTATTCTACGACCAATATGCATTATATAGGTAACTAGCAAATGATAACATTTTTTGGTGTTGGTCAAAAAGGCACAAAAATCTGGAAAGAAATTCAAACTAATTTTTTGAACTTCCTTCGGAGATTCAAAGGTATCGAATTAAATCAAGTTGCTGACTAATATTCTATTCGATTCATCATCCACTTTTTTTTTTTTTAAAGAAATATATTAATTACTTAAGTCTTTGAACAAAAACATATTTAGAAAATTACTCCATACTTAACTGGCAAAAATTCTGCCACAGAATACGAAGGACAAGAAAAGGAAAATGTTGAATGTTTAGAACAAACACATTAACAAAAAGCGGAAAATTAGAAATGGTACACACACACACAAAAACAACAACCCACCATTCACGAAGTGTAAAGAAAAAAAAAAGGAGGAAGACAGAAGAAGGTAAGAAAGTTAAAGAAAAATTTTTCAACTGTATACAGATCTGCAAAGTTTTGAGAAATGATATCCTCTTTATCGAGCAAAGTTATATTTACGAAATAGTTTCTCAAAAACAAATCGGATTTAAGCCCTTTTGCACAAACCATCAAAAAGATATGACAGTAGCTTAATACTCACTAGGTGTCAATGTTACAACATTTCCACTTGGGGCTGGACCACGGAACAGTGTCTGAGTAGAATTCATTTGATTGAAAAGTGATGTCGATGTTATTGGTACCAAGTATGTTAACCTTGCGGAACCTGCAGGGCCAATGGGCCGGCTGATCAATCTTGGGGACATGGTGCGATTAACAAATTGTGCAGCAATGGGGCGGACCATGCAAAGACTACTCGGAGAGGCACTAATGGCTGATGCAGCCCTAACCTGAACTGTAGATGGTAAAGTTGGCAACATAGATACCGAAGGGATGTTACTGGTGCTTGTAGAAGTTGTTGGTGCTGTTCCAATAGGAATGATAACTGTAAAGGTAAATTGGAATACGTAAACAAATGTTCAACACTTGGAAAATTAGAAACCACACAATATATCATTATCATATTCAATCATTATCTACGGATAGAAGTAATATTTCGGGAAAAATAGGAGTGATTTTGCCAAAAACAGGAGAGATTATAAAAAAGTGTAACATAACTAAAAGTTCAAAAATAAGCTATAATACAAGATTTATAATAGAAGTTACAACATTAAATATCATTTCTAATGGAACACTGTATAAAAATATATATTACAGCTAAAGTAATACATTTTTATAGAGTGTGCCCCTGCATCCCCCAAATCAGGTCATACATAATAAAATAGCTTGCTTATAAAAATAAAATCCACTAGAACCAAAATTATTTTCGTACGATTAATGTTAAATTTTACCGCTTCAATGACTAATCTTCACAGCCCTCCTTGGATAATCAAATAAAAACTGAACGATCTTAAAGGAAAATTTCTCCATACAAACTGCAGAAATAATTACAACATTATTTAAAAATAAATAAAACTGACTTATTCCAGAAAATGCTTTTAAAAAATTGCATAATACCTAACATGAAACAATATAATAATGCATCAGACAGCTATTGAGCCAGTACTTGTATTTCATGTATTACTTCATCTAGAATTATATATATATCATGTGCCTATTGGAAAAATCTTTGTTTTATAGCAGTTTGTAGCCTACTATTTACTTCGGCTAAACAGTTGTTTGCAAAAGCTACTTTTTTTGTAAATAATTTTGTCAAATCCATGACAAAACAAAGAACTTTGACAGATTTCTTTTGGAAAAATTAACGCAGTAAGTGTATGATAGTCTAAAGGTGTCTACCTAAATTCTGTTTCAAACTTTCCTGACTTTTCCAGGTTACCAGACCAAATCTTAATCGATTTCCAGTCACTAATTACAGTAAACAACACACAACGCATTAAAATTTGCGTAATAAAAATAAGTTTCTAAGACCATAAAATCCACTAACACAAACTCCAAAGTCATTTATGACTTAATTACAGTGAATTTACAAATACAAAACTGAATTTCTTTACACTAAAAACTTGCATTAATTTAATATTTACAACGACGTTTTCATTTGGCCCTTTTTGAGTTCATTATAAAAGAGTTTGATGATATAATCACAAAGTTGATGTATTACAATCGAAACTGCAAAAAATATCGAATCTCAAATTTTCTCCTACCTTTTTAATATTATCTAAACCTGCATAATTGTGATTTTATACATGCAAAAACCGCATATATGGAAGTATTTTGAAGGCAAACGAATGTTTTATTATTGAATTTAAACCAGATATAAGCAAACAAACTTCATGAACAATTTTCATCCACAGTAATTGTGTAGTTGTCAAACCTAGTCTTAAGGATTTGCTTTCTTTCCTCATCGGAAATAGCTGTCAACACTTCTTGAAGTCTCACTTACCAGCTTATTTATGGCTTTGTTTAAGCCTCACTTACCAGCTTATTTATGGCTCTGTTTAAGCCTCCCCCACCACTTTTTAACAATAGTAAATAAAAAGATTTTATTTATCACAGGAGACATACAATGCACACAATCTGTAAAGACATGTCTATGAATTACATTAGAGAAGTTCCATGTACAATATATCGCACATACCGACGTACATAATATGCCTGTTTTCGGAATCACTATCAAATTTTGTATTTGTAACTGACACAGTGAATTACGCGTCTCGTGTTTTATTGGTCTACAAAATACTTAGTCTATTTGCAAGTTTTTTGCTTTTCCCTTTTGCACTTTTCAGTTTATATTCATTGTGAACTTAGCAGATGAAAAGAAACCGACATATCTGCTTAAATATTGATCAAAAGTTGGCGATTTTAAATTCTTTGAAATCAAACAATAAGACAAAGATATAAATAACAAAAGAATATGGTTATAATTTGTCCACTATTTTCCACAAATACAGTACATGCGTTTATGTAAGTAGCACATTATTTCTTGTTATTTTTATTAATGAAATAGTACTGTGCATTATAAATATTGAAATAATGTGTATGATTTATAAAATTAGAAATAAGAATATCTAATTTAATAATAAAATTCATTAAAAATTTAATGAGCAAATTATTTGCACGCTATAGTTCAGAGAATACCGCTTTTATGTAAAACCTGCTTATATGTAAATGGATTTCGTTGATGTGTCCATTTGCATATATGCGGTTTCGACTGCATTTTCTATTCCATTTATAATAATATTTTATTAATTGTTTGTACAGTTGTAAAATTATATGACCACACAAAGAAAGGTCACAAGAAAATATCTACAATGAACATAATAAGCTTGAGGACCTCAGACTTATCAAAAACAACATAGCACACAAGCAATACATGCAGCCACCAAGCTATTTCCACATATTTCATCACCCTATACTCTCTTTCAATGCTCACAGATAAGTAATGTATTTATTACGCGAGATGTTTCAATAATTATCCATAAATTGTTAGAAAATACTGAGTATCAGGTATTTTTTGAGTTTTTTTTTTTCCATTTTACTATATTATTTAACCGCTTTAGTTTATCTGGTATTCCATTCTAATATTTAGGTCCTATGTAATTTATGTTGCATCTTCCCATTTCTGTTCTTATTTTGGATAATATTAATTCGTTATAATTTCAGAATCTATTCCTATCTCTTTTGTTTTATTGAATTCTTATAAGATCTGCATATCTATTTTCTTTCATCCTTTCAAACGTTTTAATTAATATACAGTATATAAATCGAACACTACGCAGATTAAATCAAACAACAATATAAATCAACGTTTATTGGCGTAGTGATACCAGCGCCGATGTTATGGCGTGATTAGATGGTGAAACGTTCGAAAGAAAATAAATATTTCTGCGTTCGGTGGGACCTGAACCCATGACCTTACACTTACTGGGCGGAAGCTTTACCTACTGAGCTACGAACGACAATATTTAATCTTTTTACAAACCTATGTTAAGACTAAGTATATAAGGCTCAGTAGGCAGAGCCTCTGCCCGACAAGTGAAAGATTGTGGGTTCAGGTCCCACCGAACGCAGAAATATTTATTTTCCTTCGAACATTTCACCATCTAATCATGCCATAACATCGGTGCTGGAATCACTACGCTAATAAACTTTGATTAATATTCTTGTTTGATTTAATATACAGTACTTATGAATCTGTTCAATTTGCAATATATTAAAATATTCATGAAGTCTAATTTTTTATCTCTATTAATTAGTTTGATTTATTTTGCATGTTTTTTATAATATCTTTGTTAGCAATACCCAAATTACCCGAAACGCAATTACAATATATATAATATTAAAATGTGTATGACTGTATATAAGGCAAAGGAGATTGGTATTATCAAAATCCCTTACAGATTGGATAATTTAGCTAAAAACTTTTTTTTTCCAAGTTTTAGTTACATATTTGGCAAACATTTTCTCCTGAGAAATATACGGGCTTAATAATTTTATATAAATTATATTAGTTTTGATGCAAAAGGGCAATTTTTGGAAGAAGTTTAGTTAAAAGTATAAGTTTTTCAGGGACGTTACCAGGGCGAAAGCCCAGGGTGCAAAATTTCAACATTGGACAGGTGGCAGGGAGGGCAAACAGGTTTTAGCGGGTGCAATACTTAACTTGTCTCAGGTGCTGGCAACCCACGCTACAGTTCAGGAAAATTATTTTAATAAGCTATTTATTATAACAATGAATTTCAAATTTCCCTGACTTTTCCAGGTTTTTTATGTTCTCCAAATCTGTAGACACCCTGTAGTCTACAATTTCTTTTTCATAAAAAAAAAAAAATACTTAGTCATGTACAATGTTTTTGTGCTTTTACCATAGAATTATTTTTTCCTTTTAATTTATTTCATGTTATGTGTGCAGTTGACACTCGTGCACTAGGACATTGAAGTACATGTATGTAGCGCTCTCTTTCTCTCTTCAAAGTATCTTTTTCCTCAGATAAATTGAACATCCCACTTAATAGAATAGCATTTTCTCAAACTGTTAATATTCATTTAAGTGGAGCCGGCTGTTCATAAAATATTGCTGTTTTAGCATCTGCCAATACCTTGCATCACGTTTCTTTTTCCACAGCAAATCTCAATTCACATACCAAAATTATATCGTTATAAAAAAAAAAAGATATACTTCATTTACCAAAAATAAGCATAAAATACTGTAAAACTTCTTTGAAAGACCACCTTTTCTTGAAACAGATTTTTTCAATATGGACTTAATGTCAAATTTAACTCCATTCAGAGGCTATTACAAACCCTTTTCCCTCCAAAAATGACTACACTTTGAAACAAGAGAAAGGGGAGGGGATGCCATTGCTCATTTCATCATTTGACCTTAAATGGAGTAAACAATTTACTGGTGACCCCCGCCCCTTCCAACCCCAGATTTTGTATTTTATATATATATATATATATATATATATATTAATCCAAAACTGAATTTAAGTTCTAGAAGTTCACATTCGCAGCAATTACATGTGTACACATACTCTCAGTCACTCACGAAAGCTCAATACATTTACAACACCTGACTTTTTAAAAAGACTGCATTTCCGGCATTCAGATTTTTGCATTTTTTACTGCATAATGAATGAAAAGCTATGAAATATGCAAGAATGAAATGTCTAGATAAACCCAAAACTGTTCACTTCAACTCTAAAAAACATTGTTTCGGATTTTTTGAATTTGTAAATTTAGTTTTCAATTCAACAGAAAATTGAAAAATGAGATTATATTATATATAAAAAAAAATCACTGGAAAATGGGATTACATGCACATGTTCATTTTAATTTGACACTGATAAGTAAAATGTAATGTTTTACTTGTTTTCGGAGTTGCAGGTGCTTTTGCCTTTCTGGATGGCGGTGCAGAGTCATCTTCATCATCACTCACAAGGTCTACAACTTCCACGGATTTTTTATTTGATTCCCGAGTCTTGCTGCTGTTTCTTGCAGCAGAGGATTGCTTGCTTTTGGAAGATTTTTTTTTGGTGGAATCACCACCATTAATTGATTCAGGCAATAGTTCACTGTCCTCGACCTTTATTTGAACTTCAAGCAATTCACCATTACTACTAGTTGTTGTTAATGATACATCAGTATCATCAGCTGTTTTTGGAAAAGGATCTTTGGCACTATTCATGGTGCTTGCAACGGAATCGTCATTGTTCTCATTTTGTGGACCATCCATCGTTTCAGAAGGGCGACTACTATCAACATCAGTTTTTGTGTCTGATTCATTGCCATGAACTGCAGTTGAAGGTGGAGGGCTGTCGTTGCGAGCTGCTACTTGTGGAGGACCTCTACTCCTAATTGCTACTTGTCGATTCCCTCCACTCCTAACAACTGCTTGGGGGGGTCCGCTGCTCCGAACTGCAACTTGAAGACCACTGCCTCGGAGAGTTCCTTGGGGACTGCTATTCACAAGTGCAGGATGTGAAATGTCACTGCTTTGATTAGTAGGTTCATGTATACCATTACTAGTAGGGACTATAACTTCAGGTGGATCGCCACATAGTGGATTGTCACTAGTAATTACGATTGGTAGCGGTGGTGTACTACTGCCACAGGGAATTATGATTGGCGGTGAATCACAGCCAGAGGTTTCCGCATCAGCCGGACTGCTGGAAATTGCTGCTTGTAAGGAGTCACTGTCAGGAACAGGTATTTGAGGCGGACTATCCGTGCCAACGGATTTGGACAGGGATTTACCTTTACGGCCATTTTCACAATGCTCAAATATACGGATTATCTTACCATTGCGAACGATTTTGCGTAAAATACGCATCTTACGTGAAGGGTTACTTTTCAGAATGCCATCATGCAGAGGAACCTCAGGTTCGATGATTTTGTGTAAACACTCATCTTCTTGACTTCTATGAGGAGGACTGTTAATACGAATTATTTTATGCGGGGGTTCACCTTCACGAATGATTTTGCCATAGGACTCATTACTGTGGATGATTTTACGAATAATTTTATCAGTTATCACGCTTGGGGACCGATTATAGATTATTTCTCGCAGAGGATCATCGGTATTCATTTTTTGTGGTAAATCATCCTCACTGGAAAGGTTTCTCTTTAAAGGATTACGTGCCCGATGTTCCATTCCTGCCTAAAATGAAAAAGCAGTCATTTAAGTATATCAATAACACATTAGTTTTTAACAATTCTCAAATATCGATAAATGAACTGAAGTTTACGATTTCCAGTTATTTTAAAACACCTTACTATTTTTATATAAATCGAACGCAGAAATATTTATTTTCTTTCGAACGTTTCACCATCTAATCACGCCATAACATTGGTATCACTACGCCAATAAACGTTGATTGATATTGTTGTTTGATTTAATCTGCATAGTGTTCGATTTATATAAAAATACATATGCTGCAACGTGCATTTCGATCAATTTAATACCAGTCTCTTTGCAATTTGGTTTAAATAGTAGTCCATGTACTACACCATTCTGCGAAATAACTGGCAACAATATATATACGTTCGTAAAGAGATTATATATTGTCCTTCGTAGCTCAGTGGGTAGAGCCTCCGCCCGGCAAGTGGAAGGTCGTGGGTTCAGGTCCCACCGAAGGCAGAAATATTTATTTTCTTTCGAACGTTTCACCATCTAATCACGCCATACCATCGGCGTTGGTATCACTACGCCAATAAACGTTGATTGATTGACATTGTTGTTTGATTTTCTTACTATATTGTTTCCGTTTAAAATTATTAGCAGATAGTTTAGGGAAGTTGGTGTTTTAGAGTGTTAAGTAACACATACAACCATAAATATGGAAGTTTAATATATCGTTAGTGTTGGGCAAGATCACATTCAGATAAAACTGCTGTAATATTTTTAAACATAAGAACTAGTTGTTACATTTTCTTGGTGAAAATGACGAAGAAAAAAGCTGCAACTGACTACTGCATGATATCACAGGATGTTGAATTTCGTTATAACGAACATCAAGAAAATGGAAGAGTTTATTTGCCATAACCGCTATTCACAATAACCATTTATCAAAAATTGTACTTTTGTATAACTGTTACTATTTAATGTGCATAATCTATAAAACACAATTTACTCGATTGCCATCATTCTTTTTAGGATTTCAAGAGAGTAAAATTTAATAAACAAGACGGTTGAAAAATACTCCCAGTAATTAATAATATACATAATAAAAAATATGCACCTGGATCCCTTGTTAAACGACGAATGTGTACCATGGAAAAAAAAATGGTGGAAAAATTGATTTGCAACGAAGTACAAAATTTGTTAGCACATTATTAGGTTACATTAATTAATGTTAACTATACAAAAGGCAGTTTAAAATATACAAATGCATTCACTAAAAATATTTATTATAATACTTTTTTCAAATTAACCTTTTATTTATCATCACTTTCTATTACAGCACAATGGATTCATTTTCTAACTACTAGAATAAAGGCACATTCATTGCTCGAAATATCTCCTGCCTTAATGATGATGATAGGCACCACACTGTGAAAAAAAAAAAAGGCACAGTTAAATATTTAACTGTGACGTTCTTTGCTACAATTTTCATATGTTGATCTCCTGTCTGTGTCAATTGTAATGACATCTGTTTTATGTTTTCCTCTGATAATTCTTTCTAACTTAAATCTTGTTGGAATTGTGCGGTTCATTCAGCATTAGGATCATTTACAATGGAATGATGTTCAAATTTACTATCCCGTTGGAGCCCTTCTTTAGTTAAATTTGAAGAGAATAAAATATCTTCACCATAATATATTTTCTTCACAATCAGAGGTGCCTAACACGAATTTAAATAACTTTTCATTCTCATGAAGCATAGCATAATTTCCTCTATATTATCAAATGCCAAGTGTTCTTCCTTCTCTACTGACTACATTTGCTAAACTCCTCATATTCGGTTTCATACATTGACACAACAGTATCATTATAAGATGATCTAACCAGACTGTTTTCAAACACATATTCATAGTTGAGGGAGTTAGGTATCACCAAATCAGAATGTTTTGACAAACAATCGAGGGGTGATTGTAAGTCCAAACCAGATTCCCTGAACACACCGGAAAATGATTCATGTGGATCACCAGTAAATCAATATTACAATCACTCATTATTGCTAGTCAAATGCACGTTAACAGTAGAATAAATTTGTCACAATGCCACCATACGGTATAGTGGATCTACATTTCCCTTGAGGACTCTGGATCTCTCAGGGAACCAACCCCTGAACTATATATAGTAAGTACTTAGTTGAGGTAAGCACGTTTTTTTTTTTTTAAATATACCATTGGGAATCAAATCTGGAAAAATGGCATTTGAGTTGAACACGCTATCATTAAACCACTGCAAGATGGCACGAATTTAAATATCTCAACAAATCAGAATCTTTGCAGCAGAGTCGCTGACTGCAAATTTCAATATGTGCACATTGAAAAATCCAAATGTTTGCTATTTTCAGTTGTAAAGATGAATTAAGGTATTTTGCAGGTTTATGCTTAGCGACAACAAGGTTAGCTAAGGTCATGTTGCACTGGGACCTGCCCCCACAAGCAATCCAAACCCGTTGCCTAGGAAACCAAACGCTGGTGGGCAGAAAAATGACGCAGGTTCTACAGTAACCACTGGAATCAAATCTTCGTTAACAGTGCGATAAACAAACCCCTATGCTGCCATATACATGCATTTTGCAAGTCCTAACCTACAGTTATTAGGACTAGCAGCACATTTACAAAAATGTTAAAAAAACCAACAACAATTCATATGCAAACCATCGGCTGGAAATGAGTTAAAAAATGTATGCCAGAAAAATCACGTAACTATTTAAATAAGAATTGCTTCACAAAATAAAAATTAAATAATTACCTCATTTTCATCACTGGTAAAGGCATCAGGCTCGGTTTGTATGCCGATTTCTGATGTCGATTTGGGAAGCATCTGAAGAAATAATGATAGATATAAACCCTTGGATTTAAATACAATAATTATTATTATGAAATACTCGGGGATTCGTTTTGTAAAGGATCAGCAATATTTTATTGGTAGAGAACAGACATGTCAAATGTCTTTGAAAATGTGTGGAAATGGTTCGAACCAGCATCTGGTATTTTATCTTCAACTGCACGCAGCCTAGAAGCTTTCTATTTAAATACAGTTGAATTCCATTAATGTGAATTATTTTGTGAATTCCATTAATGTGAATTATTTTGTGAATCCCCATTAAATTGTATAGTAATATGACTCTATCCTTTCCATGTATAGGCGTACACAAAAATCTCATAAGGGGGTTACAGGCTTATAATGGGGCGTTACAGAGCTACAACTCCATATATTCATATGTATAAATACAAAATTTCATCGCAATGGGGGATTACAACCTCCTAAACTCCTCTGCATACACCATCGCGTCTGTAAACTGCTTTTTTTTTTCTTAAAAAATGAAGTTTGTAAAATCAAAAGGTAGGACCAGGATAACTGACGTCCAGCTTAAAAACACTCTTAGGGTTGTAACATCAAAAATAAGGCCTGATACTGATAAAATTGTTGTAAACAAGCAGTACCAAAAATCTCACTAAAAGGTTTAATTTTGCTTTATATATTAATAACTAAAAGTATTGTAAATGTTTTTACTTCCATACGTATTTTATATTGTAATATATATATATTCAGTCCCAGAGGCAGATCAAGAAAATCATGGTTCGTACTTTTTTTGGAGAATTAAAATTAAGAACTCATGATGCTCGATTATCACGTGAAAAGGGGGGGGGGTTTGAATGGGATTTTAAAATTAAATCCGAGGACATTCATATATATTTATATATACACATATTTTTGTTATATTTTATGCATACACACACGTGTGTGTGTATTTCATGCTTACAAGCTTATTATAAATAACTTTATCAGCCTAAAACCACTGCCTAGAAATTAAGGTCCATGCTCTAAACACTTACTCACGTTGGCATTCACAATAAAAGTTTTATGGTGCTTGATCAGTACTCTTGAATTTCCATTCAATTCAGTGTTTTGGAATCAGTTTTTGCCATCAGAGCAAAGTCACCTTAGACTAAATCTTGCAAGTGCGAGACCACAGTATGCACCGAAGTTCCCTGTGTGTTTATATATATTTATAACCACACATAGTATAATGTGTATAAACATAGATATATTATATATCTATAAACAAACATACGTACTTAGGTGCATACTGTGGTCTCACACATGCAAGATTTAGATACGTTGTATAAAGGTAAAAGTTTGGTTTCAATGTATGTTTCAGGCGAATCCAGTCAGGCTGAAACATACGTGGAAACTAACGTTTTAACTTTATGCTTATAATGTTGACTTCTGCTTATAAAACATTACTACTATGCTACCGTAAGGGCTAAGGGTGATAAAGTAGTTATAAGAAAGTACAGAAACACTACCTGCTCTAACTTGTCTATATCATCATTAGTTAGCATGGTCTGTGTACCCACTTCTGATATAGATTTCTGGATGTCTTGCTTAACCTGAAAATTTAGAAAAGAAAAAGTGCTGATATATAAATATTAAAGTATTAATAAGTCCATTTCATAAATATTTGTTGCATTAAATACAACACTTCGCAGAATTTAATAACAAACATTTTTGCCCTTAGAGAATAGATTCTGCTAATTATTTCTCTCCCTTTTCTTTAATATTTTTCTTTTTAAATTTTACTGCAAAACTGGACCTTGCACAATCAATAATAATTATCCTATTAGAATGACATTAATGATGGTTGTGTAAGTTCAATGGAACTGGAATGATGGCAAGTAATGATGCAAATCTCGACATTAAGATTTCGAGGCATTATTAGTGTCATTAGTAATTAACAAGCTAAACGTGTGCATCACTATTTAAATAATGAACATGTTTCTCCTTTGGTGAGTCGAGCGATACTGAAGCAAATTAAATAATTTTAAATGATATTGTAAGGTTGAAAAGTGATGAAACAAGACTTTTGGGCATAATATCACTATCATTGATTTTGTAAGGTCTGCCAGAAATGTCAACGTTTACGCACTGATATATTACTGTGTAATATATCAGTGAATATAATATGATATATCACTGATATGTTTCTGCACATTGGTCTGCATGCCATATAAAAGTGAGGTTTTACTTATGCCAGAAAACCGTGCATTATACAACATGCCACAAAATTCAATTAAAATAATGCTTAACATAGGGTAGCAAAACTCTAGGTATCACTAGTTTGTCAAATTCTAAAATCAGATGTTCTTAGAATTATCCAGTACGTTACCTACTGCATATGCATATATTTATTGCCAATTTTGTGGATACATATATAGAATGGTTACATTGATTGTTGGAAAGAGGAAAAAGGAGTTTAAAGTACTCTTGAATGCAACTGCAAGAACACAATAATTAAGGCCATATGTGGACTATACACATACAGTAAAACTTCCATATGTCGAACCCCAGAGTATTTAAATTCTATATATATATCGAAGTTTTATTGAACTATGCGACTTGAGGTTATTTATACTGTTATTCACATTAAAACAAAATGTTTCTATACATATTGACATTTTACATGGCACCTTCAACATATGGAGATCTTACTTGTATAACCACTTGTCAGAAAAGAAATGTAAGCTCTCAATTTTTTCATTAGATTTGTAAGATGACATACAATTTTTTCAAAATAAAATTTTAATTTCCCAGATCCTTTTTTTATAGGAGGGAAAAAAAAACCATTACTGATTACACACATGCAAAAAATAACGTTGGTTCAATCGATCTTCTAATAATAATAATTTTTGTCTAAAAAATCTATCAGCTGTGCGAAGAAAGAGAAGTCACATAACAAAATACTTTAATAAAAAAAAATTCATTTGTATCGTCATACGATTGCATAATGGGTAACGTGGGATAAAGCCGATACTTTAACATGACCTCAAAACCACAATACATTTAACCCCAGCTTACTGGGTGTCATAAATATGACCCTACGAGCTGGACAGCGGCAGTTATAACTACTGAGAATTATCGATTTTTGAAATCCATATATATATACAAGGTGCGGCTGAAAAGTCTGGTGAATGAATACAGATATCTGACAGCTTGAAATATTTGAAAATATATACTTGATCAGCCTTCACAATAGTCCCCCCTCTGATATAATGCACTTCTGACAATGCTCATATAACTGTTCTAAACTTCTAGAAAGTTCTTCTATAAGTCCCCTATTCAGTCCTCTCGTCACAGCAGCTTGAATGTGTGAAATATTGGAAAATCTGTACCCTTTCAGTGCAGATTTCAGTTCTGGGAAGGGAAAATAGTCTGACAGGGCAAGATTGGGAGAATACGGAGGGTGATACAATTCTGTAATCTGATGGTTTTATTTTTATCCAATTTGAAACGGAATTTACATACAGAATACCGATATTCTCTGTTTGACTACATGCTGCACAAATAACACATATTTAAAGCTACTGCATGAACATACACCTGCCAAGAAATATCGAGGAATGCTCGCAGATGTTAGCCAAGATATAAAAGAATGCCTCGAGCATGTTGCTGACAGACGGACAGTTCCCATTTCCAAATTATGGAGTAACTTATCCTACTTCTCAGTTACACCTAGTAGTAAAATATGCTTACCAATGTTCAACACTTGACTGTAGACAGTGGAAGAGGATGACTGTTCTTTTAAGTGAATGAATTATTTTTATTTACTTAAGAGATGTGGCATTTCATTCACTCACTCAAGTAAATGAACTTTATTCATTATTGCTGTGATTAAAGAACAATTTGAAGAATCCTGACTCCAACTTAAGAGCTTAAAACTGTGTTTCCCAACCTTCTTCAAGTTGCGACCTCCTTTTATAGTAGCTAAGTAATCCAAGAGCCACTTTTATAGTAACCAAATAGTCTGCGACCCCCACTCTGTCTACCGCTGCCACATTTGCATAATAAAAACATTTTTAACAAAGAAAACACATCAAATATGAAATAACATACCATATATGTTATATTAATATATATTAATGTATATTATAGATATAAATAGTCAATAGTAGAATATCGCAATGTAGACACGAAATATAAAAGTATTGGGAATATGTGGCATGAAATTCTTTACAAAGTAATTACCTAAAAATAGTTGTGGCGTTCCCCAGGTTGGGAGGGAACTACTGGCTTAAAAGATATATATCGGTCAGTACTTAAAGGCGAACTGGACTGAGTTTACAGGTAGTAATCTTTGACATCCATGTTTGAGCTCAAATTAGAGCTTTGAAAGTATAGGAGAAAAAGAGACATCGTCCCGAACTAGGGTCCCTCTGTTAGATCCAGAATGCCCTAATTGCTAGGCTACTGAGGCACAGAAACAACATCCCCTTTCTCCATATATAAAGTTGTATAAGACATATTACCCTACTCAAGATCCACACAATTGCCAAATAATAGGCAACAAGCAAAGCCATCAGGGCGTGTTTTTGTAACTTTTTTATGGGTAGTAATCTCTGAAACCCATGTTTCAGCTCTAATCTGAGCTCAAGCATGCACTGAGCTTATACTTTGAAGTCATAAAAGAATAAAATATACTACTGACGTCATGTAATACAACTAAAATGATAATATAATAATGAAATATATTAGTAAAAGAGTTATATATTTTTTTTTCCAATATATGTTCATGATTAGCAGTTATTTAAATATACTGGCATTTGACAAGTCTTTCATTGTCAGCTAAAGACAAAATATTGGCAATCGTGTTTTCATAGGGGCATCATAAAAGAATCTGATACCTTGAGAGTTGAATCCATACACAGCGAGTCAAAAGACAATAATTATACTAACTGGACCAACAGAGCACGATATAAAAATATGGTAATTTAAATAACAGTTTTATACAGTTACGAGATCCCTTCATACACAGTTTAGATATCATGATAGAGATAAATAGGTTGGCATTTCATATGTGCTACCCTTTACATAATACTCAGGTTCAGGCCATGCTTAGTACATACTTGGTGGGCTCGCTTAGTGGCCCATCAAAAAGCTTGAATGAGGTCTCAATTCAGGTGTCCTTGCAAGGTAACCAGCAGCATTGCCGACCTGTTCCACGCATGCAATCCTAAATGTTTTTCTGTGCAGCTTGTTTTCCCTCCAGAATTTTATAATAACATTGAACAATTAGTCTTTTCCTTAAAGTTATCAATGTGCTCAGGTTCTGCTGAAACTCACATTTTCACATAATGCAGGCATATTTCCCTCAATGGGCAAAAAAAAGAGACCTGTTACACAATCGTGTAGTTAAGCAAGTTTTTACTTTCGACGTATTCCAACTTGTTTTCACTTCTTATTTTTAAGGTAGGTGGTTGTTTAGCTCCATTTATACATGGCTGCAAGAGTATTGTTTATGAAAATACAGAATTATGTTAGTCGAGTGACCTGAAGGAGTCTTAGAAAACGCTGATAATACAGGTGTATGCATCAGAACATTCGTTACAATTTCCACTTTTCTCACGTTTGGCATTTGCTTCATTCAAGAGTCTGCACTAGCTCAACGAGCTTTTTTTTTTTCCCACTGCACCGAGACTTACGGTTTTCCGAGGAATATAAACGTTTGCCATCAAGAGAACCAAACTCTATTAGGAAGATACCAATGGGAATCAAACCCAGGTTAATAATATAACAGACTGTGAGTATTATCACTAAGTCATAACGGGGCAGTGGATCTGTACCCCTCCACCAGGAATTCGAGCCTCTTAAGGTGCGCCTAGTGACATTCCTAGGGCACACCTAGAAAATCCCAGATAGGTAAGTGTGGGGTTATTATTAAAATGTTTTTTAGTTATATATACAGGGTTATATGGAAGATGATGCACCTGTAGGAAATATATGTACCTATAAAAATTAATATAAATAAAAATTTTTTCATCTTATTTATTATTAGCATTTTGTGTATAGTGTGGCTACGATTTTTTGTAGGACTTCAAGTGTGCCACGACTTCAAAAAGTTTGAGAGCCACTGCTCTAGAGGACCAAGCCCCAGAGCACAGTGGGCAGTTAAGAGTTTTTTTTTTTCCTCCAAATGTTTTTGGCCACCAATGGATGTCGAATCTGGTTTAACATAGAATCTGGTTTAACATATGGTGGCACAGTAGTAGCATACAGTGGAATCTGGTAAAGTAACTACTTCTGAATAAAGTGGCCATTTTTTATAAGAGAGAAAACTGGTAGGGACTCAGTCACGCCTATACCAAAGTCTGTCATGTATAGTGACCATTACAAAGGTGGTCACTTTAGGCAGGTTTTACTGTATTTACCAAGCTGAATGTGTTAGCACTGTGACACCGAAGAGCCAACAGAGGTTTACAAGCTCTGTTAAGTTAGTTTTTTTATGGCAATGTGAACATGTGAGGGTGGAAGTTTTATGTCACAAGCAGTAATAATAGTAAATATAGACAGTAAAGCCCAAAACAATTATCTCTATTCTGTATTGTATTGGCACTTAGGAAGTCTAAGCAGTAGAAACTTACATGAAATATTGCATTTCATTGTAGTGACACTGTTTGTAAACACTCCAGGTTAGGATGGTGCCTCACTTTCTTCTCTACACATACAGCTCTAGTCCGAACACAAAGCAGGATGCAGGAGAAGTACTGTCCATCTTAATCCTCTACAAAAATCACAAAAACATGCTTCGGTGGCTTCCTGCGCTAACCAATACATTTGGTACTTTCATTATCCTTGCAACAGGCCATAATATCTTTCAAAGCTCATTGCACTGCTGCTATTCCTTTTCTCTCTCCATTGGTCCTGTTCCTTTTCCCCCATACTGTGGCTATTCCTCCTTAGGTTGATATATATTTTCTTCAGTGAGTTCAACGATAAGGATAGGCTTTGTTTTCAGGGTTGGTGCAAAAAATGCCAGACGGTAGACATTTTGAAATATTCAAGTAACTTGCAAAACATTACAATTGAAGCGTTAAAAAAAATTTAAAGCAGTGACAATTTGTTTGCACAAGTTTCACAGTGTAAGACAGTTAGGGCCATGCTAACCAGAAGATACAGTTTCCTGAGAAATTTTTGCTTGTTTGTGGTTTTATGGCTCAAGGACTACAGTCGTCATGCCGTGCCGGGACCAACTGTTTTTCGAGGAATCTGAACCTCTGGACCTACAGTTTTCTGAGGAATCTGAACCTCTTGGACCTACAGTTTTCCGAGGAATCTGAACCTCTGGACCTACAATTTTCCGAGGAATCCTAAACTCTTAAGGCCCAGGAAACCAAATCTCGAACTACAGTGAGCAGTGTGATCTTTACGAGATCTCTGAGTAAGCATTCTTTGCACCGTTGGGAGTTGAACCCGAGTTAACGGCGAATGCGTTACCACACTGCGCCACCGCAGGGCTTTCCTGAGGAATCAGATTCTTGTAAGGTCTGGGGGAATTAAACCCCAGACTACAATGAGCAGTCCATCGACAAGCATTTTTTTTGAGGGGGGGTGCCCCCTCCCAATTAAATTGGACCTGTGAAGAAATGCTTGCCAAACTATTACTAAGAGATCACCATCCTCTTTGCCAATACGTTGCGATAAACACCAGTAACACTACTACTAAAAAGCTTGAATGAAATGCATCCACACTTCTTTCGAAAATTATTGAGAAACTGGGCAAGATTTTACTTCAGAATTATAAAACAACTAAATACATAATTCTTGTTGACAAATACAACAAATAAAATATATAATAGTGTTAAATTATTTCTGTTATTTTAGTGGCAAGTGTTTGCCAAGCCATTACACATACAAGATATTACTCTCATATTACAAGGCAGTTCACACACACACACACACAGTTGTCAGAATGAGTCTATGCATGTAAAACCAATAAACTCATAACTATGATTTTATTTCATTTTTTGAATTCTAAAACAATAAAATACATTGTTTTGTTGCCAGATATAGTAATTAAAATGATAGGGTAGTGAAAATAATAATCATGAGGGAAATATTGTTCTGTTATTGTAAGTGATAGCAGTTCACGAAGCCCACAATGTGAAGTTAATATATATGTGACATTCGTCCGTGGTATATAGTCCACCGTGGATCATTCTCCGTTCCATTTAATATTCAGTAATCTCTCCAAGTAACATCGTTTTGATTAACGACTGTTTTTGATTAACTATTTTTTTTTCCAGTCGTTACAAATGCTTCATAGAATTACATTCGAATTAGTGCTTTTCGTCTTCCACTTAACATTTTCCCCTGTCATTTTAAGGTTGTTAATGGGCAAGATTACTGTGCATGTAAACAACTAAAAAGGCTGTGTACAGGGTGGTTAAAATTAAACTGACGGTACTCAGAGGCTGGTAGCTATGGTTCTACTGAACGGATCCGAATGAAACTTCAAATACGTGTTATGTAGATCATGTGGCCAAGGTTTACGTCAGGAAAAAAATAATTTGAAATTTTACTGACAGGTGGCGCTTTGCAGCTAAAACCATATACAAATGAGTAAGAAATATAATTTTTCGGCAAACGTGACACCTGCCGTTAGAACAAGCCATTCACCCGTAGTAACCATACCGCTGGACAAGAAGGAACGCGAATTAATCATAGAACTGGTTTATCAGAATAATAGTAATCCTTTGGCGGCACCATACTTATCGGGCTTTCATTCTGGGCCCATACTTCTTCGAGGAGATCACATCAAACATGTTTGTTAGGCGTACAGTTACAAGTGAACGATACAGTAAACTTCTGGAAGACCATGTTGTCCCGGCGTTATAGCAAAGAGGCTATTTGGTCACCATAGTATTCATGAAAGACCAAGTCTGCTCACATGGCAATACGTGATACACATGTCTGATTCGTGCTAACTTCCCTGGTGAACATGCCATCTCTCGTACCTTTTAGGTGCCTGGCCAGCCAGATCACCAGGTCTGAATCCTTGTAGAGTTTCCTCAAAGATCGTGTGTATCAAGGATGTGTGACTAATGAAGTGGAGTTGAAAGTCAGCATCCTCCGCCATGCCTCCCTCATTCCTAACGATATGTTGTGTGTGGCCAGTGATAACACAGTGGTACGCTTTCAATATGTTGTTGAAAGACAAGGCATGTACACAGAGTACACTGATGTATAAGAAAATAAAAATTTCTGTTATTCTTTGATTTCCTTCCTTTTACTTCAATACAGCGCCACCTGTTGGTGAAATTTTGAACTATCTTTTCCGACGTAAACCTTGACCACATGATCTACATAACACATATTTGAAGTTTAATTCAGATCTGATCAGTAGAACCGGAGGTACCAGCCTCTGAATACCGTCAGATTTAATTTTAAGCATCCTGTACAAAGAATTACATTCTTTTAAAAGAATAGGAATGAAAGAACACATTCACTAAAATGGTTTTGCCAATTTCTATGTCGTTATACTCTTTACACTCGTATCTCATATTTACACACATTTATACATGTATGTATACTAATACAGTATACCTACTTTTGGATCTTTGGACGATTTATATTTTGCGATTTCTTCCTCATTATCCTACATAGGATAGAGAAAGACCTGTATAATTTATATAAAAGTACAGTAGAACCTCTATTATCCAAATCAATTAAGGCTAAGTCTATGTCGGTAAATCGATCATGTGTCGATTCGGAATTCTAGCACCAATTATAATATTAATTAAAAGCATATATATATGCGTGTGCATATATGTATTATAATGGGTACACATTTAATAAGAAAGGAGTCGTTACTTTAAAAATAGTGTCTTCATTTTATTTTATTTTTTTTAAACCATCAAATTGTTTAAAACGTATCACAAAAGTTCGAAATAAAGTTTTATTTGAAACAATTCAGACAGGATTATTATTGTTAAGGGGAAAATAATTGCTGGAAAAATAGATGTCAGATAACGAAGAATTTGGGATGGAAGAGGATTAGATAATAGAGGTTTTACTGTATATTTTTGCTATTATATAATTAATAAAAATTTGCAGTTTACGGTAAATACAATGATACATAAAATACAAATAGTGTGAGCTAAGAAGTCCATCCATTGATTTCTCAAAATGGGCTAACCACCCTCTCCTCTTCACTAACATAATTCTCCAGCCAATAATCCTATGTGTCTCATGGCCAAAGTTTAAGCTGAGATTTAAGTATTTTTCGCATTTTGCGAAAAAATTTAATCTCCTTTTTTTTTTTGCTAAAAAGAGAAAACCCTGAAAATCAAATTTTTTTTACAATTTTAAGTCAGTGGAAGCCACATAACGATCTTGAAAATGCCTACAAACTATGGTGGATAGCAAAGCCAAGAAGAATTGTACAATTATATGGCCGATTGCATAATTTTGTACAAAATAAAAATGTCATTCGTGGTTCTAAATTTTCAAAATTATCGCAAGTATTTACAGTAGAAAAAGAGAACTAAAAGAAATTTAAAAATGCTAAAATTTTATTTTTATATTTTATCTAAAATGCTAAAGGGAAAAAAAAACAAAAACAACAAAAATCCAGCTTAAACCCTGCTCATGGCACAACAGGTAGAAGAAAATCCAGAGGACTGAAATTTAGTTTCATACACTATTTCAAGAAAGGAACTTGTATTCTTTTGTGGAAATATTTAACAATTTTTGTACGTTTGTGCATTATCGCACAAGGGTAGCTAGGGCCATGCTGTGCAAAGACATACAGTTTGCCCAAGGAGTTCAAACCCTTGTTGCCAAGGGAACTGAAACCTGGACTACAGTGGGCAGAAAAATGGCATCCATTCTACAATGCCACTGGAATCCAAGCAAGGTTTAATGGAATAACGGATGAATGTGTTATCACCATGCAACTTTTCCATGGAATCTTAACTTTCTAATCTGTTGAATCCAAATCTAGGTTCCAAATGCAACAACAGGTGTTAACGGTTTTTGTTGCAGATCTATACAGTTTTTTTTTTAATGTGGGCTATACAAATAAGGTTATCCACAAAGTGAGTTTTACTGGATAGGGGTTAGCTTTACGAATCTTTAATGCCACATTAATGGGGAAATGGTTTCAAACTGAGGAAGACATCTGAAGGGAATGTTCATATGAGTTTTACGGTGCAAGAATACCAAGGATGTTCTGGGATCTACAGTTTTCCAAGGAATCCAAACCTCTTAAGACATAGGGAACCAACCCACGAACTACAGTGAACACATAGTCGGTAATGGCACAGTTGGGAGTCGAATCCGAGATAACCAAATGCTTTGCAAGTGCATTACCACCAGGCCATGCTCAAAAGGAACTTGGTGCATTCTTCAGTTCAAAATCGAAAGAGTTTTATTACCCTTGCAGAAATGGATATAGACTGGTGATTCCGTCACAGTGCCAAATGACCCCGACTTGCAGATAAAGCCAATCGCTGAAACACCCATTGTTAAATAAGTTTCCATAAACCAAATTTATGTTCGATATGATCGAAAAACGTAATAATTATGTTAAAGACATGCTTGCAATCAAAATCAGTATACGAGTAGTTGATTGCTCTAGCTATTATGTCCATTAAAATAGTATTGCCCATGAGTGGAATGTAAAACAAATGATACGTAAGTTTACAGAGACTGAAGGTTTGACAGGCAACTTTTTGTTTAGCAAGTTTGACTAATTTTGTATTTCTCATCGTCGATTCTTTTTTCGCTACTTTTAGAAACACTTTTACTTTATTACATTTTTAATACCTAAAAATTTCAAACCTCATTTCATTTCTCAATAAACTCAATGTTTGTATGAATTGCACTGGAGTAACTTGTGGTTTCGTTGAATGCTTTTCATTGTAAGTGGATTTTAATTGCCATCGTGGCTTTTTGTCTTTGATATGAAGATGCAGTGGGTCCACCAAAAAGATTCATAAAATAATATATAAACTACACCAAAAGGAATTACTCCAAAAACGATATTTGGGGGGGGACTCACCAAATTTTGGCCTGACACAGCATGACATATAACCAAAATCTGCCTTTTCACCTGCGCATTTTAAAAATTTTAAAATTACCATTAAGAAAAGTTGCAAATAATGATAAACATATTTTGAATTCAAAGTAACTATTATTTGTTAAAAAATTAAGTTTCTTTAATTTATTTATTAATTTTTCAATTGCCCTCTTAAAAACCAATTAATTTATGGGATGGCATAGACACATAGGCCTGTTTTTTCCACATATTATATATATATACAGTGAATTCGCGATAAGTCGAATTCCTGGGGACCGACTGAAAACGTCGAGTTATCGTAAGTTAGACTTATCGTTTTATACAGTAAGTTCGTTTCCAAAAAGCAGAGTATTACATTAAGAATTAGAAGTTACTCATTTTATGTACCGTATTATTTATTGCTCAATGCAACTTTTGCATTACCTAGCCATATTTTGAACACAGGAAACGGTACTTACATTAATTATGTTTTCTCAAAAAATCGGATTGTTTTTGAAGAAATTCTAATTTTATGAAATTATTTACCTTTTGTAAAAACACGAACAAAATTTCGTCTATATTATTCTACTTTCAAGATACCATGTCGCGAAATTTTACCTTTCACTTTTCATTGGACATACCTTTTCCTTCAAAGTCCCGAACACAATGTTGTGCCTTGTCTTAAATTTCTCAAGCCATCCTGCACTTGCGTTGAATCCCTCCACTTTCAACAGACTAGCAAAGTCCATAACTCTTACATGTAGCATCGTACCACTAAGAGGAATTTTACTGTTCTGGCTCCTGTGCTATTGAAACCACTTTAGAAAACTGGATTCAATATCTAGGAAAGCAAGCACTTTTAGTCTCTAACATTTCGGATCGACACTGCATTTGCGTCTTCTCAAGATTTCCTCTTTACTTATTAAAATGATTGATAGTTGTGGGGAATGCCATATTTCTCTGCTGGATCCTTTTCCCTTAAGTTTGGATTTTTCTCAAAATCTTTTGTTAAATCCCCTTTTCGTTTTAAATTAAGAATATTACCATTTACACGCCTTAAAACACTATTCTTAAACAAAAAACACCTCTCAGTATTCACTAACCGCTCTAACAAACGACCACAAACATTTTATTATTTGCAAAGTCACGTTTGGAAATGCAAGCAGGGAGCTGGAAAGATTCTGATTAGCTAAAAATTCTTATGGTGGGTGACGACGCGGCTGAAGCAAACTTCGACTTACGGAAAAAATTTACTAATACAGTATTTAATTTTAATAGATGGGACCGGGACTGCGTAAAAACTTCGACATACACGGATATTCGACTTATCGCGAATTCACTGTAAAATGGTTTTGAATATTACAAACAGATTTGAGAGAAAAAAAAGAGTTTTTGCAGACTACCAGAAACCGAACCCAGGCCTTTTTGGCAATATATCAAATGCTCTGCCAACTATGCTATGGTCTACACTTGACTTCTCACTTTTTTTTTTTAAAGGTTTATGTAGACATTCATACATAGGAATAGAAAATGCATCTTGAAATGAGTGCCATTGTCTGCTACTTTCCATAATATAATATTATAATTGTGCTATATATAAACATCAAAGAGCCAAAATATTATAACTATCCCTACGGTGTGAGAATGGGCTCACCTGGATGACCAGGAAAGCATGTGGGAAGGGTATTTAATGGCTGCTGGTGATTCTGAGGCATAATCCTCTCGATTACGTTTGTGTGTGATGGATAAAGCAGCTGATTTAAGAGTTTGATAGAAGGCAGATTGTGATGGCCTGATGGCTCACAATGAGTATCTCTGAAACCGCATGGAGCATTGGGTGTTCGCAAGCTGCCATTGTTACGACCTATGCAAAGCAGATGAATGACGGCAAAATCAGTAGTAGACAGCAAGATGTTGGGCGTTCGCATATCATCAGTGAAACTGGACGTCGGAGGCTGCCTTACTTGGTTCAGCAGACTGTTTCATATGAGATTTCACAGTAGATGGCTATCGCATGTGTCTCTGTTAACCAACTGTCATCGTTATTTACAACTACAGTGGGGCCCAAGAACACCGTGACTGGACTAAGGAATGAAATTTCCTGGTAGGATGAATCACATTTTCTGCTTCATTATGTGGATGGCCGTGTTAGAACATGCCATCTTCCAGGCGAACAGTTCCTTGACACATGTACCGTAGGTCATAAACAGGCTGATGGTGGTGGTATTATGGTTTGGGGGATGTTCTCATGGACAGTTGGTCGTGGTAAAACATACCATGAAAGCTATTAACCATCTCAACATTATTGCGGACTAGTTGCACCCTTACATGGAATTTATCTTCACCATCAGGTTGGTTGCATTTTTATGGCACAAGGATAGCAGATGCCATTCTGTGCCAAACAAGGTGAGAATGCACATGCACACATATACCCAGTCTTCTTTAATGAGAATGGAGCCTTCAAGAAGGACATTGCCCTCTGTCACAAGGTCAAAATCGAGGAGCATGTAGATGAATTTCAGTTGAAGTCTTGGTCGCCTAACTCGCTGTATCTTAATATTACAGAGCACATTTGCGATGTCACGAAACGGCAGCTCGGAGCTCAAATCCATCTTTGTTTTGCATGCCAAGGGTGAAGCACCACGCTATTAGGTAGGTGATCATAATGTTTTGGCTCTTCACTAGCATAAAGTAAAGTATTAAGTACAAAAAATAAACGAAGATTTATAAAATAAATTGAAACATGTTATATCATAAAATAATATATATATATTTATTGAATATTGGAAACAAGTACAAATGCAGCTTTATAAAACAATATTTATAAACAAACTACATGTAATATGAGTATAATTAACATAACCTAATTATACGTATAAAGCTGTTTTTACAAAAAGTTTCAATTTTAATAAATATATTAAAATGAGTATTTATTACAAATACCAGGCATTTGACTAGTAATCAGCCTGAAAATGAATATTCATTTTAATATAATTATTAAAAATAAATTCAATTCTTTTTGTAATTTAAACCGGAGTTGTAGGCGTGTGAAACAGTGATTGGACCACCAAACCGCTTGGAACCACACGAAACTACTTTACATCATTGTCAGAATAGAGTACCCAATCACATAATCTACAACAGGAGAACAAAAAAAGAGCAAATACATAATAATGCAATGTACTCCATGATTGATTTCGGTATTGCACATATTCACTGCATGCATCCAAGGTTGCATATATTCCATGTGTATACGTAATAGTGCATATATTCAGTGTAGATAAAATTGCACACATTCATGGTTGCATGCATTCTATGTGTATACGTAATAGTGATTATATTCAGTGTAGATAAAATTGCACACATTCAATGCACGCATGTGACATTCTACGTATTCAATGAATGCATCACATATCGCATATATCCAATAAATACATCCGACATTTTACGCATCAAATCCACACACATAATATAGCATATGTTCAACCATGTATCCAAGATTACACATGTTCAATTCAAAATGTGCATATGTATTCAATCAAGCTTCCCACTCACCTTGGAAAAAAATTCTGACCTTTCCAACGAAATTTTCTAACTAATTGCAAACAAAACTTTGAATTGATGTTCGGTTTCCAAGAAATGGCTCACGTTCATGTGAAATTTAGTTATTTAGAACAGAAGTTAGGAAGAAATCCCCCCACCCCCTCTCCCAACCTTTTAGAGACGATTTCAAATTCCTTGATAAGTCTAAGTTCTCCAGGTGCATGTGTTCAATGAGTGCATCGCATATATTCAGTGCATGCACCCACAATATTGCACATATGCAATGCATGCACCCAATATTGCACATACTCAATGCATGCATGCAATATTTCATATATTCAATGTATGCACGGAACTGTAATATGATACTACACATAGTCAACATTGCACACACTATTAGTAGGAATCTAGTCATACATGTTAATTTCGAATAGAAATGAGCGCTTCATTTAAATTCGACAGAACTTCCATCCTTCATACATTCCTTGGTCTGTCATGGGCTTTATCGCAAAACTGCATAATGAAACATTTACTCTGAAGTACTAAAAGTCAAGGAATAGTAATATGTAGATTTTTATATGGTGCTACAATCATGCGAGAGCTTGGACGAATATCAAGATTTACCTCAGTTGCGAGGTGTTCTCTTGTGCATTAGCTTCAATGGTTACCTGTTTCATTACGGCAAGGACCCATGAATTTTCAGAGTTTGAACAAATTACGGTAGTAAGTGACAGACGGACGGGACATGCCATTTTTGAAGTTAAGTGGGAGTTCGACGTTCCTCAGTCCATGATGTCACATGTGTACCAGGAATAGCTGAAGGAAGGGATTATCACCTATCACAAATAGTGCACAGGTTAACCATGGGTGCACGATATCTGTGACCAGCAACGTTTAGCTAGAATTGCCTATAGTAATTATGGATGCAACTAATGTGATCAAGCTAAGACTGAAAATCGAGATACATTAACCATGAAGAGTCCAGCCTAATCTGTTAATTGGGTGAAGATTATATAATTATTATTACAACCCAACCCAGCACCAGAAAATAAGTATCATTTAAAAAAAGGGAAGGGGACTTAAAAAAAATCTAACAGCCTGATCACGTTTTGAAAAGTTTGAAAAGACGAATTTCAATTCTAGGATGGAAGAATGGCATCGATTTTGGTAACAGACAAGTAACACTCACTCGAATAACATCTACATTCCGTGCAGGATGTATTAGAAACATATTCAGGACAGGATAACGGAACTTAGCATTGAGATGAAAGCAGAAAACACCCCACACGATGCTTCTATTACCACGACACTAGACGTAATGCCTGACCTGGTTTCCTGAAAATAGAAATAGTGCTTGGATGTCCACATTCGTGGCGTGGTTTGATGAGTCACGTTTTCAGTTGTATCAGGGTGATGGTAGGGTTTGGGTATGGGACAAGCTCAATAAGATCATGGACTCCCAAGTTATCAACAAGGCATCCATAATGATGTGAATAACATTTATATGCATGGATTGGATCCATTGGTCCACCTAAGTCCATCATCGGACACCACTATGTTGCACTACTTGCCATTTGCAGTGGTTCATGGACTTCACATATCCCCCTTAACAATGGGATCTTGCAATAGAATGGTGCACCATGTCATCAGGTTCAAGTTACCCAGGTTTGGTTTAAGGGGTATTCTCGAGAGTTCCAACAAATGGTGTGGTTGGTCACCAAGTTCACTCGACATAAATCCAATTGACCACTTACGAAACGTGGCAAATGAGTCTATACACAGTCAAGAACCTGTATAACCTAAAAATTCCAAGGAGCTATAGATACTATCAAAATGCTACTACTATCAATAAATGCTATAAATACTACTATCAATAAATGCAAATACCATCAATACTAAAAAATATAGATACCATCAATCTATATAATTGCACATCTCTCTAGAAGTCTTCTATTCAGTTGTGGAATCGACAACACATCTAACTGCTGCACTTCGTTGGGTATGAGGGGGGGGGAAAGGCCTAGACAATTCTAGGTAACTATTCCATGACTTTCGGCACTTAAGTGTATAATGTGATTGACAACTCAACAGGATGCCAAACAAGGATAAATTTAAACACAACCAAACTGGGAATAAACACAGCGGAACAAGATTAACAGTCATTGCTTTTAACATTAAAGAAATACACAATACATATGATATATATACATCCAAAGAAGGGTCACAAATTGGGCGTTGTTTGTCTATTATATAAATTTTTCTTTCTGCAAAGATTTGGAAATCTAAAAGTTAGTATAAACAGAGTCCTAACAAAACAAGAGAACCCATCGCCCCTAAACATGTTAAGATTACCCTGAGTGGCCGATGTGTTGAAATAGATAAAATAACAGAAAGAAATACTTGGGAAATAGAATAATTGCCATAAATAAAAACTTTGATGAAATTCCACAAATTAAAATGCTTACCTCTGAAATTTTAGCATATACAGCCACGGTTCTTGTTTGGATCTGGAAAAACACCATTTAAAAAAAGAAATTATTCAAGAAATGATGAACATGTGGTGGAGTGCACCCCCACAAGGAATGTCAAATATGTAGGACTTCACTAGTGGTGGGCTTAAGGAACTCTTACCATTATGTGAATTGTCCAATTATTTTAATTCTTACATTATCATTTTTATTATTATAAATGGCAACAACGGGGACATTATTTTTTCCCCTTCTACTATGCTTTTAATTCTTGGATTTGGCAAACAGTGTATTTATTCTAGATTCTGAAAAGTGGCTGGGTGGTCAGAATGTATAACTGTCTCTCCTAAAGTAGGCGCTAGCAAAACCCCAACATGTGCAGTAGTGCATTTATGAGCGGAACTATGACCTTTCAGTTGGGGGGGGGGGTATGGAATGAATTTAAGGTGGAGTGTCCAGGTTCATAAAAGAGACATTAACAGTTGCCTTTACAGAGTAGCTATTGTCCTGTTAGAATTTTGCCTTCTGGTGGTTATCTTCTTGTGATTACTCCTATATTGATCTGCAACATTTCCATGCTATGGAAATCACGTATATAATCGAATTACCACACTTTGCCAAACTCGTAATGCAGCAGCCAAATCAATCTGTTGTAAATTTCCAATAATCATATTTCTATTCGTATGTCGAAACCTAAACATTTCAAGTTAATTCCAAACTGAAGGCAAGACAAGTGTTGCGATGCCATGACCCTAACACACATGTGACATAGATAACCACGGTAATAAGCAGTTTTCAGTAGTTGCTAAATTTGCATATCACTATGCTTTCCCCTTAAAAACGAAATACCCTTTAAAAAAAAAAAATAGTGTATAGATATACGACATTGATAATTAATCGCTCCTTACCTGTGGAGGTCGATTACAACTCTTCGATAAGAAGGCCTGTTGCGAAATCAGCACCCTTGACTGTGAGATGAAAAGGTATAATAAATAATAGTTTGAAACTGCAGATGGTAGACATGCTTTAGCACGGAGATTTCCATATTTTTCAAAAACAAATCATAGTTGAAAGAACTATTTTATGGTATTCCCGCGCATTGGGTAGTATGTCAGATAAGCTGAAGAAAGTATCATTTTAACCCTTTACACAGGTGTCATTTAACCTTAAATACAGGATCCTGTTTCACATTTTAAGAATTCTAACAGCAACTTAAATATATTGTGGTGTGTCATCTGATGTAAAGTTTTTCGGCATAAGTAAAACTACACTTTTATCTGGTTAATGCGCAGGAATACATATGTATATAGGGGCTGGATTCCTTGTAGTTCATAAATGCTAT
>QLNU02015270.1:105286825-105301158 GCA_006491805.2 Dysdera silvatica | reverse complement strand
CTGGAAACTTTTTTTTAACCCTTGGATTTGGCATTTTTGAAACGGCCACAATGCGTTGTGGTCTTTTTTCGCTTATTGAGCGTTTTCGATGTTTGAGTCTAACAGATATACTGTATAAGCAGGTCAACATTATCGTTTGTATACTCGCATTGCTGAACGAAAATTGAATGGAATGCAAGTTAAACTAAAAACATTAGTTTAACTGTGGAAAGAACTGCCAAGTTAACGATTTTCCACAGTATCCCGAAGTGTACAGTTTAAATTTGAACAAGTACACACCATAAGAGCGGATACAGACTTTCATTTTGGGGGGTTCAAGGGCAAAATTTGCCATGGTCTTGGAATAACACCCTTCATTTATCATGAAAGTTGGAATTTTTTACAGTGAAAAAATATATTTTCGGGGTGAGTCATGACCCCTGTAACTTCCTCCTGGTATCTGAACTTGATATAATTACGTACTGTAACACAGGAAAATAGAAAAATTGACCTCACCAATGTGGCTCCACGGTTTGTACCTTTGAGCCTATAGGGATCGTTCAAATATTATGTAACCAATATTTTGGCCATTTCAACCCCCCCTCCCCCCTGCAAAGGTGCTTATGTAATACTTGAACTTTCCCATATAGCGTATATATGCTCGAAGGTTTGCACAGAACTGCAATGTTAAACGAGTTTCGAAGTCACATGACGTCCACTCTAGTACATACAAGATCTCTGTGATTGAAAGTACCAAAACAAGAATTGAACCACAGAGATCTTATATGAATTGAACGAGTATCGAACATGTTATGTTTTAGTGAAACTATCGTTCACTGCGAATAGAAATATTCAACAAACAAAATTTTTATTGTATTATGTAATACTAATAATATTTTGTGATTTTATATATGAAAATAAAAAAGTAGCATATTTTTCAGATTTATAGCCTGAAGGTAATTAAAAGTAGCCCAAAAAGTAGCGTGTCGCCCAATTCGAAATTTTTGTAGCGAGGGCACTTAAAAGGTCAGCCAATCCACTACTTGTAGCCCAATTTCCGATTCTTGCTGTCTCCGGAGCGTGTGCAAAAAAGCTCTCATGTCATCCCATACACCCCACATAGATGGTTCCAGTATGTGTAAAAAGGCTCGAACACAATCATATGCACGAGGTAAACTTTTCCTAAACTTCCACTCAAAAACTATATATATTTACAAGAAATTTATAATTGGCATGCATGTCTACAACATTTCACAAGCATGTCAGTTATGAATTTCTCTATACTACATGACACATTTCTATACTACAATCCTTGAAAAATAATGCAAGGAAGCCACACCTTTAAATAAACAGATAAAATATTTTTTCACAAACATTGGATAATGTTCACCCGAACATGCATTTGGACAGTTTAAGCAGATATGAGTTAAAAGCAGAATTACATTATAGGACATGTTGACACATCCTTTTGCAATTTCAGATGGCACTCCTTCAAGTACAAGAGACCTTTCGTTTTCGGACATGTTTTAACACAACGTAGTATGGGAAAGTTCTAAGTGACAGTTGACACTGAAATGAAACAACAATTTATATGATAATTCTATTATTCAGAAATTATAGACATAACATATACTTCATTCTCATAAAATCAACCTATTGATGTAAAAAAATAAAGTGTTGAAAACCCCACATTATATAACATGCCATAATAATGGAAATATATACAGTCGAGTCTCTATTTAACGAAGTGCCATCGTTCCTCTGAAAAACTTCGTTATAAGGAAAATTCGTTAAATAGAAATTAACATAAATGATGAAACTTAATTTCGATAAAATGAAAAAAGCTAAATTTGGACAGTAAACATTCATTTTAGTAGACGCTTTTTTTTCCAACGAATTTAAATATTTTTCATATACAAGTACGTACAAATTAATAACAAAAAGAAAAGACCGAGAATTACCTTGTATCTATACGATCCTCATACAACATATTTGAAACAGAGAAATAATCACTAATTTTGCTTTGTACAAGTATCTTGTTAAAAACGTTTTATTTATAGAAATTCTCACACTTTTGTAAATATCGAAATACGTCATCTATAACATTTTCTCCAAACTGTAATTCCTGTCGAATTCTTTCAAATGCTTTTATCACATGATCCTGTGAAGGTTTTTCAATAGTCTCTTCATCGCCAACTGCAAATTTTTCATTACATTTCTTAACATTTTGCAAGATTTCATGCTCCATAGGATATTCAGCGGTCACAATATCTTTATCGTTCTATATCTCAGCGTTCAAAAAATCAGAAAGCTCTAAATGTTCTTCAACACTCCTATTGTCTTTCGGCTTTTGTCATTTTGCATTTAGTAAAACTCAACGGGCCGTATGTCCACAATACAGGAGGCTACCTCACTTCCATCCTTCTTTCTTAAAAATCTTAACTATTCCTTCTACCGAACTGGCCCACCAAAAAATTGTAAAAGGTAAACTAAAAAAATCAAATTCTTTATAAAAAGAACTTCGTTATGTAGAAATTGTTTTTCGTAATATGGAGACAAATTTACATGTTAGTGCCATTCAAAGTCAAGGTTCCGCCGAAAATTTCATTAAATAGAAAACTTTGTTAAATGGAAGTTCGTTATATGGAGACTCTACTGTATATATATGTATGTGTGTGTGTATGTATGTGTGTATATATATATATATATGTTTTTGCCCCCAATGCTCATCATTTGGTCCTTCGACCATTCAATATCGGACAGTTCTTACCATTGTTGGGACACCCTATTAAGTTTACACTATTGTTAAGGTATAGGACGTATGTATAGGATGAATTGCGAGATTGTCACTAGGACATTGATAAAATCACTGAAATAAAAATGGAAATTTATTTTTAATTTAAAAACTTCACAGATTTGTTAAAAGCTTAAGTTTTTTAAAGTGTTAAAAGTTTTCGATTTTTTTACATGCCTGGTTGGGCATGTAGCCAAAAAAATACATGCCCAGCTGAAATTTTTACATGCACCGGGCATGTCGGCAATATATTTTTCTGGCCCTGATATAGAATATATAGAATTTGTGCTACAATGTAACCTTTGAATAAATACTATAAACATTGTAACTAAACCTATTTTACTTCAAAATGCATTCTTTTTTGCAATTTGGGATATTTTGATAAGTTTTTAGCGCATGAAATAATTATTACCTCGATTTCTGTCGGTTATTACCACTTTCGTGGCAGAAACTTGCTAACCATTGTTTCACGCCACTCATTTTCCTCTGGACTTTCATAAACAGAGGGCCGACCCCTTTAAAACCCTTCTCAATTTCTAAATGCAGCTATTAAAAGTTCGTAAAACTGTTAACACCCCGAAATAGTTTTGGGGAAAAGACAGTCTCCCAATGGTCAACCATGCTCACTGGGAAAAAAATTATGGGATACATCGTTAAAGGCGACAGAAAATTTAAACTTTTCACACCACAGGGATAAAGGTTAATTTTGACCCTACTAGGGAAATAGGACAGTCTTTGTTATCAAATTCCTTTAGACGTTTTGTTTTTATTGCTTTTTCCCCTTCATGCAAAATTTAGATGTAACAGATAGTGTAGTCTTACATTTTGACATGGTATAGTCAGCCTCACATGTGGTGCTTTGGGGCCTAAGGAAAGTGGCAGTATGCCATTTTCTACTTGAAATAATTTGGACACATTGGACTGAAATTCCTCATGCCGTTAGAACACTGAGTGTCTGGAGCTAACGTGACTTCCACTCTTACTTGTTTTAGCATATTAGTAATCTCGGATAATAAAATGAACGTATTACAAAATCTAAATGCAGAGTACATTGTGCAAGTCACAATTTAAATTTAGTTATTAATGATAACGTAAATTGTTGTAATAACGTTTCGTCCTTTTTACACATTCTTCAAAAAATTTATATATACTGTTTACTTATTAAAGAGTTAGGAAGGGGTGCCAAAATATGGTTTCGCCCAGTATCATATTTACTGTCGCACCGGCTTTTGGGCTGTTCCTCTGGCAACGTTGTTTCTTTCCCAGAAGCGGAAATGGGAAAAAGCTATCAGGAATTATTTGGATAGCTTCCGTTCACGTATTTTTTTCCCTTTGATGAATCGTACAAGATATGCTTTTGCTCCTTTGGTAATGGAACTACAGACACCTCCGGCTATCGATCGACTTTGATTCGTGAATTTTTATTTATCAACTATTATTTTAATTTATCATACAATCGTCGATTTTAATTTATCATACAATCGCCGCCGTTTGCATTCTCTGGGCTGCGGAGGTAATCTTGCAATCCTCGAGAATACGCCACTGATACATATATATACAGTAAAACATACTCCCGAATAACGAATACTTTTCTAATTCCCAGTCTCGAAGTTTGCTATGCTGTAATGCTCCCGAACAGAGGACACCACTGAATAGCGGACAGATTCTCAAGTCCGAAAGTGTATGCTATTCAAAGGTTTTATTGTATACATAGAATTACTACATATATATTATACTGAATTTGGATCATGGCCCCACATTAATCCACTAATCCCTGCGTGCGCTACTGATAATAGTAGAAGAAGTTAAAAGAAAAGATATTTTAAAATATAACCTGTTTTTAATATTTCTTTCCGAACATGCTGAAAAAATCAGTTATTAAAACTAAAAAAACAGCCCGCATTCCAAACACAAAATCTCAATGCTCAATAACAGTTTCACGCCACGAACCTCCCTCTACTCGGTTGTTGTGAAGACGGGAGTTTGGGAACTGAGGAAGAGAGAACAAAATGGTTCAATTCCGAAATGTGTATGAAACCTTTATCAACAAACCGCTCATTGTCCAGTAGTTATTTCCCTAGGTATTAAGAGGTTCGGATTCCTCGGTAAAAATGAAGATTCCCATCCTAAACTGGTGACCTGGCGCGATTAGCGTGGTTGCGGCACTTGCATGGGCACCTCTATGGGGGGAAAGGGAGGGGCTCGAGCCCCTCTGGCCGTTCGAAAAATTTTATTTCCCCGATTCTGCTATGTATTTACTTTAAAAAAATTACAGTCACATTTTAAAATAAGGTACTTTTTAGCTCATTACTAATTGTCAAGCAGTATCAATTATTTTTGTAGTGTTTTGGTATCTTGTATATTCACTAAAATCCTCGACAGCTTTGAGAAGGAGGTAATAATTTTTCTCAGCGCCCCCACCCCTAGAAGTACTTATATCGGCGCCCATGGGCACTGGTAACTTATTCATCTATTGTGGCATTTACTTGGCTTCGAATCAAATGATACGGCAAAACATTTTTTTTTAATGTTGAAAATGTTTTAAGGAGGTCAATTAAAAAAAAAAAGCGTCACATTTTTTCGTTATTTTTTTGCGGGATAAAGGTAAGATGTTGTTGCCATTTCATTATGATAATATTAATAATATTATCATTTGTGTTAAAACCACAGAGTTCTGTCGCGACGCCAGCGAACCAGTAGATGGCGCTACGTCTGTTGTTTACTTACAGCAGAGACGGTATTCGCGCCGGTTTTAAGGTATAAGGTGATCCAACTGAGAACTCGTTGAGACGTGACACGACAGATGTATTTTCCTATCGCACGTCAATGATACGGGAATGCTTTTTGAGTTTTTGCTAAGTTTATTTTCAATAACGTTTATAATTTTACGATTGCATCTAGATTTTGTATATGTAGTTTCTTTAAAAGTTGTTTCGTCATTCCACTCAACGAAACGCTGAAAAACTTGCTTTTTATCGAGTGCTGGACGGTTTTTTGAAATCTACCAGTTGTTCCTTGTAGTTGGATGGCTTTTGAAATTTAAGTTTGTTTGTAATATTTTTGTCAAGAGTATAAGTGAGCAAAAATTAATTTGAAATATTTGGAACTTTATACAATAATTTCTGCCACCCACGTATAGATTATAGCTCAAACTAGAGCTTTTATCGTTTTTGAGAAAAAGAGACGCTTTCCCCATCCTGGATTCGAACCAGGGTCCCTCCGTTTAGCCCGGAGTGTCTTGGACCGCTAGACGAATGAGGTTCCTCATTCCTCTGTCAGTCATTTCCACCCTGTACACAAGCAAACAAACGCTGTTCTTTTTTTTCCAAGAATTTGGGTACCTTTCCTTCGATTGTTTCAGTATTTTTACTTAATTTGATGTTTCTTTTCCACATTTTTTAGCTTCCTTCAAGAAATATAGTCAAGGACAACAGGAAGCAACCGAACTGGCTAATTTTACGCATCAATGAAATTTTTTGTTGTGTATTAAATATATTTTCCGACCCCAAACAACGGCAATTATGTCGAAGCTTAACCAAAGAATATAGATATAATTCCCTCTATTTTTTTTGGCTTAATTTTAATGTCAATGACATCTTTAGATACCTGAATAAAAGATAAAAAAGTTCCAACATGTAAAGCCATTTCTAGTGGTAGTTTACTTTTTCCCATGGCATCATTCTCCCAATTGCTTGTATATTTTATATATGCAATTTTTTGGCGCCGTTCTGCTTAGTAGTCAGCTGGAGAGTTCCAAATAGTGAAATTCAAAGGCCAGTTTGTTGAGTAAGTACCCAAAGGAACGTGCCTAGGGGGCGACACCTGTTGTGGAGCAGCAGCAGGGAATTTAATAATAAAACCAAATAAATACCAAACTTGACAATGTCGGAACATACGAATAAACACAAACGGGAGAAAACAAATAAACATTGAACATAAGTTTGATGTCTGTGTTCATATGAATTTTCGTGAATAGGAGCAATGGTATAACGTGTGGATGGTCACCGGTGGCGAAATTCTCAGTGACACAACATTTCAATATCGTACTGGTGGAAGAAAATGCTAACGGATTTCAGCGGGCGCAACACTTACACAGGGCATTGGCAACCCAAGCTATGCCGCTGAATAGAAGGTACGCATACTTTCACAAAATCATATTTCAAGTGCTTTTTGTTAACGTAGTATGCACATTTACGTAGCACTGATAACTGCGTTTGCAAATATTGGGTCTGCGATCCTCATCAGATATTGGCGAAAAATGAGATAGCCCTCAACATTATTAGGCTATTTATCTCCTAATTTGAAACGCAGAAAAACGCCATTGACAAAATTCCACGCGCCAAATTTCCCCCCGAACGGACAAAGTCTTCTGAGTGGTCAGTTACTTAAATGACGTCATCGCTCGCTATAATGAAACATATCGCAAAGCGATACAGTTCGCCCTTTCTTACGTTAACAGAGTTAATAAAAGCTACATTTCGGACATAAAACATTAAAATAATGCTCAAATACATAAAACATAGGCATATGTTTGTAATTAAAATCTGGTATTCATGAAATTTAGGAAAAAGACTCATTATAGCGAGGAGGAGGATTGTGCAAAGGTTTCATTGCACAATCCTCCTCCTCGTCCTTATATATGATAATAATGGATACATTTATGAGGGCAAGTAGCATATTTTAGGGGAAAATTTCTTTGAATTTGCTCTTAATCCACTCAGGACTGAATTATCAAAAAACTCCCCCCTAAAAAAAAAAACTTATTTCTTTCTTGCAAGAGGAAAACGCGCTAAGAAATGTAAAAATAATAAAAATATAAATGCAGTGAAACCTGGTTAAGACGAACCCCAGGAGAACAGAAAATCTGTTCGTATTAACAGTAGTTCGTTTTATCCGGAAAGGATAGTATGCTATACAATCTGACGGGACTTCAGAAAACGGTTCGTATTAAAAGTAATTCGTCTTAAGCGTGTTCGTCTTAAAAACGTTCAACTGTAAAGAAAAAAATAAATATAGCCATTGTACTTCACGTTGGTCTCGAAAGGGTTTAGATATAAAAAGTAAATAAATAATAAATAAAAAAATTGAAAGCGGACAATTTTTTGTAAGTTCTAAAAAAAAAAAAAAATGAGAAAAATTATTTCATTAATAAAAATTATTTTGAAAACGCAGCTACTCTATCGTAACTGAAACTGAGAATGCGTGATTCCGACGTTCTTCAGTACTGAAGCGCCATCTAGTGATGGCATGATTTTTTGAACCAATTTCCGACTGGCGAACGACACATTATCCTTTATAGCCACTGTAGCTTTAACGCGAGTATAGGGGCGACAATTTCCTAAATCTGCCGCTGGTCATGACTCACAACCCTCTTTTCTTTCTTCCTTAAATAAGAACCTGGGATTACAGTGTGGATCTTCGGCGGTCACTTTTCCCCAACTTCCTTCCTGTAAACTACAGATAGGGTTAAATAAAAGTCGTATGAAGGTAAGGAATAGTCGATAAGCTGGATATATGGAATCCTACCTATTAAACTTTAATTTATTTAAACTTACGCGTTTACGTCAAAATAAGCTAAACGAACTAGAGGTTGACGTTCAAACGTCAGCATTATAAACAAGGGTGGATACAAAAATCTTTCAAGGAGGGGTGATTTATTTCAAGTGTGTTTTCAAGTCAAATCTGTTGATCAAGTGGTAGGAGAGGGGCGATAGCCCCATAGAATGGAAGCCCACATAGGGGGGCAGGGGGAGCTCGAGCCCACTCCTAACCGTTCAAAAAATTAGATTTGCCCGATTCTGCTATGCATTTACTTTCAAAAGTTTTACATTCACATTTTAAAATAAGGTACTTTTTAGCTCATTACTAATTGTCAAGCAGTATCAATTATTTTTGTAGCGTTTTGGTATCTTGTACATTCACTAAAATTCTCGACAGCTTTGAGAAGGAGGTAATATTATTCTCAGCACCCCACCACTAGAAGTACTATGTGCTATGGGCGCACACGTCCCATAGCACACCCTCTATGGTCCGCGTTTGGTTTTGAACACAATAACGGTTGAATACTGATTTGATTTTAAGAATTGAAGGCATCAGTCAAAGAACGGCGTAACTCCAAAATTGCAGATTTCGACTTATGGTTATCATGTGATAGAGAAAAGAAATTCTGCATCTTTAGATAAAAAAACGGTGTAGATCCCTATCCGACCGTATGTCTTATAATGATAAAAAGAATTTTGCCAATATGCAATGAATTGAACTTTTATACTTTTCTTTTTTCGATTTTCTTAAAACTATAAAAAGTAGAGTTACATCCTTTTTTGACAGATGCCTTCAATTGAAGTTTTGATATTTCTACATAGTTCTCAACCTGAAGATTGTTTACTATGACTGCTGATTTATTGACAGACGTTTCTGAGGGACTTAGCATCTTTCATCATACAAAGAAAGCATTTTCTATCTATTCCTGACGAAAAACGCCAAGTTCAGAAACCTACGTTAATAAATCAGTATTCAAACCATACTTCGCTATAATGTTTACTTCCATTTTCCAATTTAATCTGTTTAGTAGCTACCTCGTCTAATTATTTTGTACAAATGAGATATTGTTAACTATGTAAGAATTTCATTTAAAACGATGTTTATTGCAAACACTTTTTCACGAATAGCAATGAGGATCTCCCCCTGAGTTCTTTCATAAACGAAAAGAAGAAATTTGTGAAATGCTGTTTATTAAGTGTATCAAATGAAATACGAATAAAAGCTTTATGATGAATGATTCATTTTTTAATATATGTATATATAAAGACCCTGCAATATAATTTTCAAACGCAGGAAAATTTATTGCACATTAATATTCTAGCTTTTAAACAAAACATATAAAAGCAATTTCTTGAGGTAAATTGACCCATATGCTGTACGTAAAACATATAAGTGCAGGTAACTATAAGGTACATAATGCCACAATACTCGGTCTGTCCATTAAAAAAGTACAAATGGTTATTTCAGGTGAGAGCCGAAGGGTAAATAAGAGTGGTGGGATCGTGGGACAATATTGTAAGAGACAAACGAAACGTCGTCATCTATCCTAGGAGCTGCATCGATTCTTGTTCCATAAGACAGTGGTGGAAGTTCAACTGAAGAAGCAGGGACGATACGGGAGTGATGTGATACATATGGTCCAACAACATCTGGAGCAGTAGTAAGTATACTAGAGCGATGTGAGACATATGGTGCAGTAACATCCGGTGCAGCAGCAAAGATCCGGGAATTATGTGAGACATAAGGCCTAACAATGTTTGGTGAAGCATGGACAATTCTGGTTCTGGTGGTTACTGGAAATAACCGTGTAGAGTGGCTGTAAGGTAGAGTTGGCCGAGATCTCCTAACTGGTGTAGCAAGTCTGACAAGTTGAGGCTGAGGAAGCAGATCTGAGGTATAAACGGTATGAATGGGTTCAGATGGTGGTGCAACAACGACTGGTGGTGATGGAGGTGCAAGAAATAATTTTTTAGGGTCATCGTGAACAAATACTTTTTGTGGAGTACCGTGAACAAATACTTTTTGAGGAGCATCATGTACAATAACACCTTGATCAGACTTGATAACCGCACCCGCTGGTTCGCTTGTTGCCGTTCCTGGTTCATTGGTTTGCACAACTGCTCTAAAGCCATGTTCATCAGCAACGTAATCTACTCTTCGAGATCGTCCATCGATGTCTGTGATGTGGTAAAATCCGCGTTTATTACCATACGCATCACCTTCTTCGTGACGGCCATTTTTGGCTCCATGCTGATCTACAATATCGTATTTAAAACCATAATTTCCATGACCCTAAAAAAAAACCAATCATTTGTCTATAACGAGGCGAGTTTTATTCTGAACTGAAAATGCTTAACTGAATATATTAAAGCTGCAATTAAATAATTCATAATTCTGATTTCCAATAAAATGATAAATAAACTTTGTGTATTATGTATGTTAGTTAAAATAATTATTTTTGTTAGTTTGCGCATACTTGCATACATACGCACGTATTGAATTAGCGTTAAAATAAATACATTTTCATATTGTCTAAATATAAGGTGGACAAACGTTCGTTCTGACAAGTATTCCATTTATAAAATATCTTTTTGGGTGAAAGTAAAGGGCTTCAAATTTGTTAGAAATGCCACAATTACCAATCTTATAAAAAGATGTAAATAACACGATAGGCACTGTAACTAAAAACGCATGTACTATAATTAACAGTATATAATTGTATATATTAAAAATAGAAAAAATTATTGAACATGCTAATTAATTTAAACAAAATAATTCATTTCTAACGCCACACTTTTTTCAATTTAAACTAGCTTTATTGTATTTTACAAGGGAACCACTTTTGTGGAAGCTCGCACTTTGAGACAAGACTTATCACAAATGATAGTCCCTAAGTTCCTTATTAAAAATATGAAATCAGTTTTTTGTGAATAGCATATAAATTTTTTTATTAATATTTAAAGTCCAAAAATCACACTTTTTAGGTGAAGTTTGATATTTTTTATTCGCACTGTATATGAAGATAAGAACTTTTTAATTCAATTCGAATAAAGAGGGTAATTGTATTTAACGGATAAAATTATAAAATTACACGACAGATCATTCAGAGTATTTTAAAAAAATTTATAAAAACTAAGCTTTTTAATACTTATATTTGGCGCATTTGGCTATGGTTTAGAAGAATTGGCGATATCGGCATGAAGTATAAATGTTTCATCAAAAAAAACGAACAAAAAAACAAAACACTTTCTCTGGATAAAATCAAAATTGGTGCAGCACATCAAAATGAAATTATAAAAATTCAGTTTTTGGTGTATAACCAATTAAACGCAGAATAATATCGCCCTATATTGCAATATTCTTGGTGTAACTGTAATCACACTCCTAGTGAAATTATTCAATTCAAAAATATTGACGAAATATCTTTTCGCTTAATTGATACAATTTGCAGTGAGAATAAATATAATTTATATTCTTTTTGGAAGTGCAGCTATTGTGAGGAACAGCTATGATTTGAACACTATTATGAAAAGTATCATTTATTATCATAACTTAGAAAATTAGTTTCGACTTCGATATTTTCAGTCATCTTTATAAGTTTCTCATATTGAAAGTCTTTGACAGATTTACAATATTAAAACTTTCCGCGTCAAATTTTTCCGAGAGCCAGGTTGACTCCACAAAAAGTAATAAACTTTCAGTATGATACAATGCTTGTCAACTTTTTAAAACAAATTATTTATTTTAAATTTTTTAAAATGCCTGCTGCATTGAAATAATTTTATTAAAAAATTACGTAAAATATTTTGATGTTACGGCCATAAAATTTAGAAGATTTTTTCCTTTTTATTATGCCATTATATTTCCTAAAAATATTGTGGGTGAAGGTTGCAATATGAACGTAATTGAATAATAAATGCTTCATACCGATATCGCCAATTATTCTAAATCATAGCCAAATGCGCCAAATATCTGAATTAAAAAGCTTAGTTTTATATATAATTTTTTAAAACACTCTGAATGAGCTTTCCTGTAATTTTATAATTTTATCCTTCAAAGAAATCATCCTCTTTATTTTATTTCAATTCAAAAGTTATCTTTATATACAGTGCAAATAAAAAATATCAAACTTCACTTAAAAAGTGCGATTTTTGGACTTTGAATATTAATAAAATTTTTTTATGTTATTCAAAAAAAAAAAAAAAAAATCATATTCTTAATAAGGAACTTAGGGACTATCATTTGTGATATGTCTTGTCTCAAAGTGCGAGCTTCCACAAAAGTGGTTCCCTTGTTAGAAGAGTATTAAGAAAATATCAAGCTTTTAGGCTAGATTCGGAGAAGTGATCGTTGGTCATCTATATTACAGTAAAACCACCATAATAGCCACTCTTGAATAGTGGACGCTTCTATTTAGCATATGCTTTTCCAGTCCCAGTGCTGTTTAGGGCCTAACATTTTCAAGTAGAGAACATCTCCAAATAGCGGACAGATTCTCAAGTCGTAGGTGTCCGCTATTCAGAGATTTTGTTGTATATATTTCCATTTCGAAATACTTACATCATCCGATCGAGAATTTACGCTTACGCCGCCATGGGGAACCGCTTGGACAGAAACAGCTGCAACCAGTAAGATCTAAATAAACAAAGAAAAAGGGGAAAATTAATTTAGCACACATAGGCTTAGAGTTACATGGGCCCGTGGGGCTCAAAGACCAGCGTCACCCCCCCACAATAGTTTTGAAAACTTTACTTTGATGAGCATACATACAGATTAATATCTCTTATTTATAGCTGTCATAAAAACATTTTTCCTTATTTTTGTAAGTCTAAATTTTGCACGAAAAAAAAGGAAAAGGTAGATGTGGAAAAGTAAGAGAATAGGATATATCGCAAGGTCGTCTAAAGAGGGTGGGGGTTGGGAGCTAAATCTTTGCATTTGAAAAATATTACTGACGCTAAGAAAATATCAGAAAGTAGAATTTTGTTTTTATAATTCTTTTTTTGTAAAAAACACTTCTCGTTGAAATCCTGCCTATGGGCCTGCTATACTGATAATTTGTAAATTAAAGCTTGTAATGCTTATGAAGCTATTTAAGTTTATAATCTATTTAAGCACTTATAAAGGTATTTAAGTTCATGATCTATTTAAGAATTTATAAAGGTATTTAAGCATTTATAAAGGTATTTAAGCATCCATAAAGATATTTAAGTATTTATAAAGGTATTTAATCATTTATAATGATATTTAAGCATTTATAAAGATATTTAAGTTCATGAGTTATTTATTTTATAAATGCTCACCATTTTGATTTTCTAATTTGGGTTTGTTTTTTGTTTGTTTTTTAATTGCCATACTTGCGGCAAAGCTAACCTGGTACACTGACAAGGCGCAGAGCAGTATGATTTTACCAGTGCAATATAGTTCGCCCTCTTTTAGGTTAACAGAGTCAATAGAAAATACACTTCGTGCATAAAACATTAAATTAATATTCAAAAACGTAAAACATGGGCACGTTTGTGCAATTAAATTCTAGTATTTATTAAATTTAGGAAAAAGACTGATTATAGCAAGCGATGACGTCATTCAAGTAACTGATGAGCGAACTTCGTTCGTTTGGCGGAAAATTTGGCGCCTGGAATTTTGGCAACCGCGTTTTTTTTTGCATTCCAAATTAGGCGATAAATAGCCTAGTAATGTTGAGGGTTACCTCATTTTTCGCCAATTTTCGAACGAATACTTGTTGTGCGGGCGTGAATAGATCACCGTAGTCTTAACAGTATATCATGTTAGCTTTGCCGAGAGTATAGTCTAGATTGTAATTCAGTTTTCAGCTCTATGAAAATCAAATTTCGGGTAACTGTATTAGTAATTTAAATTGTATTTGTTACTTTTGCTAATACATAAACATTCAGAAATAGAATTATTGTTTTGCTAACCTAGCCACAAACGTTCGATTTTCCACGTAATGCAATTGTCATTTTATTCATGTTTCTACGACGCAAGGACAACAAAGATC
>QLNU02015270.1:105270759-105282709 GCA_006491805.2 Dysdera silvatica | reverse complement strand
CATTTAAATTTTTATTTACGACAGTTCTTCGGCTTTATAAGGGTGACACACACATAGCTCTTACTCCACCTTCGGTCTGTTATAAAATTTTCCGCCAAAACCAATCACCGTTGTTTACTTCCAATGACGCCTACGTAATTGAACGGATATAACAGTTTAAAAAGAGCAGCAGCTCATTGGTTTATTTCAAATGAGATTAATCAACTACATTTTTATTTTTTGGTATCTTTAGATAAGAAGTTCCTCCCCCCCCCACTAAGACAAGTGGTAGCCAACTTAATTGTCTATATGTGTGAGCTACCATGGGCGCTTCCAGAATTATATACGGTGGGGATGCATCCAAGAAAAATTCCAATTGAATAATGTTGTTGGACTAGTTTCTTGTGGATTCAGTCCTCTTTTCCCCCTTTTTTCATAAGCCACGGGGTTGCATGTGCAGCCCCTTGCACCCATGTGAGCTGCTATATGTACAAGATTACCAATTCCCGATACCGTAGCCAAACTGACTGAACATAAGTGATCGTGAATCAGCGATTTTGGATAGTTTTATTAAAACCAGAAAGTTAAGTTGTCACAACCTAAGATTAAATTACAAATCTCTTTCATTATTTAAATAAAAAAAAAATCGATATTACAATAAAAACACTGACCCAAATAAAGGTCCCAATTTGGCGAAATTCTTTCATTATATATTTTTATTATAAAAATTTGGAAGTTTAAAAGTTAAAGCAAAAACGGCTCCAAAATATGATCGAAACAAGGGGTCCTGACGACATCATCAAAAATTGCCTTTATAGAACTTGTTGCTCCTCATGAGGGTCCAAGGTGTAATCACTAACTTGAATTACATCTTCATGATATCAATATTTTGCTGAAAATTGCCTTCTAAATAGCATTTTCATTTTTTTGACATGTGCAATCTCGCATTTGGTCTCACCCTACCGTAGCTTAGAAAAAACGCGATTGTCTACCTTGCTCTTAACCCGGGTTTGAGTCCAATGGCATCGTGGAATGTCTGCAATCAGCTCCGTAGCTAGATGACTTTGCATCCCTGACAGAACCGTCTAGATTTCGCCCCCCTCCCTCAAGCCACGTTGTAGGTCTGCCATGCCACCCCCTCCTCTACGTCCCTGCCTGCCATCCGGGCCGCCGTCTGCGAGTAACAACGTGTATGAGTTGGGGAAAAAAATTAGGGTCACATGGTAAAAGTGCTTTCATTGCATTAGCAGGTTTTGAATTAACATCGATTTTGATCTATTTCAAACGGAAGGTATTCAGCTATTACGAAAGTAAACCAACATTCCCGAAAAATAACTACCTCTATGAAAAATTGTGTCATCTATTAACGTAGACTTTATATCGGATACAAATACACTGGCGTACGCAGGGGTTTATAATCTCCCAATTGCAATGAAATTTTGTATATTTAACATAGGAATATATGAGTTGTAGCTCTGTAACACCTACATTGAACCTATAACACCCCTTGTGAACTTCCTGCGCATGTTTATATACGAACACTGAATATAGTACTAAAGCATGAAAAGTGTATAATCCATGTTTTTCTTCAAAATTCGTGCTTATTTTAAGTTCATATTTGACATTTATTTTACTTATTAATTAGCAAAGCCACGTTTCGCGTTCACGACAGGATTTTTATTTTTTTTCAATAGCTATATAAATTACAATAACTGCTAAATATATGCCTGCAGGAATAAATTATAAAGGTAAAAAAAAGAAAAGGCTGAATAAAACCGTGCCACCTTTATTCAAAGACTAAATATAAATATATCATACAGAAATAAATGAAAAAATAGCAAGTTTGCCTTCAGACATTATTGTACATTTTTGCTTGTAGTTTTGCCATTAAAATTTAATTTTTTTATAATACCCCCCTTTTAAATAAAACAGTTTTTATACTTTTTCTTTAAAGTGTTCTCAAATTAGTGATCTACAAAAAGAACTCTTGTGGTCAGAATTTTGATAATTATTCACGGTTTGAGATGTTTTTATTCCCTGTTTATGAATAAGACAAGAAAACTCACAAAAATCTCGCCCCGGAGGCTTTCTTGTGTTGACCATATTTGGCAATTGTGTTATCCCTGCGGAGGGTAATAATACCTTAACATCTTTACATACGGAGAAAGAGAGCGTTGTTTCCTGTCCTCATTCGTCTAGCGGTCCAAGACACTCCGGGCTAAACGGAGGGACCCTGGTTCGAATCCAGGATGGGGAAAGCGTCTCTTTTTCTCCAAAATTACATAAGCTCTAGTTTGAGCTGTAATTAAAACGTGGGTGGCAAAAATTATAGTATAAGACAAGTAAATATATATGTATTTTTGTGGTTCTATTACAAATCTAATTTGGGAGTGGACCTGTCCCTAAATTCCCTCCTGGATACGGGAATGATACTATTACATGATTGGTACACAGACTTGAACTTAAGGTGCGTGGCGCCCTCCTAAGGCCAGGGTGAGACTAGGAGGGTCTCAGACCCTCCCTTGAAATTTTTTTTTTCTGAAAGTAAATTATTGTAGAATTTTGGTATCAATTTTTTTTTGTATAAAATTGTACAAGACAATGGGAATTATTCTTTGACATTGAAAATGTGTTTAAAAGAGAATTTTAACAGATTTTTTTGTGCATCACGTTTTTTTTTACAGAGGTTCAAGTCTGAATTTACTCTATGGTAAGGACAAGGGAAATTATAAATTTAAATAAACCTCTATAAGTTTTCAATGCAAAATTTATGTTAAGAAATTTATTTATTGATGTTAAATATACTGTATTAGTCTATTTAGATATTTACATTTAGTATTATTAAATATATTAATAAAATACATCAAAACATTAACGAATTTTAAGCTCTTTTGTAGCGTTCTGAGTTCCCTCTAATTTTCAGCCTTCCCTATAAAAAGCATCTAGCTGCAGCCCTGTTGCCACATCTGAATTTTATCGATCCGTTCCTTTAATTACGATCGAAAATTGCAGAGTATGTTGTAGGGGGAGGCATTTACATGAGTACTTTATTAAAGAAATAAAAATTAACTTGAAATTAATTTCATTTCAATTTGCAATTTCCATTTTATGGGGCTATTGAAATTTTGCATAAAGGCGATTTTTATCCACCCGGCGCGGCGTTCCTGGTAAAAGACAAACGTGAACTGCAGCAACTAAACTTTAAAACTTGGGGTTCGGATTCTTCGTAAAACTGTAAGTCCCTGCTCTTTCTAAATTACAGATTGGATTCATCAGATACGCGAATTGAGGCTATCATGTTCGAGGCGGACGCAAAAATTTGGGAAACTCGTGAAATTTTTAAAATAAAATTTAAGTAAAATAATGCAAAATTGCACCCCAAATGTAATTTTTTCAAAATTCAAAATTAGTTAATCGTAATTCAGATCGTGACTATCTCAATATTGAAACTATCAAACAAAATGGAGGCTCACCAAGAGAAGCATGGTTCACTGCACTTCTGACCGGAACAAAACGAAATGATCCAAGTAAAAAGAAACGGGATTTATAAATACCTTTAGCTTGACCTTCTGTAACTCCACCAAGAAAGCAGCGTGATTGATAGTGAACTAACCGCTTAAGGGAAAGGATCGTACCATTTCTTATCTTTTACAATTGCCATTGACTTTTAAATTATGGGCAATTTATTAAAAAGAAGAAAAAAGAAGAATACGGTAAGAAAACGCCTTATCCGGTCGAGAAAGTGCTAGATTGGAAGTTCCAAGGCCCCTAGAGAGTAAGTATATGTGACTGTTAAGGTGATTTCACTAATGAGGTCGTGTATGCTTTATATCGTCTGGCAACCATTCATTAAAGACTGGTATTGCTTTGGTCAATTGTTTTACTTTCATGGGGATATATTACCTAATACATTATGATTAAAAAAACGATTAGTTGCTGCCAAACAGAAAATCGTAAATTAAATCGTCATTCGAGCGTGCGATTTGCAGATCCATAAAACATGAAATATCATCGATTGAATCGGAGATCTTATATTAGAAAATAAAACTGGCATCAGAGCTAAAATTATTAATGTTTCTGTGTAGTCTTTAAAAATTATGGAGCTAAAATACCTAAGCTCGATTTTAAAAAATCCAATTGTACTTCAGGAAATAAGAAACTCAGATTTTTTTCTTAAAAAAGTAAACTTGCATTACTAGTTTTTTATCATGAGATTTTATGTTTAGAGAAATTCGCGAAAGAAATGTGCTTAAATGTTTAATTAAAATTAAAAAATGAATTGACGTTGAAAACAATTTTTAAATTTTAACGTCCGCCAAATTTGGCTTGAAAAATTACATCTAACCTATATTATAATTAATATAAATCAACCATTAGCGTAATTTGGGGTGATAGTTGGCTTAGCCCTACCTAGAAAATTTTAACCCCACAACTTGGGTGATCCGAAGTACAAATAGTTTGGGGGACTCGATTCTCCCCCCATGACTTTTAAAAATTTCGGGATCCGAAAGAATATAGTGAAAAGAAGGTGAGAGAATGAGTTCGCAAAAAAGAGAAAATGTGTAATTTTAGTTCGTAAATCGACGTGGAAGTTAACATTATTTCTTGGAATATTTTTTGGGACCAAAGCAATAATTCATAAATTATAGGTTCGTAAAAATGTGAATCTATCGTATTACAAAGTCAGGCATTGTTGTCCTTACCAGGGTCTACCCAATTACTACGGAAGTTGTCTAGGATAGTCAATCGATAGTTGCCTACGGTTGACAATTGACCATAAACCGTACAATACAGGAACTCCCTAAGGGACAGCGTACAGTGACGACGACGAAGAAGAGGAAGAGGAGGAAGAAGAGGAATAAGAAGAGGAAGAAGAAGACGACGACGACTCGTAGCTAGACGATTGATACGGGGGGCGGGGATGGCTGGGAAAGTTACAGGGGTTGGCTCAAAAAGCTACAGGGGCTTAAAATTCGTTAATGTTTTGATGTATTTTATTAATATATTTAATAATACTAAACATATAAGTGCATTAATATGTTTAACACCAACGAATGAATTTTTTTACGTAAATTTTGCACTGAAAACTTATAGTGGGATATTAAAACTTATAATTTCCCTTATCCTTATTGTAGATTAGATGAAGACTCGGACCGCTGTAAAAAACATGATGTACACAATATCTACCGTAAAAATCTATTTTGGTTTTATTTTTAACATCAATTTTTAACATCAATTAATGGCCTGTAACGTGTTTCGAAAGTGGTTCCGTATTTCAGGATACAAAGAACCGACATGCGCCATTCCGAGATTAGCGCTTGAAAAGTGTGAGGCATTAGTTTATTTAAATTCCTAGTAAGATAATCATGATTATACTCGCGGCAAAGCTAACCTGGAACACTGTTAACACTACGATGACCTACCTATTCACGCCCGTTCAACAAGTGTTCGTTCGCAAATTGGCGAAAAATGAGGTAACCCTCAATATTATTAGCCTATTTATCGCCTAATTTGGAATGCAGAAAAACGCGATTGCCAAAATTCCAGGCGCCAAATTTCGTGCCAACCAAACGAAGTCCTCTGAGTGGTCAGTTACTTAAATGACGTCATCTCTGGCTATAATGAGTCTTTTTCCTAAATTTAAAAAATACCAGATTTTAATTGCATATGTATGCCCATGTTTTATGTATTTAAGCATTATTTTAATAGTTTAGTTTTATGTACGAAATATATCTTCTATTAACGCAGTTAACGTAAAACAGGGCGAACTATATCCCCCTGTCGGAATCGTACTGCTCTGTGCTTTGCTGCGAGTATAGGCTGTTGCAGGAATTATCATGTGCATTTCTTTTATACCACCGAATATAAAAATAGAGATTTTATACCATAAGGGCCTTCCCATTTGTTAATGTTAGGGGATGCAGCCTTTCGTGTCGTTTCTTCTGCCTAACGTAGTTCGGAGTCTATGTTTTCAAACAATTCAGATTCTTCGGAAAATTGCGTCTCGGTGCAGCAAGACCTTGGCAGCCCTTGCGCCTTAAATACAAACAAACGATCACTTCTCCTCTGAAATGCTTTCTCCCAGTTCATTGATATTATTTTTCTTAAGCTTTAACAACAACGTTTGGACACAATCGACATTTGCTCTCTAGCCTAATACAGCAAGATCTCATTAACGGACACTCTCAAATAGCGGACACATTTCCAATTTCCAGTCCCAATACTTTCCATGCCCTAACACTTCCGAAGAGCGTACATCTCCAAATAGCGGACAGATTCTCAAGTTCTGACGTGTCTGCAATTACGAGGTTTTATTGTATTTCTTCAGTTTAATCTACTTATTCCTATCCCCACAGTGGCATAACTGTTTCCGCAGTCCTGATAGACCAGTTTTTATCTCCAGTGGCCTGGCAGAACGCATTTTTACCTTTTTTTACTCATTTTGGCCTTTTCGCACTCCATAATTTACATCACCATTTAATTTGGTTTATTTTTCAAAACCACATAGGCCAGTTTTCTTGGAAAACCGGTGCGGCATAACCTTGGCTATTCTTGACCATAAAATATAAATTAATTATTTCAAACATGCCTCTTTCATATTAAATTGAGTTGTTCTCAATTTTTATATTGTTTTCTAAGTTAAACTACACGACTCTTACCCACGAAACAGAACCTGTAACACTAACACGAAAAGCCTTTCTCTTCAGATAAAAACATGAGTTCTAGGGGCCTAGTAATTCGAAAATTGTGGGGGTGGGGGGCTTTAAAAAAGACATGATTTTGCTTTAAAGGAAAGAACATGCTTTGATATCCAATGGGAAGGGGTTAAGTCACCCGAGTCCCCCACTTTTATACGTCTCTGAGACCTCATTCAAGGCAAAATTGATTCTCTTTCAAGCACGCTCCAGACGAGTTTGATGCACCTATAAAGTTCTGTCATATAATGTTGTCTTCTTTTGGTATACACTAGTCACGGCAAATTCGTAATGTCTAGTTTAACGTTACAAACTGTTTTTTAATAATAACTAATTTTTTTTAATAATTTTTTAATAATTATATTTAATAACTGCCTTTTCTACGCAGTTATTAAATATAGTTAGATTTTTCTAGAGCCGGGCGTTTGAATTCAACTTTTTTTATTACTCTTAATTAAGAGTTTGCTTTGCTTCCATATCTCGAATATGTAAATAGTTGGTTGTATTTTTATGGTTCAAGGGCATCGAATATTTAAAGGATACGTCCACAATATTTTTTACTTCAACAAGAGCAAATATATTTTTGATATCGTTTTTATTACCGTTATTGTGTCAGCCTCACATATTATAGGGTTTCATGAGCACCAATACGAGTACTATTAGGGGGCGGGGATGAGAAAAATTACCTTCTTCTCAAGGCTGTTAAACATCTTAGTGAATGTACAAAATGCTAAAATGTTACAAAAAGAATTAATACTGCTTGATAATTAGTAATGAACCTTATTATTAACTATTAATCAGTATTAGTACCTTATTTTAAAATGTTACTCAATTTTTTTAAAGTAAATGTACAGCAGAATCGGGCAAATCAAATTTTTGAACAGCTAAGGGGGCTCAAGCCCCCTTTCCAACATATATGGGGGCCCATGCAGGGGTCTTTATAAGAATCGTTGCACAGTCATTATCCAGAATTAAGCATACGCACTGAAAGTGGCAATATGCATCGGGACTCTTCCAACAAAAACTGTGCAAGATTCATTCATTCATTCATTACATAAATGCTTCATTTTAGTGATGTGCAAATTTGGTCACTAATGGAATCAGTGAGCTGATCATTCTGCCTCTTAGAGATGGACAGATTTGTTCATTCATTGCGTTAATGAACTGTTTTTCCCATCTATACTTCATTTTCATTATATACATCATAATTTTTAAAAGTATTTCTGTATACAAAACAAGGTTAAATTTTTTTACTATAATTAAGCCAAATACTATAGGTTAACCAAGAAAAAGAAGATATTTATATAAATCGAACACTACGCAGATTAAATCAAACAACAATATCAATCAACGTTTATTGGCGTAGTGATACCAGCGCCGATGTTATGCGCACGTTTGTGCGAAAAACCAGTTATGAAATGACGCCCTTCCCTCTACTGTAATGAACCAACCCGTTTGTGACGTCAGCTCCCTTGAATTCTAAGGGTACCATTAGTCAATTTTCGGTGAACGGACTATAGGCATTTTAAACTTCAAGGGATGCTCTATAACCTTTAAAAAAAAGATTGAAAATGAACAAGTCGTGGCTTTTTCTACCCCTCCAGTCTTTCAAAGGCCACCCTGTAAAAAGTACCAGGGAGGAAATTTACATACAAAAGGTTAAACACTGGTAAAATAGCAACTAGATCACTTGAGCTTCCGGACACATCTGCAGCTGTCCTTCAGACATCCTAATTCTTGATGAAGGGCAACTGCTGACGCGTCTGAAAGCTTGGATAATCTATTTGCAATTTTAACAGTATTTAATCCTTTGTATGTAAAGCATAATATTTAGTAAATGTGTAATGTATTTTTCATTAAATGTAAGGCCCTGTAGATGTAGAAAAAAAATCATGCTTACTGTTTAACTGCACACTGCAGTCCGGGGGGTTGTTTCACTACGCTTTGAGAGGTTCGTATTCCTCTGAAAACAGTAGGTCCCGGAGCAGCATGGCACTTAATGTCCTTGCGCCGTAAAACTCAAACAAATAAACAAATTAAATGGCTAATTTTTTTTATTATACAAAGTAATAGAAATAAGATACAAAGTACCAGGGAGGAAATTTACATACAAAAGGTTAAACACTGGTAAAATAGCAATGAAAAAGATCACTCAAGCTTTCGGACGCATCAGCAGCAGTCCTTTATCAGGAGCAATATTGGTGTTATGTTCTTGCCTCTTAGAAGACATCTTTTCTATTTGCTCTTTTACCAGTGTTTAAACCTTTGTAATGTAAATTTCCCTCCTTGTACTTTTCGTCTTATTTCTGTTGTATCAACCGCGGGTGAAGTCGCGGGTGAAGTTCCACTTCACCCTTTCGTTTTCAAGTATTTATGTTCTCGTTTCTGGACTGGGCTAACGGATGATCCAACCGGAGATCCTTGGTAAAAGAGGAAGGAACACAATGTAGACATTACTCCTGATGAAGGACTGCTGCTGATGCGTCCGAAAGCTTGAGTGATCTTTTTCATTGCTATTTTACCAGTGTTTAACCTTTCGTACTTAAAGTATAAGCATCAGTTTAATTAACAATAAGGTAAATATTTTTCATTAAACATAAGGTAAGTAATTTTCATTAAATGTAAGGTAGGTCATTTTCATTTAAAGTAAGGTAAATAATCTTCATTTAAGGTAAGGCAGGTAATTTTCTTTAAATGTAAGGTAAGTAATTTTCTTTAAATGTAAGGTGAGTAATTTTCATGTAATGTACCAGTAAATCTGCTGGGACCTCAAAGTCCAATCAGTAATCAGTACTTGAAGGATTATAAACGACTTTTTAAAGGAATAATCCCAGTGGCGTGGGAAAGGGGGGGCTCAGAGGGTATAAGCGCCCCCCATTGGATATCAAACCAAATTATTTCTAAGGCCTCATCACAATCTTCTTTCAAGCCACTTGAATAACCCCCATAACCACTTATGCCCCCTATAAGTTTTGATTTGCTACTCTACTGGAAAAGTTGAATTGAAACAATTGTTTGAAAATTGAACGATCCGGCGCAATAAGAATTTTTAATAAGAATCAACGAGGTAGCAGAGAGAAATGAAGTGAGGAGCGGTGGACTGTTAACAAAGCCTGTCCTTCACCTACTTTCTCAGTGAGATTTTTATCCACAATAAATGCCTGCAATAAAACTTATTTAACAATAATCGAAAAATGATATAACTAACCGCTATCTGATGCGAAAAGACGACATTGGAGTTCTCAGTGCCCCCTAGCGGTTACTTGTGAAGCATGATTTAAGACTTTACTTTGTGGCGAAAGGACAGGCCGGATGTAATTCGTTTACAGGTGATAACAATGAGAAATCTAACGGTTTGTTTGCAATTACGGCGAAACAATGGGGACTCATAACTCAAACACGTCTCGGGTTTTCAGATAAATTCTGTGAATGCGGCAATGACGTAATTCACGTTATTTGATTCTTGAATAATTGCAAATAAATTCGTGATCAAATAACCTTATCGATAGATTTCATCGATACATTTTGTCTATCGGTTGTCAATGATTTAAGTTTGGGCGCTTAACGAAAACGGTGGTAATCCACTTGTGACACTGTTTCCTTGGCGGTTACAGATTGTGGTTTTTCTAATTGGAATGGTTTCACCACACTTCAAAACTGCGGTTTTCGCGTAATGAATGCCTGTTTGTTTGTGGTTTTACGGCTCAAGGACTACAGTGGTCATGCTGTGCAGCGACCAACTGTTTTCCGAGGAATCCAAACCTCTCGAACTCTTGGACCTACAATTTTCCGAGGAATACGAACCTCTCGGACCTGCAGTTTTCAGAGGAATCCGAACCACTAAAGACATAGGGGACCAAACCCTGGACTAGAGTGAGCATTGTGATCTCTATTAGATCCCTGAGTAAGCGTTATTTGCACCGTTGGGAGTCGAACTCGCTACCACACTGCGCAACCGCAGAGCCTGCAATAAATTCAATTTTGGCTTTAGAGTATGTATGTTTCCATCGCAAGTTTGTTTGTTTGGATTTTTATGGCGCAAGAGCATCTGGGCTATACTGCGCTATCGCAAGTACAAGAAAAATAAATCGATTTTGAAATTGTTGGAGTTCCAGGATTTTTCTTGATTTTGGAATATTTGCAATGCATAATGAGCTATCTTGGCAGGACCGGAGTCAAAAAGGACAAATGCCCAGAATTCCGGTACCTTAAGGGGTGGTCAGCGTAAAATTTAAATTTCTAGGGGCGAAAAAGGTAGCGAATTTTTTTTCCAAGTTGTAATTTATTTACCGTAGAATTCTGTCGATCAGCTCTCCCCGAGAAGGCGCCCTCCACCTTTTTTCTAAATCTGAAAAATTGTGCGTCTTCGCAGAGCCTTGGGGTCGCCGATAGTCGAGCTTCTGGAAGCAGCCCGTGTCCAACGGCTCGATTAAGCCAAAGTGAGGGCCCAGGGACTAGCATTCCTTCGGGTCTCTGCCCACGGACTCGCAACAAAATTATTCAATAAGTGCTAGCCATAAACTCGTTTTATATATATAATATGTATAATCGACAATGAAAGCTATTTAACACGCTTAAGTTACAAATGAGAAAAATGTAATATTAATAAATTATATAATTAATATGTATAATACTAAGTTAAAAGATATACAGTAGAGTCTCCATATAATGAACTTCCATTTAACGAAGTTTTCTGTTTAACGAAATTTTCGGCAAAACCTGGACTTTGAATGGCATTAACATGCAAATTTGTCTCCATGTTACGAAAAACAATTTCTATATAACGAAGTTCTTTTTATAAAGAATTTGATTTTTTTAATTTTTACCTTTAACAATTTTTCAGCGGGATGGTTAGCTAGAAGGGATAGTTGAGCATTTTAAGCAAAAAGACGGAGGTGAGGTAGCCTTCTGTATAGTGGACATAGGGTCAGTTGTGATAAATAATTCTATTGTTCTAAACTGGGAACTTCGAAGCAGCGGGGATGTATCACTCTGCAGGTGTGGCTAAGCCACGAAATTTGCTTCTCGCATATACGTGTTGCATTGTTGAAGAAAATGTTATAGATGACGTGTTCCGATATTTACAAAAGTGTGAGAATTTCTATAAACAAAATGTTTTTTATAATAAACTTGCAAAAGCAAAATTATTGATTATTTCTGTTTCAAATATGTTGTATGAGGATCATACAGATGTAAAGTAATCCTCAGTCTTTGCTTTTTGTTATTAATTTGTACGTACTTGTATACGAAAAATATATAAATTCGTTGAAAAAGAA
>QLNU02015270.1:105255651-105270659 GCA_006491805.2 Dysdera silvatica | reverse complement strand
GACAGACTCCTATTTCAACATTTTAGCTGATATTTCAATTGAAAATGACTTATCGTCGTCAGACTTTCCACATTTGATAGATAATTTCGCTGCATGGTTGGCCAGAAAAATTACTTTGTAAGTTCTAATAGTATAATAAAACTCGTTATATACATTGAGTTAGCTTTTCACTATAATGATACTAATTCGTATTTTAATCGACTGTTATCTCCTATTTTCAATTTAACTTCATTGTCTTTACTTTTCGCGCCTGTACTAGTGAAAAACTTTATTTTGTAATGCTAAACCTTGGTCAGTCTTTTTTATCGTTGTGTTAAGAAATTTTTAAGGGCCGCTAACACCGTAAGTACGGCCCTGAAGTTAATTTATGCGAGAACTGTTTTTTGAGAATTGGGCGAACGTCAAGGCCAACTTGTGTTTAGTGTCAATATACTATAGCAATGTATTGTACACGCTCCGTATTAGAAATGGTGACATTTTTAATATACGTCAATGACGCCGAGTTCAGTGTTGTGTAGATTTGTTTAATAACCAAAACGTTATCCATCTGTTATGACAATGATTTCAGATTTCCTTAATTCATAGTATAAAAGTTTATGTACAGTCGGTCCTACTTAAACGAATATTGATGGCTCCAGTAAATACAATTAGATTAAGCGGGTTATTCGATTATCTGGGATAACAAATAAACAACTACACACATATGGACTTAAATATTTTAGTACACTAGTACATACATAATAAACGCGGAACAGTATTGAAAGAATAACACAACGTGGGAAAAAAAAGTTACAGGTACCTATGTATGTTCTAATAAAAAAAATAAAAACCTTATGTATTAGCATACTATAAATAATAATAATAATAAATTTTTATTCAACCCGATATACAATATTTCGTGATACATAGCTTGAGCAGTATAAAAATTATAGAAATGTAAGAGAAGATCTATATTAAATTATTTTAAGTTTTGAGGTTAGAAATGGAAGAGAATATAAAGCCGAAGCTTGTTACGAGATTCTCCTCCAGAATGCGGTGATGTTGACAAGAGAGAGGGTAAATTTTCATATTTCTGAATTATGCTTATTTTAAAGAGTTCAGTTGTTGTATATCTTTAGCAGAGGGACGTGGAAAACCATTGTAATAACTTAAGAACAGACTGAGCGTCGTTTTTACGAATTAATGAGCAAGAAGTATTATTGTTATTTGGGATTTTTCATGGGCCTCATTTGAGAAAATTGCGGCACACATCTGGATAAAGCTTACGAAATTATGTTTATCAAGATTCAAGACAGAAGTGTATCTGAGAGTCAACATATCTTATCTGAAATTTTGATTCAAAAAATGTTAAAATGTTTGTAAAACAAATATTAATTAATAAGTTAGTTGTACTATTAAGAGTTACATATATGAAATTATACTATTGTATAAGAGATTATATTTTGAAAGTAGTATAAAACTTGGATCCAAAATACAGAATAGCTTAAGGAGGAAAAAGAGAGTTTCTATCCAGCAGGTGTCACAATTTTTCTTTAGGGAAAAAACGCAAATATCATTGATTCTTTATGACGCACATTTCGGAATATGTTTAGTGGATAAAAGTTTCAGGAAAAACAAAAGCAATTATTTTGCGGATAAAAAAAAAACCTAAAGAGCCCAAATTGCCATTTTGTGAGTTCAGATTATGTTGGAAAGTTTTGTGTTTCTGCTTTCGTATCCGCAAAGATATTGAAGAACATTCCTTTTACATATTGGAGTGATATTTACTTGATAGAGGGAAAAAATGTTCAGTGTTAGTAGGAGTTCCCAGGTTGAAAAAAAAGGTTATATAATCAGTTTATCTTTGTAATGAGATGTATTCGTAGAAAGTGTCCGTAGGAAGATCCGGGGAAATGCTTGGAGGCCCTGCTGGAACAATCGACTTTGGTTTCTTTTTGTACAGCGATTGCTTCCTAGGTTGCAAATTCAGTTCTTCCCTGTGTCCTCTCCCGACACTGCTAAATGTTATTGTAGCAACTCACTTCAGCCCCAACAGCCACTCTCCCTTTGTGAAACTTCTCTAAAAAGACAAAATCATAAACTATGGATAAACTAATAGTTAAACAAAAAAAAAAAAGACACTGCACAGTGTGGATGGGTTCCATAGGGTGACGTGGCTAGAAATAGGGGACTAAGGGTTTGCTTGTGCCGAAGTCAAAAACTGTTTTTCAATTTTGACACAGGCGCGCACATATTACTTTATCATCTCTAAAACTTTCAGCTGATCGCATGAACTAAATGCCCATTTGAAAAGAAAGTCTTCCAAGACGCGACAATGGAATGGTTAGGGACCAATGGGTGGGGCAAAACTGATTGGTCAGATATTCAAAGACCCTCTACACTTAACCACTTGTATAAATTTTAATCAGCAATGCTCATCGGCTTTTATCAATCAATTTTATTTATGCATATCATGCAGTCTATGGCATACAAAATAAAAATATTTAAAATCCTTGCAACCTTGGAAATTAATCTCATTGACGCTCCAGAAAGTATTTTTTTAATTATGTCTTAAATTTTTTGGTTTTATTTCTTTTATTGTTGTTGGGATGTTGTTCCATAATTTAATTCCACAGTGATTAATATAATTTTTACCTATATACGTTCTGATTTTAATTTTGTCAAATTCTTACCTCTTGTGTTGTAATTATGAACATTTCCATTAATTGAAATTGAGTTTAAGTGTTTATTTTCGTTTAATCGTTCGTATATGTATGTTGCTAGCTATATTTAGTTGTCATATACAAGTTTCTTTTGTTTGCCTGTTTAGTAGCATGATTTCGAATTGTTTAATTATTTATTAAATTATATTTTTATTAATTAGTCGTTTCGTTTTATTACTAAGTAAATTATTAATTTTTTTCAAGTTTGTTACTGATAATTTCACCCACACTATATTTCCGTAGTTTAGGTAAATGTAAGTTAATGCAAAGTAAAGCTTAATTTTTATGTTTAAAGGTAAGATTGTAAAAAGCTTTGTCAAAATTCCATTAAATCTTCTAATTTTTTTTTCTTTCAATTTCGTTTATCTGACAATCCCAGCCCAAATTATCTTGAATTATTATTCCCAGAAATTTAATTGAGTTAACTCTTTCGATGACAGTGTTATTAAATTTTATTTTGTTCGGTTGAATGATAATTTTTTTATTTTTATTATGAAAAATTATCTATTTTGTTTTATCTGTGTTAATTATTAAGTTATTATCCCTGAACCATTGTTCAAATGAAGATAATTTGACACTTATATTATCTACTAATTTCTGATTCTCCGTCAACCAATAATTGATATATAATCGTCTGCTAATTCCTTCATCTAAATTTATTATGTTATTTATTGCTAAATAAATTTTTTAATCAAAATAATTTTACTCTTCATGACATTTTAAACCACGAAAGTATTTTTAACTTTTTATCTAATATTCACTATTCCCATCTCATATGATTTCTTATGTTGTTTCGTTTGTCACTTTCTTCAGATTATTTTCAATGCGTTTTTACCAGTTTAGCTTTATATTTATTTTAAAACTGTGTGGACGTTCTCACCTTGTTTGGCACAGAATGACTTTTACTGTCCTTACGCCATAAAAAGCACAACCAACCAACTCTACCCTTAATTCTAAGACAGAAAGAGGTAACTAAACATAGTCCTATGTCATGATTGGGTGATCTTGAAAATCAATTTAAATAAAGCAGAAAACACGTTGTGCACAAAGGTGGACAACATGTACCGTACACAGGATGCATACACAAAGTTCAATGACTTCACTTAAAACAGGCCCTGCGGTGGCGCAGTGTGGTAACGCGTTCTCCTATTGCGCGGCTAATCCGGGTTCGACTCCCAGCAGTGCAAAAAGAACGCTTACTCAGAGATCTCATAAAAGATCGCACTGCTCACTGTAGTCCGGGGTTTGGTTCCCCAGGCCTTAAGAGGTTCGGATTCCTCGGAAAACAGTAGGTCCCGGCGCAGCATGACCACTGTAGTCTTTGAGCCGTAAAACCAAAAAACAAACAAACTTCACTTAAAACAGCAATATGTTTCATAGCAGGCAAACAGATGGCTTTCACGAGAATGAGATCTCGTTTCATCCACAGAAAGGAAGTACGCAAGGAGGGAGGGTGGTCACCGAAGGCGGTGCTGTAATCCTAAGATAATTTATACAAAACTTGTTTCATACAGAAATCCTCAAATCAGAATAAGTTTTGAGGCAAGGCAGCATGAGCTTACTAATACACTTTACATTCCAGCCATGTGCAGGGCACTGGTGGATCGAAGGGGCAGGGGGGGGGGATCGCCTCCCCCTTGAGCCAGTATTATATCATGGAAAATAAAAAGTACCAGACACCTGGCTAAAAATAGGAATCAGGATCAAATCGCCCCCCCCCCTAGAAGATTTTTAGCAAAAGATACATTCAGCCCTTGGTGTAGGCATCCTTACAACTGTATACCAAGTATTTTAGAGGCTCCAGTGCTAAGTTTATTGTTAAGAATAAATACATGACTACAATATTAGTCAAAATTTTATTTCCTTTGAAAATTCGTAAATACAGTTTTGAATAATTACACTTATCGATGGCAAATCAATCCCATTGTGTAGGGCAGTAGCTGGGATGGACTTATGCTACAGCAACTTTCCTCTTTTTTAAGACTTACTGAATATACATTCCCCATTCAAAACAAATTACCATTTACAGTCTGGTTCATGAGATTCATGTTGAAAACATTTCAGTTCTCTTGCTTTGAACATTGACAGTTGCTTTGAATAGCTAAAGCACACTCGAGTATATAACATGTCAAGATACACAGCTTGATAATAATATGGTAATTTATTTACACTCAAGCTAAATATATATACATAAAACAAAACCACAACTGCAGCCCAAAGCATATTTAACGTTTACGATCTTTGGGCTTTAATTATATGTGTTTTACGCCCAATTAAAACTGAACAATGAAAAATATATGGAAAATCAAATGCCATTTATAACTAAAAAGGTAGAGATTACATGTATATAAAAGAAAATTTAAACACACACCAAAAAACCCAGACAGCAAATAACAAGCCAAGAACATATTTAAAGAAAAAAAGCAGGATTTTAAAGGTATTTACACTGTCGGTAAGATCCACAAACCATAGGCCCTGTAAAATAAGAAGGCACCTAGACAGATCAAAACGTAAGGGACATATTATTGGAAGTCCCTACCACTGGTTATGCTCATAATTCACAAGGATTATCTCAAGTTGGGATCATTTGATTAACTACTGCTATTTCCAAGAACTTTATCACGATGTATTCATAAAATCCTTTAGTCCTCAAATGATGTTAACCTGATTACTTGTGTTGGGACACAGGTTAAAACATTACATAGTGAAGGGATCCAAAGTTAAGCATGGTGAAATAGACCATAACGCATGTTTATTTCCTTTCATTCTTAAAGATCACATTTATGTCATGCATTTCAAGAGTACACAAATGGCGTAAATATGATTCAAGCTACAGAATAAGAATATCTTTACCGTTCACTTGGCATACTTTTACTACTTGCTCAGGATATTTTACTACTTATTCAGAATACTTTTGTCGCTTTCTCACAATGACGTTTTTACTGCTTTTTCAGAATGCTTTTATACTGTTTGTTCAGACTGCCTTTATAACTTGCTCAGTGTTTTTTACAACTTTCCAGGGATGGTTTTACATCCAGAGTGCTTTTGTTATTTCCTATGAATCGTGCTACTGCTTTTTAACAGAATCCATAGAACCACAGATGATCAGAAATTCATGGGGGGAGAAACAAGTACTGTTTATGCCCCCTATATTAGGGCAATGTCTTCAATCCACATTTGAAATAATAGCATTGTTTCTATGAATTGGTACCAAAGAAGAAGCATCCAGTGCACGCGTGTAGCATCATTCGTTGAACAAATCAGCGATTTTGCCCAGCCACAATGAACGAGCACACTCGTTCAGCGACTCGGTCACTAAACAATTTGGCATACCGCTAGTGCCCACAACACGCTTTTCATGTATACATTAACACATTCGCTGCAAATCACAAGAATACTTGCAGTTGACACAGGGAGCTAAAATATTATTTCATATGCTAACCATGAGTATACTCGCATGCTAATATTTATTGCTAAAAGTAATCCATTATATCTATATTTGCAAAATAAAACAGAAAATAATCTAAAAGCATAAAAGTGCAGATAGGATCTAGTTGCGGGTGAATAGATACACTATATCAGCTATGGCAGCGAATGTGTTAACAAAGTTTAAACAACAATTTACCAACAAGGTAAAAGCTCTGATACTGCACAAAGCATATACAAAAACTGTCAGTGGAAAATATAAAACACATGCTTATAAAAAATTTGTTCAGATTTTTTGTAAAAAGCATATTTTTTTAATAAAAATTTTAAAAAACCACCAATTTTTTTTTAATCAAGATACAAAGTCATGTTGCGATGTGGAATGATTGAAATGTCAAAAATAAGTTAAATATTTGTAAGGTAAAAGGAAAATGTTCCAATTTTGGGTTTTAATAACAATTTTTGTGCGCATGTACATTTGTACTGCTATGTTACAAACGTAGACAATTCTATACCACATAAGCATACTTTTTTATATTTTATATACCAATGACACACATACATAAGCAAATTTCTATCGTATGGTTATATGACATACATTTACATTATATTATTAATGGCAGAGTAGCTTGGGAAAATGGTGGTGTACCTTTTTAAGGAAATAAGGACACTAAGAACAGATCTCGATTATTGGATGTGCCCTATATGCTTAGCACAAAATTGGCATAAAGACAATAAATTATGTGTGAGTCCAAAAGATATGTACAACAGGTTTGCCATCCCAGGCCTAGCCAATGTTTCCATTTGAGAATTTTATCATAGAGAAACACCGGAAAAAGGATGTTAAGCGTACATATTTTCAAGATACAATGAACTACAATTTTAAAGAAATTTTAAGTATTTTTCTTCTAATCTGCAGTTCAGTGACCTGTAAAAATTTAATAGGTTTGCTGCAGTACTGTTTTAGAAAACAAAGGTTCTTTTTCATAAAAATATTTTAATAACCTGTTCACACCAACAAAGTTCAGCTCACCATTGTTTCAAGGGTTCAACAGTGCATTAAAGGTTTTGCCTACACTGCTAACATCAATAAAACATTGTTAAAGTACATTTTCGATTTAAAGAAAAAAAAAAGTGTTTTAATCATGCTGGGTTAAAGGACCTGTTTTCTGAGGAACCTGAATCTATTTTGTATAGAACAGCGATTCTCAACTTTTCTGCATCTCGGAGCACTTTAAAAGAGAAAAATGAATCACTGCTCATGATCGTCATCATTACGAGAAAGGCACGTATGTACATTTTTGGTTGCTTTTACCTACCCATGTTTTTCAATTTGTTAGTCGACAATTTATTGTATAATAGTAAAAGCATGAATTTGTTTTCGAGTTTTAAATTGCTTAAGTTTGGATCTAAACTTAATTTTCCCAATTAAAGTCAAACTGGAAATCCAAATATTATTTTCTGAAAACATCAATTATGTGTATACTTTCTTATATACTTTTATTTATTTATTTTTTATACTTTTCTTTTCTCATACGGCCGAAAATATTTTCACCAACATAGGTCCTAAACCCAATGACAGCAGTATTAACGATGGAAGGTATTTTTGAAGCATTTGGGCGCGTAAAACGTCAAGTTTTATTTTATTCGAAATGTCATATTTCTCATAAATTTCAGAGAAATGAGGAACTTGCTTAACTACATAAACAAAAAACAGTAACAAAACATATAAAGGTAAAACATTTTAGAAAAAATCCAAGGTAGATATTTTAAATCCATAATGTGTTACCCATATAGATACAACAATACCTAAAATCGCATGGTCACTTCGAGGTGCAGAATGTTGTCAATTTTATTTTCCTTCGGCTAGAAAATTTTCGATTCAGCAACTGGTGGGAATGTTTTATGAATCTGGCTTTCCTTTTGCTTTTAAAGCAGGAAATCCGGAAATTTTTCAGCACTGCAGTATGCGGAGTAGTTGGGAAGGTCTCACAGAGCACAGGTTGAGAACCGCTGGTCTAGGAAAGCAAACCTTGAACTACAGATCTGCAGGGGGGGGGGAAATTGGCAAGTCCAGGGTACTTGTCAAAATCAAACACCGTTTGCACAGCACTCAAACACATTACCACAAGAGGGCTAAAAAATTCACGGGAAGTCAAACTCAGCCATATCAAGCATAAAGAGACCAGAGGATTCTTGTCCGTTATAGACATTATTTGCTATAATCATATGTATATATTATACATTAAATCAAACTAATAAAAATTATTTGTTCATTACAGCTATGGATTCGTTATATCCATGTTTATTATAACAGTTACACTGTAGTATGTCATTATAAAATTTCAAGGTTACCACGGCTACCCCTGTAAACCTTAACTGTCGATAATAAAATGGATCATAAATGCTTTGGATAACATGGGGACCTTAGAAATCATACTTTTAAGGATCGTCACTACCCTTGGAAACTCCAACTGTTGATAACAAATGGTTTATGAACACACTCTTTAGATAACAAAGAAATGCCATAAGCATATCAGGTACATATTTCAAAGGCAGCTATAAGTACCGTTGCATAAAATCAAAGCCATATACATGGAACATTTATGCTGTCACTTGCCCAGTCATGAGTTGGGCATTACTGCATACACAGTAAAACCTCTGAACAATGGACACCTAGGGACTTGAAATGTCCACTATTAGGAGGTGTCTGCTATCTGGGAGTGTTAGAACATAACAAGCATTGGAACTGAGAAGTGAAAAAGTGCCCACTATTCAGGAGGGTCTGTTATGGAGGTTTTACTGTATATATATATGGTTGATATACTACATAATAACACTGAAGCACACAAGCATCTACAAACTATATCCAAACGAGATATACATTGAATCACACCATTTGAAGAGCTACAGTGTTGCTTACATTCGAGGTCATGATTTTGAATTTCGTACATATCTTTCGCTAAAAAAATACTTGTCAGCATAAAGTTTCTAAGACTACAGGCAATGCAGATGTGTAAACATAGATTCATGGACTACATGCGAAGGCTACGCAATGTGTTGCCTTGCACAGGTGTAAGGAATGCAGAAAAATATGAAAGGAATTCATCATAGGTATAACTTTGGTCGGGGGTGGGTGGGCAAATATACGATTTTGCCCTTGCCAAAAAAAAAATAAAATGGCACATACAAGCCCACTTACCCTTACCAAATTACATATATGGAATTCCTTAAAGGTTAAAGACGAACCTCAAACTAATAATAATACAGAATAGAAGGTTTATACTGAGGACGAGGATATGCATTAATATAAGGTTGAATAGAGATAAAAGTTTTTAATACTGAATTTCACTTTAACAGTATTTGAAAGCCAAAGGAGGAAACAAACTTAGAAAGGTTACATTTTGCAAGAACATTTATGTCACTGACAAAATGCAATTAAACAATTTTGGAAATTATGACCACCTTCTCCCCCACTTTACAAATATCTTAGCCTCCATCTACACAATACTATTTTCCACTTTCATACAATTTAAAAATAATCTAACCACAGCTATGCACCAACCACTGCTCTTTCAAAGCATCCATGTACAGCCATTACTAAGAGTATACACTGATTTCGTTACATTAGACTGCATTCCCAAGATGCCTGCAATTTTCCTTTAAAGTATTCTAATTTGGAAAATACTGCTCAACTCTTTAATAGAATTATCGTTTAACTTAATTATCTGGGCCTTGGTTCTTCACCTAGAGCAATTAATTTCAACGAGTTGTGAAACCTGGTTAAGTAACTATCTGAATAAAATGACCATTTTTTTAAAGAGGGAGAACTGGTGGGACTTAGTCTTGCCCATACAAAAAAGTTTGTCGTACATAGTGACCTTTGCAGTCCAGTCACAAAGGTGGTCACTTTAGATAGGATATACTGTACGTGGAGAAGCTATTCAAGGGGTCAGCGACTTAAAGTGCAGCCTAGGAGTTATCTGAAACGGGACTTGAGTGTGACTCCTGAATTTTAATTATATTTTATGGCATGAGGACAGACAAGGTCATGCTGTGTCAGAACCGCAGTTTCCAAGGAAATAACTTACATTGCATAGGGAACCGAACTCTGAACTAGAGTTGGGGTGGAGTTTCATTTTGCACTGTTGACATCAAAATTAGGTTAATAACATGATAACAAACGAGTTTCTTCTATATCAACGTAGGTAGTGGTTCCCAACTTTTTCAAGCCATGACCCACTTTTATAGTAGTCAAGTAATCCACAACCTCCCTTTATAGTAACTAAAAGATCTGCGCCCCTCTTGCTATTTACTTCAAAGACATTGGTTCCATCTTAAATATTAGATGAAGGCACTGGATATTTTCCCGTAACTTGTTGCTCAGAGGAACTTTATCAAGTAAATATTTAATGATTGTCACAATAAAATGTATTTATATAAATCGAACACTACGCAGATTAAATTAAACAACAATATAAATCAACGTTTATTGGCGTAGTGATACCAGCGCCGATGTTATGGCGTGATTAGATGGTGAAACGTTCGAAAGAAAATAAATATTTCTCCGTTCGGTGGAACCTACGACCTTCCACTATATGATGGTATCACTACGCCAATAAACGTTGATTTATATTGTTGTTTAATATAATAAAAAGTTTTGCCTCATGGAAAAATAGTTTTAATTCTTTTTCCTTCAGTCTTAAAGCTTCATTCCTGGCAAGAATTCCAACATCAATTTCAGTTGTTGGAAGAATATTTTCCAGGTTATTGAAATCAAAGTTCTTTAAGTTCCTTCCAAACATATTTCTCAACAGTTCTGGTTTAACAATTCTTGAACCAAGGCTTCGAATAACACAGCAGATTTCATCATATAGAATATGTGTCAAGGGTTCTTCTCGTTGCATTAAAAGAAGAAATTTATCAAAAGTCTCATCCACTGACTTCCGGAAAAGCACGTGGGCTAAAGTTGTTGGATCCTTCAGGTGAGATCTAATACTTAGATAAAGTTTAGACTTGCCCTAATTCTTGCTGTTTTTGAGGATGTACTCAAGGAAATACTCCTCTAAGGCAGACCATTGCTTTGTTATTACTGAAATAACAGGGACCATAGAAAACCAGCTATTGTTAACAAACCTCAACATGTGTTTCTGCTCCATTTCAAGGTTATTCTGAATATTGTGAAAATCCTCACTTCTGGCTGGATACTTATGTACGGCATCCAAAAAGTCTTCGATCGCCCAATGACTTAAGCACTGAGTTATGCCATTCCTAAAAGAATTATGCAAGATTTGCAAATTGCATATACCAATATTAATTAAACCTGGCAAAAACCTCACCTTTGAGAATAGAATGAATATCCTTCAGACGTTTCACATTCACTGGAGGCCCATCTGAACCAATGGCAAGTAATATATTAAGAAGCAAGTGGTCTTTTGATAGGGATAACAGTATCTTTTCCTTAAGTATATCAGCAGTTGCATGACCAAGCTCAAAGCAACACAAGAAGTGACATTCAACCTTCTCCTGATCACTGTCCCAGTATCGAATATGAATGTCTATTTCTTTGCAGTTTAAGTTGTTGCCTTATCAAATGATAAGGTAAAATAAGAGTCACTTTTCTTAACAGAGCTAATCAACTGATTATGAAATATGGTCCAAGTCCGTGTGCAATTTCATATGAAACCTCAGTTTGTCCTAGCGTAAATGGCTTAGAAATTTTGCTGTCTAGAAACATTTTACAAAACACATTTTTCTAATTTTTACAAGAACTGAATGGGTAACCAGCTTCAACAATTTTCATTGTCCATAAACATTCTGCATTAGATACTCTATCAGCATCATTCACATTCCAGTGTTTCAAAGTTTCAGCACTAGATACAAAATTTGCACACTTCTGTCCAGATGATGAAACCGACACTATGAATTTTGTTTGATCTTTGGACAAAGCAGTTGTCACCAAAATCTTGTGTTTTGACGTATTTGCATGTTGTAGTACTTGTTATATTCCTGAATTTCTACCCATGAAAGTATTTTTACATATGAAACAACATGCCATAAAGTCAGTATGCTTTTCACACCACAATTAAATTAAATGTTTATTCCCATCCTTTTCGTTTAGCCAGTTTTCTTGAAATCGTGTGTCACGAGGCGTGTTTATACATATACATAAATTTTACTTCATACATCAAATTCACACCTTAATCTGAAAATATTAAAAAATTACTACAGTTAGTATTTAAGATAATCTCTGAAGTCAACAGTCCAATCTGAAAGAAAATTGGTCATTGATAGAAGAGAAATCAGCCATTGCACTAACGAGCAATGTTACGTTCCTCGCAACAATGACAGGAGGAGTGTATGTATTAATTTATTTAGTAACTTAGGTAGTTGGAAAAAGTTTTACAATTACATCTTCAAGTGGCCAATAAAATGGTCACTTAAACGTTTGCGAGCAAAGCGAGCTGAAAACGGAAATTGCATACCCACATATTGAGGATCAAAACTTGGAATAAAGATAACCTATGATACAGTTAACTTTTATGCCGATAACTGAAAAAAAAAAAATAGGACAGTACCTAAAAATATAGTACAATATAGGACATGTTCCAAAAATATAGGACTAGTGGGGCCCCCTGCGAAATATTGGGATGATCAGTCATAAATAGCGACACTGTATTCATTGAGAGGGGTGTATGTATAAAGCTACAGAATGAATATACGTTTTAATGGCGTATCTTGAAAGAAAGTACCGTCAAGTAAATTCTACTTTATGCTGTTGACAATTTGGGTTACGGACACATTTGAAAATTTTAGTAAAAACATTTTTTCATGAATGCCTACCGGGTGGCCGTTGTTCAGAATTCGTTGTTTAAAGGTTAGCATTAGTGTTAATCCTACGGAACATGCTTGGTTCCATTGGTATGCGGCTGGCCTTCGGAGGTTATCATTGTTTAGAGGTTTAGAGATTAAAAGGGATTTTACTATATTTATAATGAAATCATGCTTATCTAATGAGAAGAAATGATTATGTTTCAGAGATAACTGAGATCTGTGCGAGGACTTACAGATTTGTGTGAGAGGGATCCAACTCGGTTTGGTTACGTAGCCAGGTCAAGGATCAGTAGAAAAATAAAAAGTGCTGGACAATCGCTGCAAACAAAGCTGGATGATTTGAATGCAGGCTTGCTAAATAAGCCGGAGCATGGCTAAGAGCAGAAACGACCACACCAGCATTTGCATATACATTCAATAAGAAAGTTAACAATGCATGGGTATTTTGCTATGCATCATTTTCACCTTTATCACAAAAATTACAACTAACCGATTATGCAATTATTTGAATGGGCGTAATGTACACAAATTTGCAGAAAACCGTGGAGTGTGAACCAAATAGCATGAAAATACAATTACAGCATGTTTCTGCTACAATGAAAAGGCTTGACTGCTTAAATTTCCACAGTAAAAAGATTTCAGCCGTCTAGGTCAACATCTTAACAAAATAGTCAATGGATTGTGTTTGACAGTGTGTTGTCATCAAAGGTTCTGGTGTGCCAAAGATAATGTTACTTCTAATCCACAATAGACCTGTTTCATATGACATTTAATCAGAGCTTGTAATACAAGATCGAGAGTGTAATCGACCTGTCGTTTCATACTCTAAAACATCATGATGGATCAGTTACGGTGGAAGAGAAGGCTTGATGTGACGTCTAAACCACTGCATATTTACACATGGCCATGGTCATTGAACCAACTTAGTGAATTTGATCATAGTCACAAGACTGCTAAATTCAGCAGAATAGTTAGTATGACACTTCTTTGGCACACTTTCTTCCAGTTGGCATGATCCTGATTTCAGTTACTCGTGGAAAAGTCCAAGTTGACATTTTCGCATCGTTCTTTGATATTCTTGGGTCAATAATTCTATAACTTTTTAAAAATGAGGAGCCTGCTCAGAAAACTGTAAACATAAAAATATCAATGTAATAATCGAATGTCTATTGCAAATTAGTGAAAGTTTTTGAAATGCAAATTTGGAAATAGATCGTTGGCAAACAGCAAGTATGTTACATAGTGCACTTAGGTAATGAGGTTCACGGCCACTCGTTTAGAGAGAGTATGTCATGGGGGTAATTTTTTTTGTAAGGAAAATAACCACAATTGCATTAAATTCAGATGGCTGTGCGGTACTATATGTAACATAATGACAATTAATTTATTGTTTAATGGGCAATTACTTTCCTCTTCATATGCACATATTGCATTTCAAACAGACACTATACTCAATATTCATTTATTTTTTTTACAAAAAGAAAGTATTCAAAAATATTAAAAATGATTTCATAGTTGACAATTGCTCAACTTCACAAGTTTTATATGATTATCTTATTGATATATCAATAGTTTATTGATTATGAGCGATTACAAAAAAGTTCATCGTAAGTACAAAGAAAAACTGATATGTATTTTCTATGGTTACTAACCAAATCCGATAATGAGACTAACAACTAAAGTTCTTATCCGGGCAAGAATATAATATAACTTGTTAATTTACATTTAATTTTAAAATCAATATTGAATTTATACATATCTTTATAACCACATATCCTTTTAGAGAATTTTTATGAAATACAAAGTAACAAATAGAATTAAAGAAAAGAACACAGAGGTGTAATGACCACATGAAGCTTTAGACAATCCGAATTGGGCCCGGTCAAGTATGGGGAACGACCGGCCCTGAAATCGTTAAGCTCTTCATATGGAACAAGGTCGTTGATATTGAGCATACGTTCCTCGTCAGAAAACACAAAGTTCTTTTGAACAACCCGTCGTATGTGTTCCAGGCCATTTTGCTTCCCACAAATGAGGATACCGACA
>QLNU02015270.1:105207117-105217129 GCA_006491805.2 Dysdera silvatica | reverse complement strand
GACAAAAAAACTAACATTAAAAAATAGCGAAAAAAACAGGAATCAAAGTAAAAAAATGCATGTAAACAAAAAATTGCCAAAATAGAAACAGTTACTATGTTGTAAAAGAACACCCGGTTGCCATACTTGACAATCGTGATGCAGTTGGCACGCTTACCGTATTCTGTACTATACCCCTTTATAATTGTTTATTTTAATATACAGTAGAACCTCCATATAATGAAATCGACGGTTCCATAAAAAAAAATTCGTTATATAGGAAATTCGCTATGTGGAAACAATGTATACATGAACTAGGACAGGGCAATATGATACCACAATTAAAATCCCATTTTTCAGTTAACGACTGTTTCTCATAAATAACATTCAACCATTTAAAAATGTACGTTTTTAAATGTGAAATATATATGCATATAAAAAAAAAAAATTCTTACCTTAAAATGAAAACGTATTTAATGCTTCTTTCATACATGTTCATGCTTTTGTAAAAAATAGTTTAATATCCTGCTGCATAACAATTCATCATGAAAGTGTTAGCATCCCTGTGGGAAATTTGCAAGGTCTGGATTTCTAGTATTCAAACGAGCAAAAAAGCGCAGCAAGTAACTACTATTCAAACCGTGTATTCAAGGACAAGTGGGACCTGTTCCAAGCCTAGCAGTTTCGCACTGTATGGGGCAACCAGATACAGGTATGTGTGCTTAGGAAAACTCTTTATTAGGGAGTTTAAAATCCATTAGATGTGCCCCATTCTCTTCGTTTGCCACTTACCTTAAAACCATATTGTGTTCTCATGGTATGAGGGAACCCGATGTAGCTGACGTGACCACTTAATTTTCTGTTTTGGTAGTTAAATATTTTGTTATATAGAAATTTATTTCGTTATATAGAAACACTTTCATATGTAATGACCATGTGGATTTATCAAAACTTCGCTATACGGAAGTTAGTTCGTTATATGGAGGTTTTACTGTATTTAAATCTTGTACAAAAATATAAGTAAGTTTTGTGCAAATAAATATATAAATAAACATAAATCTTATATGAATTAAATATTGGCCTATATATTAAACTTGTTTAATAGATATAAAAATGTGTTTTATTAATATAATTATCTTAATAATATGTAAAAATCTATTAATTGGAAAACCGTATGTACAGTTTCACTTTGGTTTAGTATGACTCCAGTTGGCCATTCGCCATTAAAATCCATCAAAGCAAAAATTATTTTCATTTACTTTAAAACGATCAATAATGTTATTGTTATTTGAGTACTGGCAGTCACGTGCTACCTTGTAGTTGCATTGAGACCATTCTTAAATGAATATTTAATGAAAAATAACTAATAGGAATTTTTTCCTCCTAGATTTAGTGAGGATTGTTTAAAAGAGAAGAAAAATGAGTCGAAAACAAACACCAGGAGAATTCCTGAAACAGATCATTGGTCGTCCAGTAGTTGTAAAATTGAATTCTGGTGTGGATTATCGAGGTATGTAAATTTTATATAGATATAACAAGGCTCAACAAATTGCGGGAAACCGTACCAGCCCACCTCAAAAAGAATTAAAAAAATTCACATAAAAAGTACTTAAATGAATAAAATATACATGAAGGAACCTATTAGGAAAAGGAAAAATCCTATGTGCCATCTCCAAGAATCTAGTCACCATTGGTGACTAGATTTATTGTGCCCTGTGTATGTACACATACACACACAAAATCAAACTTGATTATAACAACATTCAAGCAGGGCTTCTACTTACCTCGGGAGAAAAAAATTTCTTAATTTTTCCAGGTTTCTTTTATTATCTTTGTGACCAAATTCCCTGTCCAATCGAAAAGAAAACATTGAATTGCACTTCAGTTTCGGAGAAAATAACTTCATGTTCACATGAAATTTAACCATTCAAAACAAAAAGAGGTTTTCTCTTGACTTTTTCAGATTCGACTAAAAAATTTTGTTTTTTCTTGACTTTTATGGATTTTAAATTAACTGAATAATCCCAGGTGCATGGGAAGTTTTTTCAAGGGACTGCTAGAATTTTAATGCTGCAATCATTCAATGATAAGGCACATCGCTAGTTCAGATCCCTCTCAAAACTATACATCCTAATGTAATGTAATCTTACCTGCCCTTCTGCCATAAAGTAAATACCATGATGCTTTTCTCTTTTGAAAATGTGCCTTTTGGTAGTGCGGTAGTACAGGGTTCGTTTGGTCCTGAAGAACTCCTTAATTTTGAAAAGAAAAATTAAATGTCCTTAAAACTTGTTAATTTTATGCCCAGGTACTTAAAAACTAGTATTTTTCATCCCACCAATCTTGCCTTGCTGAACATGACTGGGAAAAAAAAAAGTAGGAAATTCTCCTTCGCCTCAAATCTCTTTTCAATTCTCCCCTCTCAACTTAGTGAACCACCCAAAAAGGATATGGTAATTTCGTCTAATGACAATATTCAGTATAGGATGGTAGGGAAGCTAAATTTTTAGTGCCATATTTACAAGAACCGCAATTTGAAAAATTGTTGGAAGTTGCGAAAATGGTGACAACATCAAGGACCTACAAAACAACTAAATTAGGTGTTTTATGGGTCCTTACTTTTTGTTTTAAGTACTTATAAAGTGCTTAATTTTACTTTTTAAAATATAGTACGAACCCCGTAGTAATGTGTTTGCTTAAAGTGCCCATATTCCCTGTTTGCCTTCCAGTGATGGCCAAAAAAAAGGAAGGCTTACTGATTGACTACTCACTGTAGTCTGACGGTTGATTCCACAGGCCTTAAGAGATTCAAATTCCTCAGAAAACTGTAGGTCCTGATGCAGCATGGCGGTTGTTGTCTTCATACTCTAAAACTGAAGAAACATCAACCCTTTTGAAAATGCCATACTTGAACGAGTGACATGCACTGCATATCAGTATATCCGGCTATTCCAATTTCAATGCTAATCGTTCAATTCCATTTATAAACATTGATTGTGATGATCAGTGTTAATAAAGAATGCACATCAATGCTTGTAAAATAAAGCTGTAATAACTAAAGGTCGTAGACCTGTTTCCATCATCCTTTCTTCCACATTTGACAATGACAATTGAGTAAACTATAAGTAAGTGTGCAGAAATAGTTACTAATTCTCTAATCATTCTACATGTTGTCCCTCATCCCATAATGACTTTGCAGTGGTAACGAGATCCCCCACCATACTGAAATCCCAAGATTAATGTTTGAACATATAGTAATCCTCTCAATAACATTCCTCTAATTAACAACGATGTTGTTCTACATCCTTGGAAAATTCTTCGTAGAATTACATTCTGATTAACGTTTCTTTCAGCTTGACTGTGTTTTTTCTCCAATCCTTAAAGGATATTAATGGGAGAAATTAGTTTATGCTCAACATTTTGGGAATCTAATTCCTTGAGCAAGAAACATTCAGATCCCTCCAAAATTTAAGTCCTGGTGCAGCATAGGCTTATCTGTCTTTGTGTCATAAAATACAATCTCTGATGTTTATTCCTGATGAAGGACTGCCGCTGCCACATCTGAAAGCTTGGATGATCTTTTTGCAATTTTTAATTTTTGTATGTAAATTTCTTCCTTAGTACTTTGTATTTATTCCATCTGTCTCATTATACTTTGTTCGGTGCATAATTAGCTTTTTCCCGTAGGCGTGTTAGCTTGTCTTGATGGATACATGAACATTGCATTGGAACAAACAGAAGAATATGTAAATGGACAGTTAAAAAACAAGTATGGGGATGCCTTCATCCGTGGCAATAATGGTAAGCGTATTTTGAAATATCCAATGGAAATTCATATATATTGTATCTCCTATCCTGATGAAAAAAAGCAATAGTTATGTATAAGATAATTTGATGTAGCATTACGCAAGTAAGATTTTTAAGTAAAGACAACGTTATAAACATAAGATTGATCATATTTCAACATACGTTTCTGGCAGACTTGGCCGCCTTTTGTCAGGAATACAATTTTTTTTATATGTTCCTAATGGTCAGCGTACAGTATATATATATGGTACATATAATGTATATGGTATATATAATGTAGTGTTTCATCTAAAGCGCAATAGAAGGACGCAACCCTCTGCCGAACCTATTAATGCCTTGCCACTCAACTTATTCGCCAGTGTGCCCAAATGTCCCTCCCAGCCGTCAGAAAATAACACACTATCCTTCCCCGATGATAATTTAAATTCTCACGTTAGAATCCAAAACGCGTGACGAAATTTGTTGATTTATAAAAATTTTGTACTTCATTATTTCATTTTCGTAATAACACTGATGGTTTTGGCAAAATGAAATTGCTGGCGAATATTTGTAAACAAAGCACTGTTGCCAGGTTTGCAGACTTTCAACCACGGACTACTGCGATAAACGTTAGCGGTTCCACGTATTTTTCAGGTCAAATTTTTATTAAATCAATTTGTTTGTCTTTAAGTTCTAAGCCAAGCATGTTTTACATCTCCATTTTATAAAACTTACTTGTCATGCGGTGTTTCACCAGAATATCATATAGTATTTAACCAGAACCTAACTTGGGTTCTTCTACCACATCTTGTTAATAGCTTTGATCCTCAAATAGAGTTTCTACCTCTTATTTATTTCCTCATCTCTTGGACTCTATGTCCCTCCCTCTCCTGGAAACACAGTGCCGCTTGCTCGGCCAACATTTCCAGATTATTTATTATTATTGTTTTGCATACAAAGCAACATTGTCATATAGTATAGGATAATGTTTAACTAAATTATAGTTATAATAATTTAATTATTATTTTATATAAAGTCGGGATTGCTATCTGGCAACATTGCCGTTAGATTGCAATCATGTACACTTTGCCCTTGCCTTTAACATATACTTAACTCGGGGGGGGGGGATGCTTACCTGCAAATGAAAGCTAAAAAAAATTAAAGAAAGCAGCAATAGGAACTAAATCAACAACGACGTTGTTTAAAGGAGGTAGTAGCAGTAAAGCTGACATAACTACGGATGTTCATCATGAGCTTCCATGTATTTACAGCTTTAAAAAAAAAAAAGGCCCTTTGTCAGACCATACACCCTGCCCTAATTTTTTTCTAGATGAAACACTATGTAATGGTCAATTTATAGGTGACACAAAGTCACCAGGGTGAGTTTTCATGGGGGAAATTTATTATACAATAATTTTTTAAACAGAAAAAGGCGTGAAGTGAAATGTCCATAATTCTCTGAAGCATTTTCCGGGACCGCCAAATACCGTCGTTAAACAGAAATGGTCGTTAATTAAAACATCATTGAGAGAGATTACTGCATTTAACAACTCTTCTAGATATTAAAAAGTATTTTAAATGTTAAAAGCTGACCGAATTTTTAATTAAAACATACGCCCAATTTACACCATCAATAATCAAATAGAGAAATCTTGTCAATAGTTATAAACTTTCATTATTTTCTTAATTGGAAATTTAACCACATATTAGCAGACTTAAAAATTCTTTATATTTAATTAAAGTAGTATTAGTATTACACTCTATAACAAAAAAATCGACGCACCAAGAAGGAGTTGTCCGACTGTAATGAAATTTCGTATGCAAAGACATTTTGACCGAACATGCAAATGATTAAAATTTGGTGTCCAATGAATGAATAGCGGGAACTTTAGCGAATCGGAACTGCGCATTCAGCAGGTGTATATAAGGAGCGATTCTCAATATGTGGTCAAAATTTCTGTTGCATTTTGACTGCGGATATCTTACGTCGACTGTAACAATGCCTCGCCGAAAGATTCGTGCTCATTACGAGCATATGTCAGAGTTTGAAAGAGGTCGTGCTATCGGATTGAAAGAGGCTGGTTGGACGAATCGAAGAATCGCTGGACATGTGGGTCGAAGCGATGCGGCGATTGGACGGTGCTGGCAAGAGTGGGTCAACAACGGCAGTGGTCGACCAAGGGCCACGACAGAGCGATTGTCAGAGCAGCTGTCACAGCACCGGATTCGTCGTTATCAACTATCCAACGTGTGGCCCGCACACATGTGTCCAACATGACCCTCTGCGGACAACTGAAAGAGTGGAATTTACGCTCGCGCTGACCGTTACGTCGCTTACCTCTCACGCCTTTACACCGTCAAGTCCGATTACAGTGGTGCCGGGCTCGATCAACTTGGAACTGCGCTGACTGGGGACGTATAGTCTTTAGTGACGAGTCCCGTTTCCAACTGTGTCCTGACGACAACCGCAGACGTGTCTGGAGACGTCCAGGGCAGCGTGGGGATCCTGCCCTTACTATCGCACGCCACACATGCCCACAACAGGGCGTTATGGTCTGTGGTGCCATCTCCTTTGATAGCCGGACCCCTTTGGTGGTCATTTCTGGCACACTTACAGCACAGCGGTACGTAGACGACATTCTACGACCGGTTGTGTTACCGTTCCTTTTGCGACACCCTGGACTTACGTTTCAACAAGACAATGTCCGGCCGCACACGGCACGTGTTGCTATGAATTGTCTTCAAGCTTGCCCAACACTTCCTTGGCAAGCTAGATCTCCTGATCTCTCTCCCATAGAGCACATTTGGGACGCTATGGGAAGGCGATTGCAACCATCCCGGAATGTTGACGATTTAGCCCGACAGTTGGAGACAATTTGGCAAGAAATTCCGCAGGACACCATCCGGGATCTTTATCAGTCTATGCCACGCCAGAGGTGAACCAACGCCTTATTGACTTCCTCCTTTTGTAACGGTCAAACTCTGCAATAAATTATTCAATTGTTCTGAAATTTTAATCGTTTCTTTTTCTATGTATGTTCTTCACATCCACCAATTTTTATCGCAATCGGACAACTCCTTCTTGGTGCGTCGATTTTTTTGTTATAGAGTATGTTTTATTAATTAAAGTAGTATTAGTATTAACTTAAAGTATTCTTAGAGTCATTAAAAACATGCTTTTTTTTTCTTTTTTTTTTGCGTTTCCAGGTTCACTTTTCTTTTCAAATGTTATCACACAATTTCCTAATTAATGAATATGAAGTGACACACACAAACACTGCATACAATAAAATTTATCTGTTTATTTACAAGATAGGTACAAAGACACATGCACAACAAAACAGGTGTAATCATTTGCGGCAAAAATAAGTACATTTAGATATCATGTCTTTTAAATTAAAGGTTCATTGAGAATTAAACAATAAAATTGAATTTTAACACCCACGTTTTTTGTTTTAAACTAGAGCTCTTTGATCCAGATATTACATATAAAGATGTTATTGATTTTACCATGATCAGCACGATTACCACAAATGATTCAATGCACATAACCTCAACAAACAATTTCTATAGTAAAGGTCAGGAAGGAGAATAAAGCCTTGTCTAAAGCTGTGCTTGGTAATCTAACAATATAATTGATATGTGCCAGTCCATGGCCAGTTTTTACAAAGTTAGGTATAAATTTAATCGGAAACTTTTTCGTAAGCTACCAAATTTTGATTAAGCAACAAAATCCTTAAACCAGTTGTTTTTTTTTATCTTTTTTTACTCTGAGGGCACCCTTGAAATGATTTTTAGGGTCTTGGAGGGAACCTCTGCATAAAAATTTATAATTTATATATAATACAGTGATCCCTCACTTATACACATTCTCTTTTATGCACGTTTTTTCCACGGTCTCAGCCAGGGATATAGGAAAACAATGATAACTCTTATTCATTTATGTGCCATACTAAAAGAGCACCTCTCGCTTGCATTTTGAAACTAACCTTATTTACATTTTTCAGTAGTGTATATATACTTAGTATAAATTAACAATATAATGTAGTGCAATGTATTGATGTTTCACTTTTAAGCTCCTTTTGTGGTTTTCGCTTATGTGTGTCTCATACTTATGCACGTTTTTTCTTGCTGTCTCCTGCGCTTGTGCACAAGTGGGAGATCAGTGTAATACATTTGCGATAAAAGTATGTTTTGCTTGACATTATTGCATACCAGTCAGAGGCGTAGCAATTCAAAAGTTATGGATCTTGTCTCAAGTAGTCAAAAAAAAGTGTGTGCGATTTGGCATTAAAGAGATAAAAACTAGGTGTCTGCACATCTAGAAAAGTCAGGGAAATTTGAAATTCATTGTTATAATAAATAACTTATTAAAATAATTTTCCTGAACCATGCTTTTCATACCTCATTACATACTGAAAATTTTGAAAAATTTACATTTTTGACTAAACTTCTTCCAAAAGTTACCATTTTGCACCAAAACTAATATAATTTATATAAAATTATTAAGCCCATATATTTTTCAGGAGAAAATGTTTGCCAAATAAAAAGTGTGTTTAGCTAAATTATTTAATCTGTAAGGGGTTTTGATCATACCAATCTCCTTTGCCTTATATACAGTCATACACATTTTAAATGAAATAGAAGATGAAGCATCAGCTTTGCGATTATATAGTTAAACTCTTATAATGAACTCAAAAAAGGCTGAATGAAAATGTATTAAAAATGATAATGTAAATATTTAATGTAATGAAATATTTTTTTTTTTTAACACAGTCGTTCGTAATTGAGTCAAAAATGTTTTTGGAGTTTATGTTAATGGATTTTATGGTCTTGAAACTTGTTTTAATTATGCAAATTATAATGCATTATGTTGTTTACTGTAATTAGTGACTGGAAATCGATTAAGATTTGGTCTGGAAAAGTCGGGGAAGTTTGAAACAAAATTTGGGTAGATGCCCTGTAAATAAACCTTGTCACAAAAAAGTGTATAACCACTACAATACACAGTAAGATGTTATGTACATAAAAAAATTTTTATCATTATATACAAAAGCAACATTTGCTGCAACTTCAAGATGGGTCCTCAATAAAACGTAAGATTTAACTAGCTCAGGACCCTACTTATCCACTTGCACACTACCTCGCTTACCAAATATTAAAACAGTTTCCTTTAAAACATTTTTCGACTATCGATATCTTTAATAACAATCTGAGATATTGTTCCAATATTTAATACACATGTGTATTCAACATCTTCCTTATCAGTTTTTATCTTAGGTAATAATAATAAAAGCTTCTTCCTAAAGTTTCTATCACCCTTAAAATATCAGTTCTGTATTATAATTATTTAGTTGTACCTTTTTATACGTTATTTTTAAGACTGAATATTCGTAAATCTTTACTATTGGTATTATACCATATTTAACAAGTAATTCATTTAACTGTAATCTATTACTCCTTCTATCCAAAAATATGGTATACATTTAAAAAAAAATGTTTTCCAAAAATATGATATACATTTGAATTTTTTTTCATCGGAAAATGTGGTATTTTTACATTTGATTTTTTTTTTGTCCGAAAATATGGTATAGACCTACATTTAAAACTAATTTTTGTATGTCGATTACACACCAAGCTTAGTTCCTTACTCAAATGTTTACTTCCTCCATTAATCGTCAATGGTTTTTTAAATGTATACCATATTTTCAGACACAGGGAGTATTAGACAATACATTTGCATAAATAACCCCAAGCTTTCTGTAAATCCAACCCAGCCGAAGGTGATGGATATGACCATTAAGAACGCTTTGTGTTAACTATAAAATCCTTGATGCTAATCGCTGTGTTTCTTTTTTTCAGTCCTTTACATCAGTACTCAAAAAAGGAGGATGTGAAAAGAATTGTGTATCAAGACATTGTACATGGGATGCTAAAACACTTTTCATATATTGCTTAATAAAACCATAAAAAGATATCTTCTCAATTTTTTGCTTCAAGTAACAGGCTCATCATGTGTTTCTCAATGATGCATTGCACTGAAAAAAAAAATTATTAAACATAATTTGAAGTTTGTTTCCGAAATGAGATTTACATACATTGTTGCTCATATTTTAAAGCTGGTCTAGAGGCAGGGGTTGTGAATGCAACTTGGTAGACTCAACTATAACAATATTGATTTTGAATGCATCTTTTTACCTAAAAATATCTTAGAGGGGAGGAATGCCATTCTGAGATAAGGTGAAAA
>QLNU02015270.1:105141486-105201351 GCA_006491805.2 Dysdera silvatica | reverse complement strand
TGTGTATGGAGGGTAGTTGAGTTGTCTGTCCGACTTCCTCCGCAGGGAGTTGAGTATAAATCGTATGAGTGTAGACCAGGGGAGTGAGAGCATTAAAAATGCAAAAAGCATGTGGATGTCCTTTGTGAATGGTCCCTCATATTGCACCAGGACATATAATTTTCTGGACAATCTGTACTTCTGCTGCCAAAGGAATAAAATCTTGGGCTACGGTGAATGGAAAATGGCATGTATTCTACGATGCCATTGAGAGTCGGACCTGGGTTAATAGTACGATACATGTGTTACCACTAAACCATAACAGTACAGTGGTGCCACCCACCTACACTTTCCAAGGAATGCAAACCTCTTAAAGCCTGGGGAACCAACTCACGGGATCCAACGAAGTTAGTCAATAACAGGTGTTTCTTTTGTCACTGCTAGGATTCAAGTATCATGCTGGGTGCAAGTGTTACCACTGTACTACTAAGAAATTAATCTTTAATTTTATTTTCCCCAGTTGTGTTAACTAATTTAATATAAAAACCAACCTTGTTTACTCCTCCAACTGATAGCAATATCATAAGCAGTTTCAGAGTTGTTGTTATTGGCTGTAAAATCCGCACCAGCAGATAGCAGTTCGTGGACACAAAGTGCATGGTTTCCATGAGCAGCATGCATCAGTGCAGTATTACCTTTCTGAAAAAAAAAATTTTGAACGGTAAAATTATGCATTGGTGTAACTGACTTCAAGGTTGGGGGTGGGGTATAAGCCCACCCCAATGCTTTGAAACATAGCATTTATTTGTAATTTTTGTTTTTAGAGGAGCTAAAATTTTTCTAAGGACCTAGCACCCCCTAATTATGCTAATTAAATTATATATCAAAATTTGAGCTTCAGATTTCCTTTTAATTACATACTTTTTAACTGTTCTGTAAAACATCTGTAATTATTCTATAACCTTTTACAGGGCAGCAACAAAATTTACATACAAAAAATTCCATAATATGCTTAAGATTCGCCTGTTTTTCTGTGGAAACATTTTACATTAATTGAACAATTAAATAAACAAAATTAAAGTTTCTTTAATAAATTAGACTAATTATGTATGTTGTTTTTTATAAAATATATAAACTATATTTACATTGACCATCTTTAATGCTGTAAAAGTCATACTATACATGCCTTCTAACTTTAATGAAAATTAAATAGTTTATATTATCCTTAATTTTTTTATTTATTTCAAAAATATGTATTGTAGATTTAAAAGTGATAACATTTCAACCAAAATATTACATATTCACTAATAAAATATTAAGAATTTTATTATATTTGTAAACAGTTTACATTTGAATTAGGTAAAGCGAACTATATGGGGGGGAAACCCATTTTGAGAAAAAATAGTCAATAAGGGAGGTGGACATTCAGAGAAAGTTTACTATATATATATATTCATTTACCTGAGAAAAACTAAAAAAAAAAAAATCTTTCTAAAAGGAAATTCAGCGTTCGTGCAAACTAAACACTCAGTCACTCGAAGCTGTTTAATTCAGGCATTTTTCATGGCATAGACGATGGAAAACGGAGAGATTATTTTCCTCATTAAACGAAATATTCATGTTTTGGCACTTGTATGCCTTATTTATGGAAGGCAAATAAATTGTGACCATCTAATGGAAAATACCACTTCAATTAGAAATAAATAGCAAATTTGTGTATTTGTACATTGCCTATTTTATTGAAATACAGTTAATGAAAATATACTTATTCAAAGGATGCACAAAGGTTGAATATAACTTCACAATAATAACTTCACAATAATAACTTCACAATATATAATGGAAGAATTTTATTCATGAAAGTAATAAGTTGATTTCAATGTTGATGACTTAATGGGGTTTTTTTTCACTCTGTTTTAATAGATTGGGCAATAACCAAAAGGAATTTAGAAATTTCAAACTATGGAAAAAATTAAAGTTTTTTTTGCAATAACACAAAATTCGTAAGCACCATTTCAGATTTAGAAATATCAAGCAATTTCGTTTATATATATTGTATCATTTAAAGAAACTATATCAATAATAAAACTAACGATGTCTATAATGGATGTAATAAAATTGAGAATTTTTTACAGTAGCTCTGTATCATACATATTAGATATATGAAACATTTCCAAGTTCCATTATTCTGTGCACACACAGTACTGAATATATATACACTGCCATGAACACTAAATGTAGGTAACACTAAATAATGAATGCATATGCCCTCTTTTAGATAAACATTTATAGACCAACAGGGTAACTTTGAACTGAATATTGCCAATTCACAACCTTGTTTTTTATTCATACTATATGTTCAAAGAAGATAATCATACGTCTTCCAATGGTTCAGTTAGCAGTCTTTTTTTTTTTTGTAATCTAGAAGGCAGTAAAAGTGGGGGAGAGGGGCTTACAATGCATGTGGATGCGGTGTCCTAAACTTGGGGGAAATTGGTGTGATAGCAATACATCATCTAAGAATTACGAAAAACGCAAGAGCTGAAATTTTCTTGATTATGGGGTACTTTCAACAGAATCCCCTGACAATTTCCTGATTTTTCCAGAATAGTTATATCCCCTGACAAGTCCCCGATTTCCCAGTTTTATCGCTATCCCGTTTTATTAACTATGTTGATGTATTTTGTAAACAAATATTATTCAGAGAAAAATTGAGAGTAGCCTAATTTTTTGGTATGATGTGTTTCTAGCCGATTTAAAGCATACTGAATGAAACCATATCATATACAGGCATTTTAAATGATGTATTTTATTTATTAATATTTATACAAGTCGAATATAAAATTTATTTTTTTAGTTCTCTTTATCTGAAAATGCAATAAAACAGTAGTCATTTTTTGTAATATTTTTAATACATGTAAGTGGAATACTGATAATAGTAACTCTTCAGGCATGTTATGTTTTGGTATCAGCATATTAATTTTCTTAATGATTGGTAGTTTTTGCTTCCGAGGTATAAAATTTTTTATTAGGCAGTGTAATTAATCATCTTCTGTATTTTATGATTTTGACTGTAACACTGGTATAACCAGTCTTGAGGGAGGGGTTACAGCCTCCATTCCGCTGCTCTCCACAAAGTATTAATTTATAATTTTCGTTTTTCTCTAAAGCTGACTAAGCCATTTCTAATGACACCAATAATCATAATACTCTAGATACTTCTTGCTATTTCAAGATTCAAAGCCCTCTGGGGTAAATCTTCTCCCCCCTCCCTCATTAGAATCCACACGGGTTATATGATGGTATACAACATGCAGGGGTGACTTACGTTCTGGGAATTTCAACTTGCCTCTTCCGGGATTTCTTTTTAAAAATTATAAAAATTTCATTTTTTTTTCCTATAATTTTTTATATTCCTTTGGAAATCAGTGTCTTTACCAAAAATATTACGTAACTTTTCAGGGAATTTTCTGGTATGTTCAGGGAATCTGGTTTGGACTTACACCACCAGTAATTTTGCACTAATCGCCCCTGAACATGGTTGGCTGCTATGAAGAAATCCCAGATTTGAATCCTAACGGTATTGAGCACTAACTTTTTTTTTTTTCCTACCAATTCATATTCTAGGGTTTGATTCCATGGGTAACAGAGGTTTGAATACCTTCAAAAACAGTAGATCCTGGTAGCATTGCCTGAGCTGTCCGCTTCTACCAGAAAACACAAACACACCAAGATCTAAAAATGTTGTATATCAAGATCCAATAAAAAAAAAGCATTTTGTGCCATCTATTTTCACAAGATTCATAAAGCAAAATGTAGCATTTCAATCAGAGTTGGCAAGTTTCTGCCGTAAAAATGGCAGAAACTCAAAAATATCTATTTTGTGTATTAAAAACTTACCAAAATACCACAAATGGCAGAAGGGAATGTATTTTAAAATAAAGTAAGTGTAGTTACAATATTTGTTTAAACGTTACATTGCAGCAAATTCACCATTTGAGTTTAAACTCATCTTATCCACAAAGCAGTCAGTAGCAAAAGATCAGTTTTGTGGTTGTTTCCAGACCCAAACAACTTCTTAATTTATTGCGAATAAACAAAAAGCGTGAATATTCTCCCATCCAACAGAACTTCCATGCAATATCATTGTACAAATAAGAATTACGCTACCTTTATTTACAGTTTAAACTAGATCACCACGTAGAAGACAAGACATTTTCTAAGACTTCGTTGGAGTAATTTGTTTTAGAAAAAGGATCTGACTTCGTTTGAAAAGCTACAATGTAAGGTACAAAATTTGGGTCAATGGTATTAAGGAATATTCTAGCACTTTTTGCTTGCTCGTGTAATGATTTAGAGCCCATATACTTTGGACGAAACGTATTAAGTTAGAATATGATGAGTTATTTCCTTATTAAATCTATTTATAACCCCTCCCCCCTTTTTTTTTTGATGAAATCTTCCATGACTTTTTTTTTTCCATGGAAGTATCATCCATGAGGGTTAACTAAATTTTGCAAGCGTCTGCAATAAAATACTCATTTCTTGGAGCTTATTTGCAAGCATCTGCAATAAAATACTCATTTCTTGGAGCCTATACAGGAAAACAGCAATAGGTTTTGACAGCTGCAATAAGTTTTTTTACATCTTTATTTATGCAAAATTATGCATTTAATCATCTGATTGTTTTGTTTTATTTGAACAACTTTATATTATTCATATATTTGATTAATGATTTGCATTGATCAGAAAGTATTAGAAAGTAATATTGGTGATCTTTTATAAAAAATTCCAAGCATACTACCTGACTGTTTCAACTTGCATTGTTGGGTATTTGTGGTTTTTACAAGGAAATATGTAAACTACAACAATAATAATAAAGACTACTACAAGAATAACGTAAATATGGAAACTACTACTGAAATACGTAAGACAAGCTGTGATCACTGGTTTAAAAGTGTAGTTCATTGGCTGTAATATAACTTATCTGGTTTGCCATAAATCAGTGAAGTTCTTTCTTTACAGCCAGTCTGGTAATGTTGCTTTTTATTTTATAGCCAGTAATATAAGATAGACAAAATAAATAAGAATACATAGATGTAACAAATTGAATAATTTGGCCTTCAAATGCTTTTTATAACAAATCTTTGATTTACTCTGAATATTTTTGGATTATTGTAAAATATTTTAATTATTGAAATAATACAAAGCTTTATATAATGCTAAATTATTATAATAAATATTCAATCTTTCATTTACTCTAAATGAATTTTCGTTATTAAATGATATAGTAATGCTTTTAGTATATTTATTAGTTTCTGCCGGCAGGAAGATAATTCTGATTTCAATTCACAAAATTTAAAATTTAAAGACCTGTGAATCAGACATGACTCTGATTATAAATTGTAATGAAATATACATTAAAATTGCCACATCCAGAAAGAGTTTATATCTCATAACTGCACTATGTGTCATCTGGGACAGCACTGATGTCCTAACGTGGCCTCTGAATCAAGATTATATTTACACATCACCACGCTTACTGGTGGTTAAATCTGGCCAGTAGGCCACTAGTCATAATCGCTAAGACCTCATCCAAAAAAGAATTCTTCCTTTCTGAGAGAAATAATGATTTATTCCACTCATTTGAATGTATATTTATTTGTAAAATTGTAGCAACTTCATATTATCAAATATAAATTTTGCTCACAAAATCTTTTGCATCTATATCCATGTTGTGTTTTAAAAGTTCTTTAATGACTGCTACATGTCCATTGGCACTGGCGAATAATAAGGCTGTCTCTCCTTGTTTTCCAACCACAAACGGGGACGCTTTGTGACCGAGAAGCCACCGCACTGTTGCAAGTTGTCCGTAACTACTGGCCCACATCAATGCCGTATATCCATTCTCATCTTTGTCATCAATATCTATATTTTCATCTAAATATTAAGAACAAATTTTCAGAAAAAAATACAGATTTGTCGACTGAACAGCTAACAAATTTAATTCGACATTAAAGATTAAAATACATTGGACGATCTGAACTCATTTATTAAATGCAAAATTAAGATATTCTTTTAAGACTGTATGTTTAACAGAAAATTATATTTTAACTATATATAATACTGGAAATCTAAAATAACTATGTAATCATTATTAATATTCCATTATTGAATATGCATCAAGATTGTTAAGCATTTATACCTAAATTGTGCAAGATCAGTTCTCCCTGTGCAGCTAACTCGTGTACAGTCCGTTCTGCAAAAATACAAGAATCTAAATTTCAAAAACCATCATACATTGTCCTAACGGTCTGACATATTAACGATACTGCATTATATGTCTTTTGGTCAGGCAGATATACAGTGGAAATTGTTTATAAAAACACTGATTATAAAGACCAATTTCATACAACAATAGAATCACTAGAATAAGTTTGATTTCCTATTTTTTCATGTGTTGGACATAATGCTTATACATGATAATTCCAACACCCATGCTTTCTAGCTCAAACTAGAGCTTTTTGTTATAGGGGAAAAAGAGGCATCGTCCTCAAGCTAGATCATAACTAAGGTCTCTCTGTTGAGCCTGGAGCACCTTAACCACTAGGCTACTGGCATTGTTAGTAGGGGGCCATCCCCCCCAATGTTGGCATTAGGATTCCATATCCTTCAATTTCAAAAACAAAATGCCTTTTAAAGATACATTGTCCTCCCCCAATATTTTCAGTAAGCTGTCGTCATGGATGCACTAGGCCATCACGTAAGCCTCTTTCTCACGATATAGGTTGTAAGATAATATTACTTCCTTCTCTAGAATAACACAATGTTATATAGTGAGTCAATAAAAGAAAAACCTTCTGGTGCAAGTTTTTCTATATTTTATGGGGAAATAATTATAAGTGATAATTCCAACACCCATGTTTTTAGCCACACCTGAGCTTTTGTTAGAGAAAAGGCATCACCTAACCTAGATTCAACTAGGGTCTCTCACTGAGCATAGAGCCCCTTAATCGCTAGACCATTGAGGATGGAGAACTAAAACACTTCCATCTATGTATATATATATATATATATAGGTTGTAAGATAATGCTTATATTGACTCTATACCATACAGAATGTCATTACCCTTATAACGATCCATATCTTTCTGTCTAAAGGATTTAATAATTGGCTTTTTGCTACTTGACAGCACATCCAAAACACATAAGTGCAAGTCTGCTTTCAAATCCATATTCAAATTACATGGTCCCAGTATTAAAAAGTTTTTGATATACTAAAAAGTATAAACAGGTTTAAACTAACATGTAAAATGTATTATTGTACTATGATTTAAAATTTATATATTGTTTGCAAGGACCAAATTTTTGTTGTTTCTTAGAGGTTGTTAAAGACTATTTTACTGTATATTCTGTACATGATTCTAATCATTTGGTGCTCAGAGTTACATATAGATACTACTACTAGTTACATTTTAGTTTACATACTCTTTGTACCTGTCTCCACAGCAATTATTAATGTCACAATCATGCCATATGTCAGTATTGGAGGGCAATAATGAAACCGCACTTAGGAATAAGCTAGCACATAATTACGCACAATGGCAACAACAATTTAAAAACAATACTCAGTAGGCCTAACCACAAAATTAAACTGTAATGGCCACATTTCCACTGGCCACAATGTTACACACAGAGGTGTAAATGTGGCACACAATGGGCTACAGAGGACAAAAAGGTTATGAAACAAATAGAAGGATATATGTCAGCTAACAAAATTTAAATAGCAATAATTTATGAAAACAAATTTAAACTCTCTATAAACTGAATGGAGAATAGAACTTAGAATATAGCACTCCCTATCATAGTTCTTTCAGCCTTCCCTGTAAGTTTCACAATAATTTATGAGGATACACCCAACTGAAAATAGAATAGAACCACCATTCCATTTTTAAATAAGCTTCAGAACTTATGAGAGCACCAGCGTTCTCAACTGAACATAGAATGTATTGCATAACAAAGAAAAGAAAATACCAAGACAAAGTGATTTCAGATATTATTTAAAAAAAATACTTCTAATAATAAAACAATGTCACTGAAATGGAGTCTGATTCGAAAAATAAATGTTTTACCAGCTGGCGCTGATGGTGTGAGCGTCTGAACATTGCCACGTTGAAGATTTGTCAAGACAGTGGATGGCTGAAATTACAAACTGTAATTATAATTAAGAACACATAATACACATTTCAACTTGTTAATGTAACAGGCAATACATGGGCGGATACAGACTTTCATTTTGGGGGAAGCGGGGTCAAGGACAAAATTCGCCATGGTCTGGGAATAACACCCTTCATTTATCATGAAAGTTGGAATTTTTTACAGTGAAAAAATACATTTGAAGGTGGGGGGGGCAAGACCCTATCCCCTGCAACAGCCCTTGAGACAATATAGCTCTGTTATAACCCAAGATAGCTAGAACAAAGCAGGCAGGTCCGTCCATACCTTTCTTTATATTGGCCGATTTTGATCAACCTTTTTTGACGTCATCGGTGCGGAGCGAACAGATGCTGTTCGTATACATACCTCGAAAGATTAGATTCACGTTCTGAAAAGTTTTCTCATGGTACTGTTTTGTTTTTTTACTTTTCTTTCGAATAAGGACATTATATGATCTTTCATGTATTATATCAATGGTTCTTTTACTTTTATTAAGCCATGGACCCCTTTTAAATCCAGAATTATAGTCGCAAGCCCCCACGACACATAAACCTTTTTTTCTTCCATGATTTTTCTGGAATTGAGAATACCTAAAAGAAAACAAACATTCAAGATACTGAAACAGACCCTTAGCCAGACGCTTGTTACAGGATTTAGGGAGGGGTTCTAAAAGTTAAAGGGGCTTTAAACTTTGTTAATATTGGTGATGTATTTTATTTATATATTTAATATGAAACATTTATGCAGACTAATATATTTATCATTAAGGAATAAATTTCTTAATGCAAATTTTGCACTGAAAACTTAGAGAGGTGTACTAATATTTATAATTTATCTTATCCTTATTATGGAGTACAATAGAAACTCGATTATCTGGACATCGATCATCCGGATGTGCAGAACTCAAGTTTTTTTTCTTTTTCAACATGTGCCCCCATGCGGAAGAGAAGAGGAGAGATAAAGAGTGGGAGGAGAATGGCTCCCATGATAACTTAAGCCCCTTCCACGTAGCATATGCTGGCTGGATGGAAGGCTCTTGTTATGTAGTTTAAAATCTTTGAGGCATCATACATTTTTTATGTACATACAATATGCTTAATATACATCAATAAAGTTATAACACCATTTTTTTCCCTTCAGTTTTTCCGATTTTCTATTTATTTTTTATTTATTGTATTAATTGTATTCGATTATCTGGATTTTTGCTTAACCGGATGTATCTAGTCCCAATTATTCAGGATAATCGAGCTTCTACTGTAGCATACTCAAACCTCTGTAAAAAACATTATGTACACAAGATCTACCGTAGAAAGCTATTTTGAATACATTTTTAACGTCAAAGAACAATTTCCATTGTCATGTATAATTTCATACAGAACAAAAATTTAAAATGAAATTCCACAACCATTTATTTTGAAAATAATAATAATAAAACCTAAAGTATTTTTAGAGAGAACTGACCCCACACTACCCGGCTGGTTACGGCTCTGTACTTAAGTGAATTAAAAATCAAGAAATTAATGCAAAAGCAAATGTTTTACTAATTATCAAAATATATAAAAGAGCACACAATATTAGATGCAACAAATTTCAGGCACCTACATTAAAACATGCAATATATATATATATATATATGAGCATAATCATTCAGCTCAGATAGTTTCCAAGTAAGGGACAATGTAAACATAAAAACTGACTGAAAGAAACAATTAAAATCATATTTTAAGGTGAAAAGTGAAACGTTACTCTTTTCATCATGACAGCGATTAGTAAAAGCACACCACGACATTAAAACAGTTGCAAAGTACAACAAAGCAATGAATAACACTAACAATAGCCAATATTTTTTTTGTTAGATATTACTATAATAAATAATGAAATGAAGCATCTTTTATAAATAGTTCATTACTTTGATCTTTACTCTACTTAAATTTACTTATAACAATAATCATTTAACAACATGAGTTTATTAACGATGTTTAATCAGGAGACACACACTTGCATGGAATTCCTGAAAAATTAGCCATCTTGTTTGTTTAGATCTTCTTTCCGAGTAGTGGCGCCATTGAATATCAAAATGTGTAAGTAAAACCGGTGTATTCTAGTTGCTAATGGGCATTAATGGGAACAAATTTCTGCATTTTTTTTAAATAAAGTAGAATTGTACACTATATTAGCCAATGGGCTGAAAAGGGTTAATAATAGGAGCAATCTATGGACTTCTTTTGCCATATTACCATTCTCTCTAATTGCTAACTCCCGAATAGCCCTTTTAATGCACAAATGTATTAAACCTTTGCGCTCCGCTGGAGCGACATTCAGTATATGGCTTTGAATTCCTTTGGCTAAATAGCCTGGAGTGCAAAGGGTTAACAAGGGCTTACACTCAAATATTCAGGTTCGTCCACGTGATGATCGTTATCCTTCTAAATTCAGCAGAAACCTTATCCCATTACAATCCACCTCATATTTATATAATGTGGACTCTCAAAGTCCCATGATTTGGAGTCTTCTTCCAATAAATCTAAATAATACTCAGAGCAATCGATTGTTTAAGTCATTTCCAAGTAAATACTTGTTATCCATATGCTAATGTTTAATTTCTTTTATTATGTCTTATATGTTAATGGTTTTTTTTCTTGTGTTTTACATATCAATGCCTACCCTCTTTTTTATGGTATTCATGATGTTATTTAATTCATTTAATATCTGAGGAATGATCGGACCTCGTTAAGCTGATTTTTTGCCAGCTTTTTTCCCAGTCATCCGTCAGGTACCTTCCAATCTTATTACATCATTCTTGTACTTGTATACAATTTTTTAGTTGCCTGTAAAATAATATTATAATTATTATAAACTGGATTCAGGTCATGCGAACTGGTAGTTGAAGTGTTTTTGAAAACAAGAACCGATCGTCAACATTTTTGTTCGGGATGACTCAAAGGTCAGCCCCCCCCCCCATGGTAATTTCTTAGTCAGTTCAGGCAGATAAACGTCGTTTCGGGAAAGTTCCTTGTTGAAAAGGAACTAACTTTTGTCCTGTGTTGCGACTCACCAGCAGCACTAGGGGGCAACTGGAAAATTTCAAATGGCAACCCCATCGAGTAATACCTTGTTTTGAAGGTCTCGTCAAGAAAAAAATGATGACATTTACAGTATGGCGCTATGACACCCATAGCACCAATAACGTGTTCACAAAGTTCAAAATCAACCTTTATTCTCCTGGCTTTTGCTCACACTAGTAATGTCATAGACAAATGATGAAAACTGTAGAATGTAAAGCAATATGTGCTCTATAAGTGAAAATTTTAGATTTTTTGTTAACCCAATGTGGAAAGTTTCAAGGATCACTTAAAATATCAATATTCTAACCCTCAAAAATATTAAAAAGGAAAGCAGTAAAATATCAAAAAATAGAAAAAAGGGAAGAAAAGAAGTTACCTTTTAATGAAGTAGCTGCTCAAATTGAAGGCCTTACACTTCTTGGTAGATATAAAGCTGGCCTCAAAGCTTTCTCTGACTTTTTGAAAAGTGTGTGAAGTAAGTTTATGGCACTCATCCCATATTCTCTGGTGCAGCACATTTATATTTTCAGGTGGCAGTTCTTAAACTACTGATTGCAAATAACCCCAAAGGAAAAAATCCAAGGGTGTCATATCTGGGCTACGAAGTGGCCATTACACAAACCAATGATGGCCAATCCACCTTCTTGGAAACTTGTTATATAGAAAGGTTCAAACATCTGTAGAAAAGTGTGGGGGAGCACCATCCTGTTGAAAAATAAAAAAAGAATGACATTCATTTGGTGACTGAGTGGACGAGCCATTTCTTCAAAGTATGTTCCTTCCTATAAAAAGGAATACTTTTTGTGAGGACGCGTGGGTGATTTCAAACAACTATTATTGCCATGGAAATATTTGAGCTTTTGAGGGTTAGAATATTGATATTTTTAAGCGATCCTTGAAACTTTCCCCATTGAGTTAACACAAAATCTAAAATTTTCGCTGATAGAACGCACATTGTTTTACATTCTACAGTTTTCGTCATTTGCCTACGAGCCTATGACCTTACTAGCGTGAGCAAAAGCCAGAAGAATAAAGGTCAATTTTTAACTTTGCGGACACATCATTGGTGCTATGGGCGTCATAGCACCATACTGTAAACATCATTATTTTTTTTTTTCGATAAGACCTTCAAAACAAGTTGCCCCCTGATGCTGGCGGTGAGTAACAACACAGGGCATAAGTTAGTTCCTTTCCAAAAAAGCAACTTTCCCAAAAGGACGTTTATCTGTATGAACCCACCAAAAAATTAACAAGTTGGGGACTGACTTTTGAATCACGATGTATGTTGAACAGCACTTAGTCTCAGAACTGGAGTCAGAGGGAAATAACTGCTAAGGGGCCTGGAATCTTAAAAGGCCCATCATGAAACTTCAATGTTTTTCCATTTATTATATTTTTTTAAATTATCATCACTAACTATATCTAAAGAAATAGATATGATGTAAAAATAAACATTTTATAACGAACATTTTAAAAATTCAAAGAAATCCTCGTAGCACTATGTGTGTGTATATAAGAGAAGGATACAAAAAATTATAAGCTTGACAATCCATTAACTTTTAGCTCTTGAGAAATGCTTGGGAGGCAATAAGAGTGTAGGGAGCATTTCAGGGCCCGATCTACGACACTGCCTAGGGAACCTGTAAATCATATCCCTAACCCTGCTTATACTCTAAGTTAAAATAATTGGAGTGACATAACCCAATCGTTAAAATTTGGGCGACTCACTACTGATACTATATATATTAAAACTTTCCGCATAACTCATAATATAGCCCTGTTAAGTTTATTTGCAGCGGCTATTAATTACTGAAATAGCATTTAAAAGGAATGTCGTTACACACACCTTGTAAGGCGTAAAAGCACTTCCTGTTCCATCTCTACCTATATTAGATATCCTCACTGGTGATATGGAGTGGGATTCCTTTAGATTTTCACTTTTCGAAGACATCAATAAATCATCTACAAAGATAACAAATTTATGACAACTTCATTCTATGATATAATTGTATCATACAAACTTTTTTTCTCAGACTTGAGCTGTTTGAATTGCATGAGTTGAACAGAAGAAAAAGGTCATATCTCAGACTGGTCTCCATTCAGGGCCCCGAAGTTCCTTTTTTGATCTTCTCTCCACTCTGACACATTATTAGCCTCATACTTAAGTTGTCACTTTTAACTCCTGAATGAATTATGGGTGTGCAAGGGCGGATCTGGTCAGAGGACACAGGTGCATCCTCCCCGTCCCCCACCCTGCCTTGAGAATAATAAATTTACACTCATTATAAATCCCTGTGCTGGTTTTCAAGCTTTGTACTCCCCTTAATATTTTCTAGATCTGCACTTATGTGAACAATTAATTAATTAATTATTAATTAAGCTCATACATCCATGTTTGTTTGTTTTCCTTGCTCAAACTAAAGCACTAGATTCAAATTTAAATTAACACAAATGAAATTTTGTAAACGACATGCTGGCTCACAAAAGTGTGTGTTATAATTTCGATTTAAATATATATATATCGCAGTGCATTGTTTATTCGTTTATTTCATAAAGTTCTAGAGTCAGAAAGAAAATGAGTCAAATGATATTTAAATCTGGTAATTAAAACCGTTTTAACCCTTTGCCTATACTATACATCACCTGTATGAGTAATGTATAAGATATTGATTATATTATTACTAGGGCCCGGATTTCTATGCACTTGCATGTTTTTGCATATTTCGCCTTTGTGTGCATATTTTGAATATTTCTGCGTATTTCTACAAAATTTTCAGAAAGTCTGTATTTTTCTAATCCTCTTGTGTGTGTGTGTGTGTAATTCAATCAAGTAGATTAATTCGATGTTTCTTTCTTTTTTTTTCTTTTTTAAAGGGACTTTCATTTTTTTTTTTTTTTTTAAATAAAAATAAAAAAAATGCTACAGAATATGTTTCAAGTGCAAATGATATAATTAGATAATATTAAAGTTAGAAAAAAATAATTTTATGAGTCTTCACGTTTCTGTGGCGATGTTTCTCAATATGCATAATACTTTCCAAGTCAAGACCAAGTGTAATATTTTCCACCCCAAGCCATGGGCGCACTCAGGCATTTACTCCCCACTACTTTGACTTCCTTTGAAAAAAAGTAAAATTAAAAAGCTTTGATAGAAAATTTCCATTTTTTTAGGCCTTTGCCCTCCCTCTTCCCTCCTCAAAAAAAATTCACCCTACCGGCGTCCTTGGGCCAAAGCCAATGCTTATGATGCCATATTTTCAAACGTATTTCATACATTTTGGTGTGTATTTTGTATTAATTTTGTGCATACTCATATCCAAGGACATAACAAAGTGATATTTTTTATGCATTTCAGTACATATTGCGCAATAATTCCAAGAACACTTGCACTGTTTCAATAAATTGTTATTTTATACATTTCGAAACATCGCTTATGAGTAGGGTCCAGATTTCTATGCACTTGCATATTTTTGCATATTTTGTAATAATTTGGAGCATATTTGCATATTATTTGGGCTAAATTTTATGCATGAAAATCCGGGCCTTAATTATTAGTTATTTTAACTAGTCAGGTATACAATTGCCTAGACAATACATGTTTGAGACTCACGATACTTACTCGTAGCATCCGATGCTCGATCATGATACTTTTAAACTCTTTCTCTTCTAATGATGCTGATTATCTCTTTTTTTTATTAAAAGTTCCTACATAATCATACTTTCTTAAACTAAAATGGAATGTCCATAAGCTCTTGGGAAATCGATGGAATAAGTAACAGATTGGATAATCCTCACATTTCATTTGTTTGTATTTTCTGGCACAGCCACAATTAAAATTATTTATAATTAAAAAACAACATCATAATAGGTTGAGTACTTGACTTAAGCTTATAGCATTTTCTGATTACACATCTTATCTGTGTGATGGTATTCTAGTTATTCTGCAAAGTAAAATTATGTTTCACTAAAGGCTGTACGCAAGGAGGAGTTTTGAGGATAAACACTCCCATTTGAACAATAATATTGACTATAGGACAAAAGTTCTTATAAAACAAAATTTTGTTTTATCAAAACCTATTCCTTCATTGAAAACGCTCCTTACTTTTTAAAACCCTGTGTACAGACCTGGCTGTGGTAAGACGATTTGAAGCTGCTTCATCGTTCTTTTGAGTGTTGTAGCGATTGGAAAGATGTCGGAACATTTCAATATGGATTTTTTTGTTCAATTGCGGTTGAAAGGGAAGAGGAATGTTGTTGGATTGGTTTGTGGGAGAAGGTTTATTTGGTTTGGAGTAGAAGGGCCCGGTTTGCAAGGTGTGCTGGTATGCTAGGCCTAACGTGGATGACTGTGTAGTTAAAGAGGCGAAGTTATCCGACGGATAAAAGGAATAAAAGTTAGTATGCCGTTTTTATTTTGTTCGCTGCACTGAGAAAATGGGGGAGGGATGGAGGAAAAGCCAACAGGGGGGGGAGGTTAAGAGGCGAAAGGAGTGGAAGGGGAACAAGAGAAAGGGATTAGAGTGGTAGGGTGGGGGGAGTAAGAAGAGACGGCCAAAAAAACAGGGGTTGGGAGGGGGAGGATAAAGAATATGAGGAAGAAGTTAGGGGTGAAGGAGAGAGAGAGGTCAGAAGGGGAGAGGGTATGAGGTGAAGGCTGGGTGTAGGATGGAGGAAGGAAAGGGGCGGAGCCTGTATTGAGACGTAAGCAACATGGCGGCAAGCCAAGACAAAGTTGCCAAGTGTATTGGAAACACTTCTCACTAAAAACGAAATGGAACAGTATGTGTACTAGCGCCGAAAAAATCGCGGAACGTAAATCCATGACGCCGTCATCCGAGAACGACTACAAAAGAAGAAAGTTAGCGTCTTCGGCGATTAGGTTTCTTGTAAACTTGCACCGAAAGTTTTGCTGAGGGATGCTGGTTCAGAAGTAACACCCCGATTTCAAGTAGTCCACGTCCCTTTATCTCCTTCCCATAAAACAAAACAGTTGATGCGAGGGGACGTGCCTATACAAAATCGATGGACAATAAATAAAGAAAATCGGAACGTAGTGAAGGGTAAAAGACATAACATACAAAATATATTACTTGTAATTTTCCTCACGCCTGTTAACTTACTTGAATACGGATTCAATCACCAACGTTTCTGGTTGGTACCCCTGGTTAAGACATTACCTAGGGAGGGAAAAATTACTTCGAAATCAATGACATCAAAGGTCAAGAATTCGTGAAAGGGATTTTCATAATTTCTGTTTCTTCGCTAAATTTTCAACGAAAGTTGACTTTTTGAGATTTTGGATCCAACAAAATCTTTATATAAAGTATCGAAACAAATGCCTTTAAAATATCTCGTCTTCTGCTTTCCTAGATTGGAAATTCAGCACATCGTGTGCGGAGTCTCTTCCCAAACTTTAAGACAGGTTTGACGTGGGAATACAGAACCACATTTTTGCCATTCTTCTCAATATACATTACTTCACAACAATAACTTCAATGCTGATAACTTAATCTCGGGTGCATTTTTGATAATTTTCCCTCAAGCTTTCATGAGCATTTTTCAATGACACTTTTCCTTCCACATCGTTGTTTTTTATTTCTTTAAGAAGACGGCTATATTTTAGAATTAACGTTTCCCTATTACAACAAAGAAAATAAACACCCTTGCAAATCCTTTGTTAGTGATGTACGGTGAATAAAAGTATTAAAATAATCATTAATACTAATTAAAACTGAATGATCATTATCATTCCCAGTTAGTGAATTGGGACGCCGATTTCCACATTCATTCCTATTTCCTAAAGGAATTGAAATGAAACTAAATATTTGACGCAAGATGTAAAATTTTCCAGCTATGAATTAAAATACCCTGTTGTAAACCCTATATTGCTGGTTAGGGCGTTAGAAGATCCCTGTTGGGAAATGATAAAGGAAAGAAAATGTAATTATTTTAAGTTACAACGTTTATAAATTGGTATAAATTAGAAATTAAAAGCATGCATTTATTATACGTCTATTATTTTAAATAACCTCTTTCATATTGTTTTTAAATTGGAAGTAATATATTGATGCTGGAGATTTCTCTGTTTGAGAGCTTCACACTGAAATTCAATATGAATATAAGCTTAAATTTTTTTTATATCTATAGTCTTTTTTATTAATGAGAAACAAAGATATGTTGGTTTGTTGTTTTTTTCCAAAAAATTGTTATCGTGAATATTTTTTTGAATTTTTATTTATTATTTTTATTTATTTTATTATTATTGTTATTTTAATTTTTGAAAAATGTGGTTGTCTTTTCGATTCTGAAAAGAAGAAACGGTTTTATCAGCTTTCTCTTTATTTGCATTGTGTGGCGGGAAATTAGAGGCGACGTCGAAGCGTACTTTAAATATTGATGTATCGTAAGTTGTTTCTAATTGATTTGTCAAATTCCGTAGTTTTAAATGTTTATATTTTTTGGAAAATTGTAGGTAAAATTGGTCGTTCCAGATTCATTTATATTTATTTATTTTATACACTCGCATAAAACAGTAAATAAATATATCGTTTTAATCACTTGTCCATTAACATCGAAAGTGTTTATACGAAGGTAAAAAAAAAAAATGGACACCAAATTTGCTTTATGTTACTGTACGTTGCACCATTTTAGGCGCTAGTACAGATTACGGTAAATGTTGGTGACTTTTTTTCAAAATTCGCCATCAAGATCGCGTATGTGTATCGCAATTCCGCTGTTTTGGAAAAAACAGTGGGGACACTGCAGAACAATCTCACCACGCTAAGCGCCAACTAACGTCGCCAAACCTCCTCCTATACTCATAAAATTGGTCCAAATTTTTTTGGGCGTGGTCGAAGTTTGCATACCTGTCATGATTTTTTAGAGCATAGATAATGTGCACAGAAGTTTTTTGTAGTGTTCGTTCATTTTGTTACTGTCTGCATTTCCTATGGTAGTGTTTTGTGAATTGCAATAAAAACTCATTAATGTCTCGATATCAGTATCATGTCTAATTAAATAATCAAAAGGGTACGGGTCACCATTACATGGTCTATCAATGTGAGAGGGAGACACTTGGCAACTCTGTGGCTATTGTTTTTAATCAAAACCTCATAATTTTAAAAAGTAAAAACTCAATGTATTGGTATTATGTCTAATTAAGTAACCGAAAGGTATAATACATACAATAAGTAGTTTTCAATATAATACAAATAGATAGTTCATTTGTAAACAATCATGGTGGCCAGTAATAAAGCCAACATGCAAAACGACAAATCATGATGTAATCCAGGGAGGAGGTTGATGCGCCTTTAGCGACAAAGTAAACATGGTGTTCATCTGTACTATGGCCACATCTTTAATGAAAACTTCTAAAAACATAGGTGTGTCATTTTTTTTATACATCATAACGTCACAGAACAGAAGTCGTGTCAAGCAGGAAGGAAGTTGGTGACCAAAGGCTGAGATTGTTATGCAGTGACACCAAAACATTTTTCGTTAATAGGAGAATGGTTTAAAACTTTGTTCTTGTTGTGAATATTGTTGCTTTTGCTATTGCAGATTTTACAAATTCAAGAGATTGTGGTTCTATAATGTACTCAGGCCTGGTGTGACCATGTAGGCGAACTTGGTGGCTGCCTAGCCACCTGGCAGACATGACAGATTTAAACAAAATGCTTAATGTAGGAGGATTGACATAAATTTGGCAATAAATAAATGGAACTGAATGCATTATTTTCGATTAAACACCTCCAATATTTATTCTTCCTTTTATATACGTCTTTGTTATCTATTTTCTATTTTTTCCCGTACCCTTAACTTCTTGCTTACTTACATTAACATATTTTTCTCTAAGTTATATGACTCTGCATAACATTTACTCATTACTACTATATTTTTTGTTAACGTGAACAGTACCTCTGCCATACTAGAGGCTTGGAGGACGCCTTTCTTTTTTGCATTATTGCAACATTGAGAATTGCTATTTTCTTCTATTAACAGCAAAATAAAAGAGAAGGGTCATTCTGAAGTAGCTGAAATACAGTCAAACTCTGCTGTAGCCAATCTGAAGGGAATAAACTTTTGGTTTGTTATATCTGATCCGATAACAATAATGGATGATTGGACGGAACCAAAAAATTCATTCATTATATACGAGAGTTTGTTATAAATCATGTTTGCTATAGCAGGGTATAACTGTATTACATTTCAATCGTTTAAATACTTTGTTTCGAAACTTGTGTATTTTTAAGCATATAAGAGAGGTTTAAGATAATGAACGTGATATTTATTGAATATAACAAGTACGGTATGGTACAGCAACTCGCAGAAAAAGAGAATTTTCAAAAACCTTGTGGGGTATGATCCCATGTCTCTTCTTTGCCAGAGAAGTGCACTAAGGTAGAGGTGACCTGTCATTTTCTTCCTCCGAGCATTTATAAAGCATATTCACTATGATCTGGTTATTCTCAGAAAATGAGCAATACATTGACTGCGATTTAAACATCAGCCGATGTTTCACCATCAAACATCGGCTGATGTTTAAATCGCAGTCAATGTATTGCCCATTTTCTGAGAACAATCAGCTCATAGTGAATAAGTTTTATAAACTCTCGGAGGAAGAGGAATGATAGGTCACCATTAGTTTAGTGCATGGGCATAACTTGGGGGTTAAATATAACGTAAATTAGGGAGGGGGGGGGAGTTAAAAAAATCAAAAAAAAAACTATATGGGAAAAAGTATTATTTTGCCTCTTTTTTAAAAAAACATGGGGTGGTGCAAGTGTCCCCTCCTTGCCTCTGTCAGATTATACCTATGACTTAGTTGTTAGACACTTCTACGGCAAAGAAGAGATACAAGATCATACTCCACCAGGTTTCCGAAAGTTCTCTTTTTCTGAGAGTTGTTTTACTATAATTTCCATAGTCCATGCTTAAGGGGGAAATAAAAATTTGTTTCTATATATAATCAGTAAATTTACAACACAACGTTAAATTTTAAAATGCACTTACCTTGGATAAAAATTTATCAATAGCTGTTTAATGGGTTTTACTCACCAGTCCTCCTTCGAAATATATTTTTACTTGCAAGATTAAATCCACAGCTTTTTGTCGTTTTGCCTACAAGACCTGTGTGATAGTTGAGTAAACGATAATAAATTTGAACTGCGATAATTTTGTGTTGATAATTGTTTATTAATTTTACACACTGTTTCTCTATGGTGACGCAGTGGTAACACGTTTGTCTAGCGTACCGTATCCAGAGTTCAACTCCCTATGGTGGCAAAAAAAGAATGCTTACCAACTAACTGCTCACTGTGGTTTGGGGTTTGAATTCCTCAGAAAACTGTAGGTCTCGGCTCAGCATAACCCTTGCTATCCTTGTGCCATAAAACTAACAAATATAGTTTTCCTGTTGAGAGAAACACCCTTAGTGAAGGCCAAAGTTCAAGAACATTTTGTCCATACAGGGGGTTCTGGTCTAATGGAATGAATCATAAAAACAGTATCTGCGTCCATATCTGAGGATTACCATAAGCAGTGGTTTAAAATATATTTCTGTAAATCAGATTTTGTCAGGGAATTTTTATCTGACCGTGAAAACATAGTCATCATATCTGAGGGGTGTCCATTAAGAGGGGTTTCGCTGTATTTATTGTTTTAAATATTTTTATAATGACATTGGAAATGTTTATCTAAAGGTTAAAAAAAGGACCCCAAATTTAATTTATGTTACATTGTAAGTTATTTATTATACAATAATTATATGCTTATTATTAGATGACAATTATGGTTAGACGATTTGATATTATTTCACCATCATTAATTGTTATTTGTTTTTCGAAAATTTCTTATAATTTTCAATATTCATTTTTCTAAAATGAAGAGTTTTATGTTCATTCTTTCTCTATGCAATAGGCAAAAGTCAAATGAAAAGACGAAAACATTTTCAGTGATTTCTTTCCATTTGATTAAAAATGTCATGGTTTTTATTTCCTGTTTTATGCACTTGTATATCCAGAATTCCTGCAAATCAGAATTTTTAAATCGGCCCTAAATGTTAGAAAAAGACAAGATTTTTTTGCTCAAACAAGGAAAAGTCATAGAAACCTTACTAATTTCTATTTTAAATAGGGATAAATCTCCAGTGAACATAAAACCATTTCCCTCACAATCGGAGTTTAGTTGAATTCACAGATAGAAGTTACCCATGAGAGTTCCGCAAATTTTGCCAAAAAATTTTTTTTCTGCAGCATGAAGTTGGAACTTTATCTTGATAGCGATTATTTCATTTTGTTAAATGAAATTGAGGTAAAAATGTGTGTTAAATCCACCTTGGCGACTTTTTTCAACATCAGCAAAATAGATGTCAACGGGAGCACCCGCAAAGAGGAAATGTTACTTTTTATAATCTGATATGAAAGGTAATATTCATATTAATAATAGAAATCTATATAAAAATTCAAAATGAATAAATATATTGTTTCGTTCATGAGCTGTTGCTGGGTGAAATGTGTAGTCGGGACTCGTCAAGCAGATCTTCGGCTTTTCTCCCTTATTCAGTCACCCATACCATTTTATGTAAATTTGGTTTATTTGACTCTGTATTTTGGGATGTCTTGATAAATGAAGTTGTGTAATAATAATAATAATAATATTACCTTTTATATCAACATGATCTTGCTCTTGTATCATAAAGCACGAAGTTATATTTGTGTTAAAATAGATTTGAACATTTAATTATGCTGGTTTTAACAATTTGATTATATTTTTCTTTAGTATTTGAGAATGCTTCCGGCCGATGAAAATCTCAAAATGTGGTCTACACAAGACTTAACGCAAAGTGCCTTTGAAAATGAAAAATTGAGGACTTCTCTGTGGACTCCAATCCCACCTCCTGTCTCAGCGGAAATTTATAAATCGTTGAAACCAGAACCGTGGCAATTTAACAAAGTTAATGGATGTTGCCCAACATCAAACTCAACATCAGAGTCATCAGATGAAGATGAATCTAATGATGAGAATTTTTTTTATTTTACATTCACTCCATCGTTTTATACATCCCAAACTTACTATTCAACATTTGACGCACCCTTTGACAGGAAGATGTCAAACATTAACTATACATCCAAGCCATTAGTGGATGATCTCTATAATTCTCCCCACTACAATACCATCAAAGAAAACATGACGAGTTGCACGTACATGGCTGATGCAATGGATGCATTTTATTATTGTTATGAGGCAGAAATTGGTGATTCCGATTATGAATATCAAACTTCTGATGATTTACATCGCATCAAACTATTAGATAATGTGCCAGAACCAAAATTGACATCCATTATTGCTGTCAAGCTTACAGAACTACCAAGACTGTCGTCCACTACCTATGATAACCAACAAGACAAAGCATTGGAAAATGGCATGACCGTTGGTGTGGATAGCACTTTACATCACTCTGTTTTACCTCTGCTACATTCTCCAAGTCCAGAATGTCATACCAACCGATTGGATCCACTGTCACCTCAAAATTCCAACTCTCAGGCCAGAAGACATTATTTACCACGTTATAATCAGTATGAAATTGAGAAATCCTTTTTGGGTATCGGGTTCATTGACACACACTGTCACTTGGATTTTCTTTTTAAAAAAATTGCCCACCGCAGTGGATTTGAAGATTTTCGCAAGACACAGAACTTTCCAGTTAGCTATGAAGGCTGTGTGGCTGTTTTCTGTAACCCCTCTACATTTGTTCAAGTAAGTTTTTTACATATTGAAAAAAAAGGGTTTTGTATAGAGACAACATTGTAAGAATATTACTTCCAGGTGCCGTCTCATAATGGAGAGGGTCCTATAGTGGATATTGTGTTTACTAAACCATACAGGATATAAAATCGATAATGACAAAAAATATCGCTTACTAGTTAGTAATAGTGAAAAAATGACATATGTCCTCAAATAATGTACCAAGCTAACTTTTTGTCAGATGTTTTCATGAAAGGGTTTTTGAAATTTCAAGTGATGTATATTGATATTACACACACATATGTACATGGTACATATGTATGTGTGAAATTGTAATAATCTAGTGGACTTGTGTTTTTATAAACCTTCAATTTTCAAACTTTACTTTTTTAAACTATGATGTTGGTCCCAAAAAACATTTTATAGAATTAATGTTAATTTCTACTGTGATTTATGGGCTAAACGTTCACATTCCCTCTTTTTTTTATGACTCATTTTTCTCACTTTCTTTTCATTACTTTTCTTCGGATGTCAAAAATTTGAAAAGAGGGGTATGGAATTTCACCAAACTAGTTGGACTTCAAGTCTCCAAAACTGGAAAGTGGGGGGAAAGAAGAATTGCAATCAATTTCATATTATTTTGTACATTTATGAAAAGCTGTATATTAATTAAATGTTAAAGGGGTGGGGCAGGATCTATTTTCGTTGATTATGTCTCATTTGATAAATTGCGATATAGGACCTGTCCCATATCGCAATTTATCCTGTAGGGTAAAGCTAGATTGGAAACATACATTTTAAATTTAGAAGGTTGAGGCATGTGGGAGGTTTAGTACTGGAATTTATTAATAAGTTGTGGTGTTAAATTCTCATTTTGTAAGAGATATTATTATCCTTCTCAAGAATAACTCAATTGTCAAATGGTTAAAATTACAGAAAACAGGCCCTGGTGGCTTTGTGTGTTGACCATTATTTGGCAATTGTGTTATCCCTGAGAAGGGTAATAATATCTCATATAAAACCTTAGATATGAAGGAGCGTCGTTGCTGTGCTTTAGTCGCCGAGCAGATTAAGGCTCACCGGTTCATACGGCAGGTCCCCAGTTTGACTCTGGGCAAGGACGGTGTTCCTTTTTCTTCTTTATAAAAAAGCTCTAGTCTCAGCTTCGACATGAGTATCAAAAATTGCTAATCAGCATTCAAATTATTCTTGCATTAAAAGTGGAATGCATTCTTTCATCGCCCTTCGGTGCCGCTGTGTGGTAACGTGTTTGCGTGCCTAGTACGCCGTTAATCCTGGTTCGACTCCCAATAGTGCAAAGAATGCTTACTCAGAGATCTCATAAAGATTACACTGCTCACTGTAGTTCGGGCTTTGGTTCCCTAGACCTTAAGAGGTTCAGATTCCTAGCAAAACAGTAAGTTCTGGCAGAGCATGACCATTGTAGTCCTTGAGCCATAAAACCACAAACATCCATTCTTTCATCGATTAAACCTATACCATCTTACACTAATGCTTAAGATGCAGTTGGCATACTAATGCATTTTTTTTTTGTTTGTTTTTAGTAATATAAATGACAGTGTTTTCTATACTTTGATCAATTATATATTAATATAATATTAAACATAATTATACTATAATTTTTTCCTTGAGCTGTAATTAATACGCAAGTGGCAAAAATTATATATAATAAATTCCCCCACCTAAAACTCCTCACAAAATTCCCTCACCGGAGGTTTTGTAAGTTGGACCATATTTGGCAATTGTGTTATCCCCTGAGGGTAATAAATAAATTACCACACAGTTATAACTTGAGATAATGGAAACGAAAGGTCCTTATTTCAGCATGTGTGTATTCCTACATACTGGAATAAGTATGAGTATAAGGTGTTCCCTGTATTTATGTATATTTTTTTTACCTTAGACCATTCATTCCTCAAAGTAATTTTTTACTATCTTATTCATTAAATATTAATTTCTTTTAAAACCTCAAAAATTATAATGACTGAGTATATTGATTTATAAATCATGTGTATTAACAGTTATACAAAAACATGTTTTTTAGTAAAAGAAAATAAGAATAAAACATTACATGTAATGACAACGTGCATTAAAATACAAAAGACATATCCTGAAGATTACCATTCTGAAATTTTAATGGATAAGTGCAGTAACCGATTAGATAATGTCTTACTTTTGTAAGCATCTATATATCCTGATTTTCAAAACGTATTTTAGAAGTACTTTTGGAAACCCATCATAGAGGAAGATCACATTTGGGCTGCCTTCGGATGCCATCCACATCATGCCTATAACTACAACGATAGTGTTCATGCTGCCCTAGTTAGAGCTCTGGAACATGAGAAAGTGAGGGCTTTAGGAGAAATTGGGCTTGATTATTCTGACAGGTGAGGTTTCTTTACTTGGTTTCTAGTTTACACTAGGCCAGTGGTTTTCAAATGACCTTGACGAAGACGAAAACATAATTAAATAGTTTGCATCACTAGACTTTTGGGTGGAAAAATTTTATCTTTAATGAACAGTAGCCATAAAACCAAATTCACAATTGGCATATGAAGAAAAATGCCCTAATGTTTCAGATAGTAATTTATTGTCCATGTTTGATTTTAGCAACATTGATTGTAAGTCGGCAACAGTTGCCACTTGTCACCATGCTGGCTCGAACCCTAAGGATCTGAATATTTTTTTTTTAAACTTAGTAGCTCCTATGGATAAAACTGACGTATCTCAATGTCTAAATTTTAAAATTCAACTTCTAAGGTATAGGAAGGATAGGAAAGGGGGTCAAAGTTTTAACCCCACTAATGCATCTTTTAATCTAGTTGAAAAATGAAGCTTTGAAATTTAAAATAAAGGTTCAATTCTAGAATTGGTGCAAGTTGTTTTGATCCTTTTCTGAACTTTGACCTTTAATGGAAGGAAAAAGGAAGGTTAAAAGTTTTAACTTCCTTCTTCTGATGTATTTTTTAACCAGTAGCCACAGAGCCTTGAAATTAAAAATGAAGGTTTCTTTCTAGAATTGGGTAAAGCATTTTTAAAGATTTTTTTTTTTGCTCTGCGATGGCGCAGTGTGGTAACGCGTTCTCCTATTGCGCGGCTAATCCGGGTTCGACTCCCAGCAGTGCAAAAAGAACGCTTACTCAGAGATCTCATAAAGATCGCACTGCTCACTGTAGTCCGGGGTTTGGTTCCCCAGGCCTTAAGAGGTTCGGATTCCTCGGAAAACAGTAGGTCCCGGCGCAGCATGACCACTGTAGTCTTTGAGCCGTAAAACCATGAGTGATTTGTTTCCACTTTTCAGTGCAAAAGATAAATATCGTGGCGAAAAAGTGTCATGTGCAATAGGGGCAATTCTCTCATTCAGGCGCACCGTCCCAACAATTGTGGTTTTCTTTGCAGAAAGTTCATTTGCAAGTTTCACAGAAGTAAAAAAAATTGTCAGTAGTGACATTGAGTCCGGAGTATAGATGTGTTTGCAGTATTTCGAGCACCACACTCTCCCCAAGTTGTAAATCAGTTGGTAGCTCTTCATCCTTGCCTAAATATGGATAGCCATTCAATATTTGGATTCTTCATCAGTTGCTAACCAAAACTTGATGCCGAACTTGTCAAGTTTATTTGCCATATATTGGATAAATCTGCATCTTTATTTACATTGCAACAACTGTTCATCAACAGTTATTTCTTGTTCAAGATTATAGCATAAATAAGAGTTATCCATCAGCTTCTACCAGGTGTCAGAAGCGAGAGCAAAGTTATTAGTGGCCATACGCTCAGCTTTGCTGCTTCGGACATTGAATCTAAGATACAGCATGATTTCACGAAACCAATTGTGTGACATCTTTTCTTTGAACACAGATGATCCCCAATTCTTGTTCCACAAAACATCTGCATAAAGTTTTGAATGACCTAATGTATCACGGACATACAGGAGGGTGAAAAAGACATAGAATTCCTCCAGAGTAACATTCCAGTTGCCGTCACCTCCAAGCTGACGTTGTGCTTCAGCAACTGCACATATTTGAATGTATTTCATCATCGATTCAAACGCCAGGCTGAAGCATGATTTTCCCCAATATTACGACGAACAAAAGACGTTGGTCCACTTGCAATTGTCATAATATTGCGAGCTGACATGAGACCTGTTGTGGAAGCAGTGCTGCTAATGTTTATTGGGGTCCAAAGAATACCACTGGATGACGTATACTTACCATCACTGCTGCCAGCAAAATTAGTGGGTATGTTGTTACTTCGTCCTAGTCCGCGCATAACAGTGGAGATTACCAGAATTTGCCACAGCATCACTGTCACTGCTTTCAGAGGACGACGCATTTTGTAAGTTTGCAATAGCAACAAAATCTTCATCGTTGCTACCATCACCACTGATATCTGAATCTAACTGCTCCTGGAGGTCAAGGGCCTCCTGTGTATGCAATCCTATCGGCATTGTTTGTACAAATAAATGCTTACACACTGGTCGATATCGAAAGCTCCTAGAACACTGCTGTGGAATGTAGCATCGAGTTTTGTTTTCGATCGTAGCTGTAGTAGGACTAGTTTCCCTTCAAAAATTCTTTTCCAGCAGCTTTTACTTTTCTCCTGTAAGTCATCACGACAAAAGATGCATGTTTCCCCATGCACGGAAAACAAAAATGAGACATTGGGCATTTGAAAACAGACATTCACTTAAAAATCAGTCATTTTTCTTACGAGGGTAAAAATGACCCCCTTTTGGCTGTTCCAGGTATTATTGTTCTAGGTAGCTGTACATATAAAATGTGAGATGAAATTAAACAAGTAAGAAATTGTCTCTTAATCTGAATCAGAAGATGATGATTAGTAAACTGAGTTTTTGAGGAATTTGAAACTTTTAGCTTTTTGTATGGCTGATAGTCAAATGGTTTGATTTCAGGATGGCGATTTTTTTTTTAGAACAGTAACCGTTGCACTTTATGGGTTGAACTCGCTTAAAGAGTTCCCTTGTAACGACATTCGAAGCAAATGGTCAAACCGACTAGTCTCCAATCTGTTTCTGAAATCAGATTTAACCCTTTTCGTCGTAGAAAATGCTCTTTCCACCTACGCATTGGAAACAGGAAATAACCTGAAAATGTTTATGATGTGCTGAAGATTTGGATATACATTACCATAATTTTTAGAAAAACATTTCCCCCATTGCACTTGCACTCAAATGAACTAAGTTTAAAAGCCAAAAGGTTTTCAAATCTAAACAGTCTGTCAAGACGTATTCTTTAATGCTGTGCTAATCCAATAAATCTTTGTAATGTTTGCATAAATATTGTAATTCTTCTAGTGGATCGCATCGAGTGGATAGTGTTCTTGCCTTGGAGCCATAGAGGATGCCATTTATTTATCACATACTTGTCTTGAGTCGTTTCGAATCATATGATCCATCTTCTGACTTTTTATTCATAATTTTTTCGATTCAATTTTTATTTTCCAAATTTTTTTTTCTACCGTAACCATTTCACATTGCAGTTTGCTACGCAAAATATTAACATTGTCGCATTTTTCGCGTTTTGCATCGCAAATTACAATGCGATACCACTTATAAAAACGCTGATTTATATATACTATAGGATTTTTACTTGGAAAATTTCCATTTATTTGCAGAATTGCATAGGGGGGTTCATTTTTGAAAACCACTGGTTTAAATTTTTTGTTTGCATGAAGTATGTCACCTGCATACTATCTTTATATATAGGGTGTCCCATAATGCCCAGAAGAATAGTATATAATGAGATACCTTGAGAATTTTCAATATTGAAAACCGCCACTCATATTTGTGACTAATCAATACTTTTTATGCGAATGTCATTTAAGGTCCATTCAATCAGCCTGCAGTTTTCCTTTGTTTAATAACTTTTATTGTCAGGTTATAAGAAATAGTAGCCAATTCGTTCTGAAAGGCGTGGTCTCCTGTGTTGATTGGGTAATATTCCATTGTTATAATATTTTTTTTTTACTAATTGTTTCTGTTCAGCCATTTTTGGGCATCATTACTAGCATTTAGTAAAAATTGAAATTGTGGCCTACTAGATAAGTCACATTTTAATTTTTAGCAATTGCTAGTAAACAATGCTCTTTGGCCAACAAAGAAATATTACCTAATCAACGATGTATACCATGCCTTTCAGAAGGAATTTGCTACAATTCGTTATAATCTGACAATAAAAGGCATTCACAAAAGAAAACCGCAGACTGATTGGTTGGACCTTAAATAACATTAGCACAAAAAGTATTGATTTGTCACAAATATGAGTGGCAGTTTTCTATATTAAAAATTTTTAAGGAATCTCGCTATATACTTTTCTTCCAGGCATTATAGGACACCGTGTGTATTTTAGATTCCACGTTCGTATTGCTGGCATGGATTAATATATCATTTCTCAGTAAGTCTAAAAATTACAAGAATTCTTATATAACTTAAGTGTAAGTTATTCACTACGGATTTGACATCCCAATAATGCACCTTTAAAGATGTATTATAAACCTTAATTGTGCAATTCTGAACCTTTATTTTGTAGCAGAAGTTACGGGAATTTTCACACTAAAGATGAAAACGTTCAAAACTGATTACATTTGAATAGGATATGATTTTTGTGTTGAGAACTGTGTAACAATATTAAAGTTGTAAAGTTTTAAAAATTAGACATTTCAGTTTGTCTTTGCAGGCTTTCTTCAGAAAATTGATCAGTTGTGATTCAGAGATGATTCGGATCATTCCATTTCAAATCAACCAAGCTCACAACCCGATCGTTTCATATTTTTATGAAATTTGGCTGATTTGTTTCACTTGCAGAGAAATGAATAAATGCCCAGTAATTAGTCCCGATATGCCATTAGTTTCTGAAATACACAACTTTGAAAATGGGTTTATAGTTCAAATTTTAGCCTTTCTTGTACGAAAAATTTTCTCATAACTTCCATTCTAATTAATGTAAAGACTTGATATTTGTATCTTTAGAAAGTGCTTAATGTGTGCTTTCTTATGAAATGCCACATGAACTTATATTTCAAATTTTTATTTTCAAGGTCAACACCTTTGACTTTATATATCTCAAAAAAGGGTATTTTAATTTAAAAAAAATATATATATACGTTGGTCTTCCATTTATGTTCTACTGTATCTGAGAATGTCATTCTGGGACCGCCAGGGGATATCGAGTAATTAATTTAAACATACTGTGCTTACTCAATGAGCTCGTTTTCTGCCATTATGTGTATTTTAATTTTATTTTAGAAAATTATATGTTATTTTTCCATTTATTTTCTACAATATCCATGAATCCCATTCTGCGACCGCCATGCACTACTCGAATATTCGAATTAGAAATTACATTTATATACCAAAAATGGCCTTGCATGCACATTTCTTAAAAAAAAAAAATACTTACAGATCTTGACAAATGGGTTTTTGGCTGCAATCAAAGTCCCAAGCATATTTTGTTAAAAATAATTTTACAAATTTTTTATTGGTTATATTTGTTTACATGAGTAGAACTTGTTGTTGTTCTCTCTCTCATAGCACATGAGTAGAACATTCTCATAGGGGGGGGAGTGGTAAGATGGACATTTCAATAGAATTTTCTGGAGAACAAAGGAAAGGCAAATCTCTGCTTAACTTTATTATCTATTATTTCCACTCACTAACACTTCAACTATATATGTTTCACACCAATCCTTTAGTTAACAGATGGCTGGCCATGTGGGTTTGGTTATTAAAGTTATTCACTAGTCACATATCAAATAGGGAGAGGCTTGGCACTCAAATCCTTAGGGAAAGTAGGAGAGCAAATAATGCTTAGAGCTCAATTAAAGTAGTTCAGATTTTATAGTCTAAAGACTTTGATACTCAATTTTTGGCATTTTAGTTATATGCTTTAGTTAATATTATTATTAACGTTGTTGTTGTTTTTTTAAGAAATATATATAAGGACAAATGTGTTGACCTTGAAAATAAAAATTTGAAATATATATTCATGTGGCATATCATAAGAAAGCCCACATTAAATACTTTCTAAAGATACTAATATTGAGTCTCTATATTAATTAGGACGAAAGTTATGAGAAAATTTGTCATACAAGAAATTCTGAAATTCGAACTATCGATCCATTTTCAAAGTTGTGTATTTCAGAAACTAATAGCAATAGGGACTAATTAGTGGGCATTTATTCATTTCTCTGCAAGTGGAACAAATAAGCCAAATTTCATAAAAATCTGAAATGGTCAGGGTGAAAATCCCATTTTCTTGGTTGATTTGACATGGAATGACCCTAACCGTACCCTTGCAACGAAAGTGTTACAACTCAAAAAATCCCAATCTTCAGAAAATGCAAAAAAGTTTCTGGCTAAATTGAGTGACGTTGCGTTCATCTAATGACATGTGCCAACTACTGGCAACCCGAATAACTTATGACCTAACCTTTTATATGGGAGGATACAGCACTGTTTTCTACGTAAGTTGTAACATTAAGTCATTTTCACCGAATTTTGAGTTGTAACACTTTCGTTGCAAGGGTGCGATATGTAGGTGACTAATGGTAAGCAAAAGATGACATTACCACAACCAGTCAATCTTCTGAATAAAGTTCACAAAGACAAATTGAAACATGAAGCATTTAAACGGTTAAAACCTTACTATGGTTACACAGTTCTTAACCTGAATGTTGTGTTTAATTTAAAATGTGCCATGGAAGTTTACATGAAATAATCGATTCATTAAATTCTCTGGATTTTCGGTTCTACAGTGGTAACATGTTCATCTAATGTGCTGTTAATCCATGTTCAACTCACATTAAGGCGGAGAAAAGAAATGCTTATTTACCAGCTGCTTACTGTAATTCTGGGTTTGGTTCCTCAGTTATGCCTCAAGAAGTTTAGATTCTTCAGGAAAATGCAGGTCCATCTCCCTATGGTGATGTAGTGGCAACAAATCCATCTTTCGTATCCTTAATTCTGGTTTTACCCCTCAACAGGGGTGTAATCCAGGCCTAGCTCAGCTTAGCGGCACTAGGGCAAGATTTTAGCTAGGGCATACATTTTACAAACAAAATGCTGTTCAAGTTGTAAATAAAAAATATGTAGCTCTACAATTTTATTAAGAAAATTGCTTTAGAGCAATGACCCTAAAATTTTGAATAAATCAACTAAGAATTGTGGGAATTTAAACGAAATTACAGCTTGGAACACGTGTCATAAACTGCGTTCCGAATAATAAAAGCCACAATGTGTTGGTTAACATAACGGAGGCGACAAGGGCGAAAAGGTGGACTTTTGGCTATCTTGTTCAATTTTTTTCTTTATTTTATTAGCTCACTTCAGAGGTCATTCATAGTTTTAGTTCTGCTGGGCACATGGGTCTGTATCACATTATTATTCTTTTACGTATTTATGCCCCGAAAGAATATGCTGTAGGCAGTAGCAGATCCAGAGGTGCATTGGGGGGAAGGGTCTTGCAATTCCAGCTCAGCAATCCGTACATAATAATAATTTCTGCCCCTATCAGATTAATGGGCTATTGACTGGTCATAGGGTTCTCTGATCCTCCTCTCCATGAATCCACCCCTGATTTAGAAGAGCGTTAGGCTACTTTTCGTTTTAGGACTACACCACTGCCCCTTAGTGGTATTGTGAAATGCAGGCGGTTTTCTGTTTACCCTGTTTCGGGGTTGGGATTCCTAGGAAAACTATAATCACTGATCAGTGAGCACTGAAAAACAATAGTGGGATCCTAACATATTTCTAATACACAAAGATTATGTCACCAATTTTCCGCCATATTGTCGGTCCCAAGTCCATGCTAACGAATGTGGGAAACAGCACAGTGTTTCTGTTTTGTTTAACATGATTTTAATTATCACAATAAAAATTAAGTAGTCACCTAATTTTGCATAATCAGTAATCTTATAATTTATAATTCTCTCTCTCATTTGTTAAAAATTCAAATGTTTTATTTCAGTTGATCGGCATGAAGAAATAAATGCTAAGATAAAAAACTGCTCTGTCAAACAAAACATTGCTTCATTCCATGTAATGACATTCAGCGGGATCGACAACATGATGGCAGCTGTCTGCACTTTTTGAAGCTAGCCTTCCCTCTCTTCTTTTTCAGTGCTATCATACCATTAACTCAAGTTTTACCCTTCAATGGTATCATGGAATGCTGGCCGTTTTTCTGTTTACCCTAGTCTGGGATTTGGGTTCCTAGGAAGACCATAAATTCCGATGCAGCATAACCTTTGCTGTCCTTGTACACATAAAAACAATTATGCTTTTCATAATCATATGCCTTCTGAAATTTAAAATGATAATTGAATAAAGCTTCAATAGTAAAGGGGCACTCTTCACAAAATAAACTGTTAACCTACTTAGTAATAAGTAAGCATTGGGTAACTTAGAGTAATTAGCAAGTTACAATAAGCGATTTTATTTTTAAGTGCATATTTCATAAAACTAATGTGTCATTTCCATTCCGTAGAAATAACTGTCCAAAGGCAATTCAGCATCGAGTTTTTAAGCGACAATTGGAGCTGGCTGTCGAGAAAGCGTTGCCGTTGGTAATTCATAACCGGGATGCTTTTGACGACACCATTGAAATCATGAAGAAAGTAAATAATCTTTAAAAACATTCAATTGTGTAACTTCATTTCACTCTACAGTGGTCTTAATAACTTGAGGTTTTGGTAACTTGAACATTTGCTTTACTTAGTACAGTCGAACTTAATTATTTTTAAAATTTTGAAATCCCTACATAGATTGTTTATATATAATTAATATCGATTAAAGCTTCAAAATTTTGGTGGTCTCTTGACATCATTATAACAAAGTTGAACTGCATTTTTAAATTGAAAACAGTTCTGGATTCTTTATAAATCAAAACTAAACATACTATAGTAGACTCTCCTTATTGTGACCCCGATGTAACACCCATTTGAGAAGACACTGGCTATTCTATAGTTACAAATTCAGAAGAGACATGCTCAACATAATTATTGTTTAATATAACGCGCCTGCAGTTAGGTTATTGTAACCCTGAAGAGACCCTAAGTTTTCTGTATTTGTATACTTATTGAAAACGTTTAAATAAAATCTATTATTGATTTAAAAACGTTAATTTTTTTATTTCTGATAGTCGAAGTTTTTGAGAATGTAATGTAGCTCTGATCCACATCACCTCAAATTACTGAAATTTTTTTGGACTTCCTAACTCTAGTAATATTTGTCTTTGTTAGCAACATTGATTATAAGTTGGTGACAGTTGTCACTTTGCCACCATGCTGGCTCGAACCCTAAGGATCTGAATATTTTTTTTTTAAACTTAGTAGCTCCTATGGATAAAACTGACGTATCTCAATGTCTAAATTTTAAAATTCAACTTCTAAGGTATAGGAAAGGGTGTGAAAGTTTTAACCCCACTAATGCATCTTTTAATCTAGTTGAAAAATGAAGCTTTGAAATTTAAAATAAAGGTTCAATTCTAGAATTGGTGCAAGTTGTTTTGATCCTTTTCTGAACTTTGACCTTTAATGGGTGGAAAAGGGAGGGTTAAAAGTTTTAACTTCCTTCTTCTGATGTATTTTTTAACCAGTAGCCATAGAGTCTTGAAATTAAAAATGAAGGTTTCTTTCTAGAATTAGGTAAAGCATTTTTAAAGATCTTTTTTTTTTTTTCGCCCTGCGGTGGCGCAGTGTGGTAACGCGTTCTCCTAGTGCGCCGCTAATCCGGGTTCGACTCCCAGCAGTGCAAAGAACGCTTACTCAGAGATCTCATAAAGATCGCACTGCTCACTGTAGTCCGGGGTTTGGTTCCCTAGGCCTTAAGAGGTTCGGATTCCTCGGAAAACAGTAGGTCCCGGCGCAGCATGACCACTGTAGTCTTTGAGCCGTAAAACCAAAAAGAAAGTGTAAAGATTTTCGAATTTCATTCTCTTTTTTAATGTGCAAAATAAAATTAGAAATACTGTGTACATTGCCTGAAAGGTACAAGAAAAGAGTTTGTACAATCCACATTAAGAATGTATTCAATATATAAGCCCAGATTTTTATTACATTTTATTGATTTTTCTGTAGAAATTAAAGAAACTGCCATACAACACTTAAGTCACCTATATTTGACTTAATTAGTTATTACAGCTTCGAAACATTTTTCTATTACCAAAAAGAATTTGATTTTTTAAAAATGGCGGAATTGTAGTGAAGTGTTGCCATAGGCAGAATCGTAGTAGAGTTGCTATAGTTGGCGAACTTGCGCAGAAGTTAGCAGAGTTGCTTTAATCTGTACTAGTTCCTAATATCTAAACGCTGAGCATCATTGTTATCAAGAAATGCAGATGTTTCTTGCACAAAATAAAATTATCAATTAATTAATTAATTATTATTATTTAAATATTTAGCAATATATATAGTTATTTAAAAAAAATACCCATTATGCGCAACAAAATTTTTTCACCAAATTTTGGAAATTTGTATTAAAATGTTTACCAAATCTGTTGAATTTAATAAAACATCAGTAAAAAAAAGTGTAGGGAATTAACAGTTATGCAACATGTAAATAAGTACCTGTTTATATATATCATTTAAAGGTGTAACACATCAAATTAACCTCACAGCAATGATTATAATAACAATAGTCCAATATTATGATGTGTCATAATATTATGATTTTAATCTGATATATCGCGATGTTAAAATTCTGATACTCTCAGTCCTAGTTATCTGGCAGGAGTGTAATCCATTGACAGAAACTAGTACAAAAGTAGAGAACGGATGAGAAAATTGGAAGAGATATTAATAAATAAGAGTTTATCAGAGCCTTCCATGCATTACTGAAACTAGAAGTAAATTCATGATCATTAAAAAGGTCGTTTGATCATACATGAGCATATAAAACTTATTAAGGGTTTACCTCTGATGAGGCAAACAACTGCCAAGACACGATTAACAAAGTTTAATTTTATTATCCAAACAAGCAAAAAGAATCAATAAGAAAACTATAATATTGGAGCATGAATGAAAAAAATTAAACATCCTTATCCGATCTTAGAGAAAAAGTAACCGTTTTATGAAAAAATATAATATATCGAAAACTATCGTGTGACATGTGCTGCCACATATATGTTGTCCCAGAAACGACAAAAGAGTTCGTTTCTCAATAGCCTCCAAAAATCATCCAAGTCGATAAATCATTGCTTCAAAAACTTGAAATTATGATTATTCTCCTAGTAATAAACTATGGTAGAAGATTTTTTAAATTTGGCCTTCTCAATGTATTTTTGGTGTACGTTTAGCTGAAATTTAAGGAATATTTATAGTCTGGCCCATGTATGAATAATTACATGAAAAGTATCAAAACTGCACTCCACAATATTGTTACTGATATTTAATGTAATTTTAATAATATGCCCCATTGATATCCTATGCATATACCATTGGTCATATGGTGACATAGTATTAACTCTTTCATTTATCACACAAACCTAGTTTTTATTCTAATGGCAGTGTAGAATGCACACAGTTTTTTTTTTTTTTTTTTTTTTCTGCCCACCGTAGTCTAGAGTTCGGTTCCTTAAACAATAGAGGTTTAGACTCCTTAGAAAACCTGAAGTCTCAGTTTTGCATAACCCTAGTTGTTCTTGCACTGTAAAATACAAGCTAACAAACAAGTATTTTATGATGAATTACTCGCAAAGAAAATAAATGATTTATCAATACCTGGTGGGTAAAAAAAATTTAGGTATTTGATTAGTCGCCGCTGGCCAGCGGGGTCCTTTTTCTTAGAGGCCACTTCATTTAATAGCCACTTTCCCATGGCCACAAAACCTTTAAATACTGCAGCCTTAGGAGGGTTCGTTTTATCAACATTTTTTATGAAGAATAATAAGTAATTTGCGGTTTTAGAATGTAACCTTTCTGCAGAGTTAAAATGGACAGGATTGCATTAGGAAAGAATAAAATGATGAATGTGACAGCGACCGAAGTCATATTTTTAATTGCCATTCACCGATATTTAGTCATCCTGGGGCCAGTGGCGACCGTGAATTTTAACCTTTACTGGTGGAACATGAATCCACAATCTCTCGATTTCCAGTCAAGTGCTGACTGGAAACCAAAAGATTGTAGGTTCGTGTCCGATAAATCATTTCTTTTCTTTGTGAGTAATTCGTCATGTAATACTACTACATCATTGGCTACGACGAGAATTGTTCCACTTTAATAAATAACAAATATGTATTATTATTTATTTCAGTTTGTACCTCGAGATCACAAAATCCACATGCATTGTTGCATGGATTCTTGGGAAACTGCCAAGACTTGGTTGGACACGTTTCCTAACCTCTTCATTGGCCTGACGAATGTCATTACATATACATCGGCGATTAATGTTCACAATACTGCAAGGAACATTCCATTGGATCGTCTGCTTTTGGAAACTGATGCACCTTATTTCATTCCACGAATCGTAAGTTTCATTAAAGTTCATTTTAATTTTTTTTTAAATTTTAAGTGACATGTTTATCTCATTTCAGTTGATTCATACAAGGGTGGGGTATAAAGTCCATAGTCTGTCTCCCCTCCTCTCTTCCCAACAGTGCATGCAGAAAATTCATAGTTAAGTTACAAGGCTATAATTTTATATATATCATAATATTAGCAATCAAAACTTAATGTGAGTTATATAACTTTAATCCTTTCAGATTTCCATTGTCCTCTCTTCAACTGGTCTTTAAAAAAGTGTTTCACTAGTTATTAGAATCATCATTATGAAGAGTTAACAAAAGTGTCAGGAGTTAGCGAAATAATTTCAGAAAAGAGTTCTATCCTGCTTCTCATGTACTTACCTGCTCAGTTATTGTCGTGGTATACAGACTATGCCCTGATCCAGGAAGAATCTTAGGGACCTCAGCCCCATCCTCTAAAAACTAAATTTGTATTAAGATCTAAAAATAGTATTTACCTTGTAAATACATATTTTCCATTATTCATTTGTTTATATTCCAACTTTGTAAATAGGGTAAAAACTCTCAAACCTTTGAATAATTATCAAAATTCTGACCACAACTTAAGCCAGAGACCACTATTTCCAGAATATCTTAAAGAAGAAAAAAAAGGGATAGAAAACTGTTTCCTTTAAAAGGAGGGCATTATAAAAAATTAAATTTTGATGGCAAAACTACAAGTAAAAATTTACAATGATGTCTGAAAGCAAAATTGGTATTTTCTTATTTATTTTTGTATGATGTATTTATATTTCTTCTTTATGATAAAAGTGACAAATCTTTAATGTTATTTTGTAAAAAAATTTTACCCCCCCAAATTAAATCCTAGCTACGGCCTTGATATAGACCAGGCTGGGATTTATAAATTGACACACTGGGCAAGTGTCTAGGATGATAAATTTTTAGAGGCACAGCATTTTAAAAAAGGCTGGCTTTTTTTTTTACTTAGATTGCAATCAGTCTACCGATGAACGCCGTTGTTCCAACCTCCTTGGGCATCCCTCCCTCAATAAAAAATAAATAAATGGAGGAAGGAAAAATTTACATCGTCAAGTAAAATAAATATGTTCATAAAAATATCATTATTTGATCTTATAATAATGCACATGTGGTAATCATTGATCTCTGTCCCACCCACCGCATACTCTATGATATCGTCATATTACAGAAATCTGTGGGACTGGGGGCAAAAACATGTTTTGTCCAGTGTAACTTGCACCCTAAATAATGACCAGCTACCCTGCAGTGATGCAATAGTACCATGTTCATTTGCATACCATTAATCCAAATTTCACTCTCAACGGTGCCTAAGGAAAAGAGATCACTTATACTGACTAATGCTCACTGTAGTCTAGGGTTTGATTCTCCTAAGCCAGGGATAGCGAACCTATGGCACGTACGAAAAATTTATTGGCATGTCAATGAATAACAAGAGATACCATTTTATAAGCTTATAAGTTATTCAAAATTTTATTTTGTTATAGTGTACAAGTTTAAGTCAAACTAGTCAAACCATCTGAGAAACAAGGATCGGCAGTTGGAAGTAAACGAGTAATTGAACATTACGGGACTTGGGAAGGGTGGCCGTCGAAGGCAGCACTGTAATGAGAACTTGAAATGCCATTCCCAAAACCTTTAGTTGTTTAAAAACACCTGCGATGGCTAGATTATAAATTTTCTCCTCTACATACACGTGCAAGTTGTTATTTTCCAAAATGCATTTATAAAAGATAGTTTAAGGAACATAGTAACTGATAAATATAGTTTATCCTGTGCATTCCTAAAAAGTGATGAAATATAAGCTAGATATAAAGCATGTGGCATCCAATGTACAACAGTAAAAATTTCATTAATTTGTACAGCAATGTGTATATATGTTATGAACCCATCTTTATGTAATTAATTTTTAAATTTGTCTTGATAAAATTCTGCAAATAATAAATTTTCTATTGTCCCCCACACGGTTTAACCTTGCTGCGTTTCTCAATTGCTTAAAACCTTTGGGTCTTTTTTGAGCCATGCTATTTTTATATCTAATATTGATACAGTTTTAACAATATAAGAAACTACGTTAGAGTGGACAAACATACAACCAATATACAACAACAAGTATGGTATATATTGGGTATTAATTATATAGTATTAAGCGATTTTGATTCACAAGCTATGAAACTCGTCTCTGGTCCCTCTCGGTTAGGATCTTTCTTCCGACCACAGTTCTGGAGTCGTGTTTCATGACTACGCATGTTACACCATTGCTTGTAGATAAGCTAAACAGTCCTTCAAAACATCAGCAAATCTGGCAACTTCACTCACCGTATGGCCATGGGCACAGCCAAACACGATTGACCCTTTTTGCCAGTCCGTCACATCCTTGCATTTCCCCATCTTGACACACAATTCCTGCTCATAACAATAATGTCTCACTTAACATTACTGTCTTATGATCACATAGAGGCAGTGCACGCACAGTTGTGCATGTGACTCACATGCAGCGCCATTTATACCTGTTTAACCACTCCTTCATGTTTGCGTACAAGGGTGAATAATTTTTTTTCTGATGAGCTTAGTTGCATACTAGCGAAGTGTGATAATAAGAAGTTTTTACGGTGGAAATAATCAGGTCATCTTTAAAAGCAAAATAATCGAATTGCGAGTCAGCTAGCAATCGATAATTTGTACCAAAGAGAGCAGAAACAGCCCTCTAGTTAGTTGCAGTGGGAGAAGAGATATGCAAGTATGGAATGTTTTTACTATTGGAAGTATCTGGTCATTGCTAATAGCCAGAGGATTGAAGCAAGACGAGTCAGCAAGCGATGATTTAGTATACATATTAAATGATGAACAATGGGAGTCATTTGCTGCTGGCTGCCTTGCTTCTATTCCATTCTCTCGCTGTTGCTGAAGCAACAGTGAATAGATTCGAATCTGTGCTTTTACATGAGAAACATTGCATAATTAATTATTGTGTTTTCATTAAAGTGCTGTGGTCATCACTTAAAACGTCCATAATTTGGACAAAAAAATATTCTGCCAAAATTCCAATTATAAACCAATGAATCGAAAACTAGTCCCATTACTTATGGTAAGGCGATGCATCGAGTCAGGTTTAAAAACCATCGAGAACATTTGAAGTGTTCAAATGATCGGGACAACTGACTAAAACAATTCACAATCATTCATCACTACTTGGCGGCAAGGTTTCAGATTTTTCAGAAAACTGTAGAGCCTGACACAACATGACCTTTACTGTCTTTGTGTTATAATCAAAAAAAAAAAAGAGGGGGGGGACTTTAAATCTGGGCATGCTACATCCAAATGTATACTTCATCCTCCGTGAGGTACACAACCTCAAACCAAATAACTTTTTCAAATTTGGAACTTCGCTGTCTCCTTTCAGTCAATTGAGTAAATATTTGTCCGAAGTTTTAAGTGTAGTTGTAAAATAATAGTGTGATGTATGGTTCAGAGACAGTCTTGTGTCATCATCTTCAGCTGTACGAATAGATGAATATAAACACTGAATGAAAAGGCCACTTTGTCTGATGAAGGATGGCATTAGTCATGTCTGAAATGTGCATTTAAACATTTTTTTTTACAACTCCACTTAAAGGCTGTGTTACAAACAGAAACTCAACAGGCATGTTATTGAGAGTAGCAAGCATTGCATATGTAGAATGTGCCTGGTGTAATAGCTGTAAAACAAATGAAAAAGGATATACAATCAGTCTGATATTTGGGTAAAGCTCATGGTGATTTACCATTCTGTACATGCAGCCACCATATCAGTCGCTTGTTGTTTCTTTAGTCTTTTCATAGTAACATTGTAGGAAAGCTCCTGCATCCACTACCCCTCCCCACCCTCTCTTTCTATGCACACAATGCTACTCAGAAAAACTTGTGCATGTAATACATGTTAAAACATTGAATTGTTTTTCTAATTATATATTTTAGGTACCAAAAAATACAAAATGGTCACATCCCGGAATGGCAATACACGTCGCTGCTCAAGTGGCTGCTTTGAGGAACATCAGCCTGGAGGAAACATTAAAAGCGGTTCGGAAGAACACTACAGATATGTATGGAATTTAACAAGAAAGAAGTTTCCATATCTGCTTCATATAATCAATAATAGGATTTCCAACATATGGCCCACCGACAACTGGAATTAAAAAAATTCCAAACTAACAATTTTAGAAACAAGAAAAACAACAGAGCCTGTATGGGTGATCCCTTTACATATTACAAGCAAGCAAATAACTGGAAAAAACTCTAAAATAAAAAAGAATATTAAAAGCTTCCTTTCAAACGAAATTGGATGAAATTGCTGGCCTGTAACATCTGTGAAAATCCTGTAAGCGGTCCGTTGTCCGAAAAGGTTGAACAATCCTGATCACCTATAGCCATGTTAATATATTGTTATCCTTGTAACATGCAAAGCCATCGTACCATATATAATATATATTTATTTATTTATGCTAATATGAAATCCTTCAATGAAAATATCAATCATTTATTTTTATAAACCAATAAAATATTTTATTAATTTTTGTCTTGTGCAGTAATAACATATTCATACATTCACGAAGACTTTCACGGCGTCTATTAATATACATTATAGAGCTTTGTGGGATATTCCGCCGCGTCTGTTTATTAAAAACACTTAACGTTTAGCTCTGTTGTATGCGGAGCATCCTCGGAAGTAATTGCTGACCAAGTTTCCCTCTGCAAAAATGCAAAACTTTCGTTTGGTTGCTCAGCAGAAAATTTTCTGCCAAGCAACCAAGCGAAAGTCTTGCATTTTACAGAGGGAAACTTGGTCGGTATTACTTCTGAGGATGCTCCGCATAGCACTGAGTGAAACGTTAAGTGTTTTTAATAAACAGACGTTGCGGAATAACCCGCAAAGCTCTATGATGTATAAGTATAACAACACATTCATTTGTCATGTTAGGTTCGGTTCTAATAGTACCATAAAATGCACTCTATTCCTTTCGCTTACTGTAGTAGGAGATTGGTTCCCTACACAACTGGAGTTCGGATTTCTCGAAAAACTATAAGTCCTGGCATGGCATGATCTTAACTGTCTTTGCATCATATATGATTTCTTAATAATTCAAGTAAAATTTTAGATTCACTTTAACACATTTTTATTTCAAAGAGAAATCTTTTCAAATTTACTTCGGTGAAGAATTTCAGACCTTTAACAAGATATGACTATTCTTATTTATATCTTTTTAAAACTGGGTTGGTAGACTCACTGAAGTGCCTACTTTGCCCTGTTGAAGTCTAAATTGGACCACCTTTACTCATAGCCTGGACGTTATGACACAAGATCCACGACTGAGTCTAAAGATACTGATTCAGACAGGAATGTCTTTTACTGGGCCATGTGATGCCAAATGCCTATAAGGTGGGCATTGGATTAAAAAAAAACTTTAACACATCCAATGATGATGCATAGTTGTGTATTCTGGAAAGATTCTACCCCCAGGGTGGTTGGTACGGTTTAAGGAAAAGTTTCGCCCAGCACCCCCCCCACCACCGTAAATAATGAGTAGGCTACGAAAATGAAGCTAACATGCCTAATTTTTTAACAGTAGAACCTTGGCCATCCAAACTTCACCTAATGAAAATGATCTTCTATACTACTATTTTTTTTTTTTTTTTAAATATCCACTAAAAAAATGGTATAATAAATCATTTTGGTTAAGCGAAGTTTAGATGGCCAGGGTTCATTATAAACAATTTCTACTGCACATGAGAGTTTTTGCCAAATTACATTGTGTGAGTTTTCACCTAAAAAAATAAATAAATAAAAAATCATATGTAAGGTCATTTCAGTTAAGCAAAGTTTGGATGAAAGGGGCTTCTACTCTTTAAAAATTATGTGTTTTTTCATTTTTGCAGCCTATTCGTTATCTATGGGGAGGGGTAAAGTGCTGGGGGCCACTTTTCTGGATCTCAGTTGATGCAACATTTACACCGTGGGGATATTGGGTAGATTCAAGGGTGGGAAAAGATTCCCATTTGGAATAAGTTCACATGTAATTTTTTCAAATTCTAACCTTTTTTTTTTAGTATTCAATAAATCTTAATTGAAATTTTGAGTGAATTTGAACGTATTTTTTCTCTTGTAATCGAATTTAAAATTTGGGCTCTGCAGTGAGCATTTTAAAACAATTCACAGGGTCCGTAGGGGTACTAGAAAACCTGGAAAGTCCTTGAAATTCATTTTTTGGTATTTAATGCAGAAAAAGTTCTGGAAATTTGTGGGACCTGGAGAAGTCCTGGAAAGCATGCTGATGTAGATTTCCCTGCTTTCTTTTCACGTTTTCCCCAATGCTTTGTTGTGTTGTTTAGGGAACTTTTGGTTGGCCAAATGCCAATATATCCAGCCACTAAAAATCGGCAGATTGCCAGTAAATCTCCCCCTCTAAAAGTTCTATTTTTAGCCAGATCCTAGTTTCACTCATAATCTGTTTGAAAATTTTCAAGGATATGGTGTCTGTCCTTGTCCTGCGGGTGAAGGATGGTATAACTGCACAGAAATGACATTGCTGGGCATATTCGCCAAACTTAACGATTTCTGTAAAATTGCTTGAAATTGTGTCAAAATGTCAAATTTTCCGCAGAGCCAAACTTCAGTTTCGCCTTTGTCAAAATGACATTTAACCTTTGTATTTTGTAGTGCCAAATTTTCCTCCCCGCCAAATTTAGGCTCCAAAGTTTCCCCAAAATCACTGCATTTCCAGTTTCCTTGGCATTTAAAGTAACTTGCTATCTGTGTGACTGAACACTAAAATTACCGAACAGGTGGTCTCACCCCACCCCCCGGTCTTTTGAGTTTATTGTAGTCCACCCACTTTACTTATTCACTTACTAATAACAAATGAAACGTTTGCCCCGGGAAAATTCCTGTGGGCATTGTTGATGGACAGGGTAGGTAAAGACAAAGAAGGGAATAACACAGTAAACTTCCTTAGGGATAATGTAAGACAAGTGATTGCATTAGCTCCACCCACTGTCTGCGGCAACTTTGTTTTGTAGAGAAGCCATGTTGGAGTGGCACAGAGCTTTACTCTTCTTTTGACCACGGCTCGAAATTAGTGGTCATTAGTCATATTTTGCACCTATAAATTTTGTTTTGACGACCAAGATTTTAAACTACTGTCATCATTTTTAGCATGTAACTTTTTCAATTTTTATTGTTTATATGATGCAAATTTTGACTGTTGAATCCTTTACTTTTTCCTTCTACTAATCTCACGTATGCACGTCGCAAGATCAGAATCATTGTTACTTTCGTTAAGGGAAAACCCATACTCTGAAATCTAGTGAGGCTCTGGTCAACTATGATACCTTGCTTCTCTCTCCTAGCATCTCAACATAGCCTTTTCTACATCTAAGGAAGTTTATAGGGTAGTTTTACATTTAGCGATTTTCTTTGGTTTCACACTCATTTTCGATTTTTAAGTTTTCTATCAATTTTCGATCATGAAGGCTACACAAAACGAAATCATTAGTGAAGTTTCTAGAATTCTCTCGATCTGCCCTCCCCTCGAAAACGTATCTCCCGTTTATATTTCAACTTGAAATTCTGGAAAATTTCGAAAATAGTCCCGCTCAAAATAAAACATTGGGAATAAAAATTTCGTTGTCAAATAAATTAAATTAAACAACAATATAAGAATAAATTTATATAAATAAAATAAATTAATTCACAAAACATCTCGTTATTTTATCTTATCATAATACCCCTCTCCCTATGATACTCCGTGATTTTCTGTCACATTTGAGGAGCCGGATCGATGGAATTGCATTTGCTTGTTTTAGCATAAAATCGCTCATAAATGTCCCCTACGTTTTCTGCAAATTTTAATTTAAATTTTTTTTGGGGCAGTTGTGGGGGGGGGGGTCAATTGGTCAGGGGCGGAATATGAAATACCGTTAGCTTCATTAAAAGGCGCCTTTATGAAAATGTTCAATTACAGTTTATCTTGACAGATTTTTTTTTTTTTAATTGCACCCATGTAAAACGTTTTGGTAACTGAAGAAAAACTGTTAGGTGCCATTGATGCCCAACGTTGTGCTCCTAATTTTTGACCCTGGGCATAGTGTAGCTTCAAAAATGGGCCATCTCCAATTTTTCACCATGCCCCCTCAAATAAAAATTATATTTCTTATGTATACCATCATTATATATATATGCATGAATTGTCATACGAGTCTGCTTGGCAACGTTTAAAGGCAGAATCTCTATCATCATCTTTATTTTGTAATTAAGCAAAGTATTGCATTTTATAATGATTCTTCCTTTGAATACAGCTGAATGTGAAACAGGTTTTGGTTATTTCAATTTAATTAAAAGACAAACAAGGCTTTGTCTATTACTTCCTACTGTCGATTACTTGTTTATTAAGCTATACAGACCAAGAACGTCCAAATGAGATCCACTGCCTGCAGTTAATGTTTGGTGGAGAAATGTAGCATATGGATGTACAAAGCAACCAGGTTTTAAAAAGTTTTTTTAAATAAATGTTTCTTTATAATTTATAAAATGCCCGTTTTGTTTATCATCATCATTGTAAGTCATTGTGCTATGTGTGTGAACACAGAGCATAATGCTACGAAAACAAAATAAATAATCTTGAAATTGCACTTAAGAAAATCATTTTGGCAACTAAAGAAAACATGTTAGGTGCCATTGACGCCTAACTTTCCATTCCTAATTTCTAGCCCTGCTTTTAACTCTATGCAATCTCCTTTTACTATAAATGCAGACGTATATTATTTTTTGTTTAATTACAATAAAATTATAATCGCTAAAACAAGACCCTATTTTCATAAATACTCATTGAACTTTATTATTCACAGAATATATATTTGCATACTTATATTTTCCGAACACACCAAATCTAAAATTTCGATTTTATAATTTAACCCACCCCCAAAGATTTTTTTTTTCAAAAATAGCATATTGTGTACAATAATAGGAAAGTTGGCTGAACCCCCTACTCCCATATATATATATATAGCCAAAGAACCCCCAGAATTTTTATCTGGCTGCATCACTGTTTATGCTAATGCTGAACCACATTACAATTCGTGATTGAAGGGTGGGATGGGGGCAAAACGCGATGAAAACCTACCTGGAAATTTTAATGAAATCCTTGAAAAGTCCTAGGATTTTTTTTTACATAATGTGTGTGAACCCTGAATTTTTAACAATTTGGCTTGATCCGTCAAGTGTTATTTCTCAAATCCATGAAATTTGCTAGAGTTGGTTTAATTCCTAGTATGTATGTATTTTCTAAATATATTGAATTTGGTGGGGTTATGTAAAATTATCAATCCTATTCCATAGACAGTGATAGGACAATTGCACCAACTGTGCCGAAATGACATTGCTACTCATATCTGCGCCAAACTTAACGACTTACGTAAATTTGCACCAGACTGCGCTAAAGCATTAAATTTTTCACAGCACCTAACTGCATCAAAATTCAGTTTCACCTTCGTCAAAATTACGTTTTGCCTTTGTATTTTGCAGTGTCCAATTTTACTTCTGAGGAAATCTAGGCAGGAAATTTTTCCAAATTTGCTACACTTCCAGTTTTCTTGGCATTCAAAGTAACTTGCCATTTGTGTGACTGAACAAAGAATCGACAGACAGCATAAGCGCCTGGCGAAGAGACTGATCCCCCCACCTACCAGGGCATTTGAGTTTTATTACAGTCCATACACTCCATTTACTAATAACAAAGAAAATGTTTGCCCCTCTCCACCCGCTTAGAAAAATTCTGCTGCCCCACATAGTAGGTAATGACAAAGAACATAAGCTTCCCTAGAAATGATGTAAAACTGGCAATCACACTTTCCCCACAGCCTACGGCAACTGCGCCTTGCAGAAAAGCCACCTCGTTCGAGTAGGGGCGGCGTAGAACTTTACTCATTTTGACACAACGTAATCCCTGCTTACTATAGATGCAGACATATATTTTGTCTTCTTTTAAATGGGTCGTTAAATTTAAGTATTTGTATTTCCAATTTTATTTTAAGATACTTTATCGTGCATGATTTTAAAAAAAAAAAAGTCAACTATTTTTCAAGAAAGTGAAAATTCTGAATGATAACGAAATTGGAATCCTTAAAAAAAAACAAAAAAAACCTGCACATTTTTATAAATACTCACTGAACTTTATTCACAGAATATATACTTACACACATTTGCATATTTTTAATTTTCAAATGTACGAAATTTCGGTTTTATAATTTATTCAGTTTTATATATATTTAATTGATTTAATAATGTCCAATTCTATGGCTTTCGAATGATTCTAAAAAGAGTCTGCTGAATAGATTGGTGGACGCTTTGATCAAGGGCGGACTGACCATATGGGCAATCAGCCGAAAGGCCGCCTCAATTTATCATAAAGAAGGCAGGTCGGGTTTAACATAGAGGGCCTGTAAGATGTGACATAAAGAAGGCCGATCTGGTTTAATATAGAAGGGCTGTAAAATTTGCCATGAAGAGAGCTGAGCCAATATGATTTAAAGAGTGCCAGTTTGGTTTAACGTATATATTTATATTTTCGATAGAAGGGGAGGGATAATGTCCAGATCCCATCACCTGGATATGTGCATGGCTCGTCCTACCACCACCTATTTTAGGGGCTAGAAACTTTCAGTGCGACATAATATTACAAGGAGTGCTGTCTGTCAGCGTTTCTTGGCTGGGAGTCTTTTATATGACTACCACATACATATGCAGAGATGAAGATTTTATTCTAAAGTCATGTCAGAAAAGTGTAAAAAAAATCATGTGGATTTCAAATAGCCATATGTTCACATTTTATGGAAAAAAAAAACTGAAAGCATCTCGATTTTTCTAGAACGTTCACATTTTGAGTAGACCAGAGAGAGATGCCCTACCATCTGGATTCATACACCATGCGAACATTACTAATTTGGATAGTAAACAATCTGCCATTCTTGTTTTGAAAAAAAAATTACATTCTCTGCTCTCTCTCTCCCTCATGTCCCAAGGTGCTTTGGTCACCTTTGTCCAGGCTGGGGACCGTATTACTGATGTTTTGATGCTGGAAGCTAATTAAGGGCAGACTGGGTAGTTGACAGCAGCCCGGGCATTTTTGCATTTCGGCGGCCCAATGAAAGAACAATAATTAATTAAGCAAAGTAACCATGATGCTCAACAATAAGTATTTATTTGATATCTTTATTCAGAATGAAATATAAATATTTGTATTATAATCGTGAGAACTCATTGTAAATGATCGTTTATTTTCGTTATTGTGATGCAATAAATTAAACTCTAATTCACAAATGATTGATAATTCATTCATAAATATATACCCTCTGATGAGAAAACAGAACCATAGTGACTTATGCACAATTCACTACTATACTAATTTATAAATATATGGGCCGACAGTGATCTTGTGGTAAAAGCACCATTTGCCATTCTGAACGCATGAGTTAAGCACCACTAAATATGGCCAAAGCTAGGTAAGATGACCTCTCTGGAGTAAACCGTGCATCGTTGGCCGCCGTTTGCTCAACTTATAGCATTGCAATAAAAATGTAGTAAAATAATGGACTTGCCTGACAAGTTGACTGGACTAAGTTTTCCTAGTTTCCACAGTCTGTAATATATATACATATTACTATAATATATATATTAATAATATATTATAATTGCTATTAGCCTTCATAAACATTTCAAAAGCTGTCAACAGGATGTGCAATTAGGCCGAAAGGTTCGTTATTTGCCACCTCTTCCTTGGCTACTTAAATGGTTATGTTTGAATTTGAGACCAAACCAACAGCAAAACTTGAACCAAAAACCACTGTAAATTCATATTTTTACAGCAAATCAAATGTATTAGATTTCAAGTTCCTTTGTGAAGTAGTACTTTTAATTACTAATACAACAGAACCATGACCCCCACCTACCCCCAAATATTTAATAATGTCAACAATTTTGTCTTTGTAATTGTTTCATTTTACAAGTGACTATCAATTCTCTTGGCTGACAGATTTAAAATCAACAGATTTTTTTTTAAATATAAGGGCATCATAAAATCTCACTGACACCACCTCATGATATATTCATGATCAACTAAACTTATTTGGAAACTGAACCCAATACCAGCAGGTATGAAGCTGACGAACCTAATCATGGGGATGCATGTTAAATTATTGGAAAGGTTTTGTGTAGTGATCGCAATATATTTAGACTTTGTCTCAGAGTAGGACAGGTTTCCAATAGTATTTGCTAATATACCCTCAATTTGCTTGAATTTTTATGGCACAGGAGCATCTGGGCTATACTGTGCTAAAGTAACTGCCTCAGTGGCAGTTGATCTAAAAGAAAACGTAGTATGACACAACACATTCTAAAGACCTTATACTGGTGTGTATTTTTGTGTGCTTGTTTAAACAACTTTATTAATGAGTTTTATAACAGACAGTATATTCAAGGAATTTCATAACATTGCATATATACATGTATATGCCTCTCTAAAGTATTTGTTTTTAGAAAGTCCAGTGCAGAAAGTTAAAACATCACACCAGAAAGACCACCTTTCTGCAAACTTTTATGACCACTTAGTACAGTAGTGTCTCGAAAATCCGAGCCTCGGAAGATAGAGGTTCTGCTAAATTCGAGACGATGAAATTTTTAGACTTTCCTTTTCGAAACCTTTTCCTGGCTTTTTTTTTTTAAGAGGAAAATCCGAAAAATTTCAGTTTGAAAGAGGATTGACAATTTAAATTATACAATTCTCTACTCATCGTTATTAAAGAAATAAAGTATGTATAAGGATTTTGATATTTTCAAGGGCAGAGCTGTTTCTGACAGGAGTGCAAAAGGTGCCCACACCTGATTAGCCAAAACCGTTTATTATTTTTTATCTTTTAAATAAAAAAAAAAGATAATTGACTTTTGTTTCATTTTATGAAAATAGGAGTTAAAAAAATGTTCTCTGTTGCATATGACAATTGTTTCAAACTATGTATACATGTATATAGATATAAAAGTGAACACTTCACATATTAAATTTCAAATAAAATAATATTACATTAATACAGAGTTTGTCCCAGAAGTTCCCGGAATGATTTTTTGTAGTTGGCAACGCTGGCTGACGGGGCGGAGAAGTTGGTGGGGGATCTGAGCTTGGAAACGAGACCGGTATCAGTCGCCTGCGGGCAGTTGTTGAGGCAGGGTCACGCTCCGCGCAGAGGTATCTACTGCACCCTCGTCGATCAAAAAATGGACCAGTTTTTGGAGCAGCGTTATGCAATCAAATTTTGTGTGAAACTGGGTAAAAACGGGGCGGAGACACTCGAAATGCTTCGGAAAGCCTACGGTGACGGGGCGATGAAAAAAAGCCAAACTTTCATGTGGCACAAGCGGTTCCGGGAAGGTCGGGAGTCCGTCAACGACGACGACCGCTCTGGACGCCCGTCGACATCACAAACGGACGACTCGGTGCAAAAAGTGCGTCAAGTTTTGGACAATGACCGACGATTAAGTGTTCGGGTGATTGCAGAGGAGTGTGGAATACCCAAAACAATCGTTCATCGCATTTTAACGGAGGATCTTCAAATGAGGAAAGTCTGCTCGAAAATGGTGCCAAAAGTCCTGACGAGTGAGATGAAGGAGCAGCGTTTGTTGAAGTGCCAGGAATTGCATGAACGCTACGAAACGGACCCAGAATTTTTGGACAGAGTGATCACAGGGGACGAGACGTGGATTTTTCAGTACGATCCCGAATCAAAGCGCCAGAGCAGCGAGTGGCACACCAAGGAGTCTCCTCGCCCGAAAAAAGCAAGGATGAGCAAATCGCGAATCAAGGCAATGCTCATTGTGTTTTTTGACAGAAAAGGTGTAGTTCACAGTGAATTCGTGCCACAAGGACAAACAGTCAACAAGGAGTTTTACTGTGAAGTGCTCAAACGGTTGCGCAACAGGGTTCGACGCGTCCGAAACGAAATTCGCGACAATTGGATCTTGCACCATGACAACGCGTCAACCCACACCGCGCTCATTGTCTCCGAGTTGCTGGCCAAAATGGGTGTGGCAACGCTGCCCCAGCCGCCGTACAGCCCCGATCTGGCACCAGCGGATTTCTTTTTGTTCCCAAGGATCAAAAGAACCCTGAAAGGAACTCGGCATGGGACGCTGGAGGCGGTAAAAGCAGCCGCGACGACCTCACTGAAGGAGATTCCCGTTGACGACTTCCAGGGCGCCTTCAATGATTGGGTGAAGCGTTGGCAACGGTGCATCGAAGCAGGGGGAGAATACTTTGAAAAGTTCTGAAAAGATTGTAAACTGATATTGAATAAATGATTTTAAAAAAAATCATTTCGGGAACTTTTGGGACAAACCCTGTAAGGGTGGCAAGACATTGTTTTTGCACCAAGGCAGCCAACAAGCCAAGAATGTTCCTGTTCAAGTGAAATAACATCTTACGCATTTTTTGGAAAATCTGAGTTTTTAGTAATCTGAGGTAGTCTTGGTCCCGTTTAGCTTGAATTATCAAGACTCTACTGTATTTCTATTAGTTGTATGTTCCATGCCAGTTTTTACATGAATTATTATTACAAAATACTTTAAACACATGCCAGTTTTTACATGAATTATTATTACAAAATACTTTAAACATGTGTTTCCTCATGCTTGTTTAGACTACTACTTTTGAAAGGAAGTTCTATTCGCACTTTACGAAGGGTTTTACATTGGTATGCATATTTTATAACAAACGTCAGACTCAAAGGGCTTTTAACTTTCAGCTTTTTTTTTATATTATATATATATATAAATTTTATTAGAACATACTTTATGAAACTTCATATTCAAAAGTCTTTTCAGCAGCATGCACCACTATGTGCCTATTTACATGGTGTCGATGAGAGAAAGTTTTATTACAGACTTTACACTGAAAAGGTTTCTCACCAGTGTGTGTTCTTCTATGGGCATTCAAATTCGAATTCCGAGAAAAGGTTTTACAACAAATATTACATTCATAAGGCTTCTCACCAGTATGAGCTTTCTTATGCTGATTTAAACCTTTCTTTTGAGAAAATGTCATATTACAAAGATCACACTCGTATGGCTTTTCACCAGTATGTACTCTTCTGTGTACAATTAAATTTGAATTACCAGAAAAAGTTTTATAACAGACCTCGCATTTAAATGGCTTTTCACCAGTATGCGTTCTTTTATGTACATTAAAACTTGCATCATGTGAAAAAGTTTTATGGCATATGTTACACTCAAAAGGTTTTTCGCCTGTGTGTATCCTCCTGTGAATGTTTAAATGTCCTTTTTCACTAAAAGTTTTGTAACATATCTCACATTGAAAAGGCTTTTCACCAGTATGTATTCTAATATGTACATTTAAATCTATACCACGGGAAAAAGTTTTATGACACACTTCACACTTAAATGGCTTTTTATCAATATGTGTTTCTTTATGCCTGTTTAAATTTGCATCCTGATTAGCAATTTTATTACAGATCTCATGTTCAAAGGGCCTTTCAGGACCAATTGCCTTTTCAATAACGTTTATATCGTAACTGCCTTCTGATCTTTTTTTCACAATGCTTACCATATACATCATAAATAATTCTTTACAATAGCCTTTCTGAAATTAGCTTTTAAAAAATAGTCCTTAATTTAAAATTTTTGCGGCTCTTACAAATGAATCTATATCCTTGAAAAGTATTTATCTCCCAAAACATGTTCATCTATCGGTTTGTATACTTATGACCAGAAACGGAAGAAATTATAGATAAAGGGGTGCTTTATTTTTAATTATGAACAAGATATGCTAAAGCATCATATTTAACTGAGCATAAACTGGAGTGGGAATCACAAAGGTCATTAAATATATTATGTACACATCAGTAACGAAAATAAGTTTTCAAAATGTTATCGATAAAACGATGCATGATAAAAGTCTCTGGGGTGTAAATTAGACCATTTTGATCTGCGTTTTACACTTACAATCTATAAAAGGTCATTTATAAACTATATTTCTTTAGCCTTAGCTTCTTCTTAGGTCTGTGTGGCATATGCCTGCAGCTTCAGGACTACAGATTGTATGATAAAAATGTGGAGCATAACTGTTACATTCTAAGCATATCCATATCTTAAGAATTTCATCCTAAATTTAAAGAGAAACAAAAAAGAACCTCAGAGCACGAGAAACAAACTATGACAAAGAAACAAAAGCTTTTGTCAAAAAGAAAAAAAAACCACTTTGTCGCCATGCAAAGGTATTTACAAAAGAAAATGCAACTTTTTAATAAAATCTATTAAATGTTTCATAACACTTCATGAAAAGTAAGGAGTCAAAATATTTCTGAATTTAAATTATTTATTTATTCGTGCTGTCGAAAACGTTCCCCTTTTATCCTTAATTAATTTAGCTGATTACTAAGCTCATTTTCCTATTTAAGGAACAAAATAATATTTTTTATTTAGTTAAAATGGAAAATATTTATTTCTTACACTGTGGCAGTCATTTTCCACCTTAAATTACGGCGGTATCCGTTGCTTTAGCATTGCATTAACTGCAATGGTTAGTTAGTTGAATTTTTATGGTTCACGGACAGCAGGGGTCACGATGTGCCTATTCAAGATTAACTATAATAATGATACTCCAAGTACAGACTTAAATGTTTTATAAGTGTGAAATATGCATAGTAGTGAAGATAACAAAGTTGCACACACTCCGTTATCCTCGGAAAGATCTAAAGATGGATCTTGATCACCAAAAAGTGAGACTGCATTTCACCATGCTGTCAAAAACAAAAAACTTATGCAGTATTTACTTGCATTTTTAAGATGATTGGTAGTAACAATAGGAAATAGTGAAGGAATAAAAAAAATATTGGATAAAAAGTTTGAGGTAAATCAATAAACCAGTTTCATTGTCTACAAAAACAGCACTGAATTCCATGATTCTTTATATCAGTCCATGATTTTAAATTCGCCTTTCACATTTGTTTGAGTCCCTTAAAAGTCTGGTTCTAATTTTAAAATGAAATCTGTTAATATGTATTTAAAATATAGTGACTTTGAAATAAAAGTAAAACAGATTTTTTACTACACGTTTTATGGCGTATGTATGTAAGTACAATGAAAATCATCTGTAATGACTAGAACCCAGATTATATGCAGTTGCATATTTTAGCCCTTTTTAGCATTTGTGCATATAAATGCATAAAAATTATGAATTTCCAGATCCTTCTGGCCGGCAGACCGAAAAAAAAATGTCCAAAGTGACCCACGACGAAAACTAATTGAGAACCTCTGGTTTAGAACATCGAGAGACACATTCTAATATACCGTCATAGAAATTCTGCTGTATAAAACGTATGATTTAATGTATATCGAATTTTTCTACTTGGCGGTTAATAATATATCCACACGTTTTAAAATACTGGACATTAAATTTTCAAGCATTAAAAAATTTTATGTACATATTTATTCATTTTAAGTGCATATACATGGATACTTTGAGATTCTTTGTGCATATTTTGAGGTTCTTTAGTGCATGTTTTGCTGTTTTTTTTAGTGCATATAATCTGGGCTCTAGTAATGACAAATTGCGTATAACAATGGAATTTTTACAAGTTTGGTTTCCTATTTTGTTCTTTAAAAAATATATTGATTATAATGACAAAACCTCTTATAACGATGGTAATATTGTTCTAATCAGGGGAATCCATATTGGATCTAGTGATGGGACTTAACAACCATTCATCAGAAGCATGTGGGTTTCAGATAATGCTGGAATTATAGGGTACTGTCTTGTTCAAATGAAAGAAACCAAACTAATTATTTGGTTAAGTAAACTGGATTTCATTGTTTGCCAAACTGTTAATGCTAAACGCATAGCAAAAAATGCATGTATTTGAATTCTTTGTGTATAGTAAGTAGGCACTATTATGTTTCGTGGAGAGCAGATGTTGTCATCTATAAATATGTGTACAGATAAATTGAAGTATACAGCATGTGATGGAATGCTACACCACTCTAAATCACTGAAGTACAATACTGACCAAGAATGCAGCAGCTGCAAAAGTAGTTACGGAGATTGTGAGATGACAGTAGTTGACCGCAGAAAATAAAAGAAGCATAGATGCATATATGGTACGGCATTTTTCACAAATAAAGAAAAGCAGTATGTGATACCTGATAAGTAGGGAGGGAGACTCTGTACATATTCATGTATAAATTAAAAGTTATCACTACATAAACACCAACTTGTAACTAAGAAGTATTAACAACCTTATGGCAAAATTCCATTATGAAATGTCAAAATGAAAACTACCAATTTTTTTGGATGCAGTACTGGAACTAGTGTCTCAAAATTCTGGTGCTCCATAGGGGCTTTGTGTTGTTAAAAGTTAAGTGGGAACGATTGTTCCAGTTAAAAGAATACAGTGTAGGAATGCCATTCAAATGCATTCCTACCCTACACCTCTGCTTCTGATAACCAGCAAGTCCCACTCCAGTAGAAAATTCTACCTGCGTCTCTCATTACGGGTTGCCGTATTTTTAGAATTAACTATGCCTTTCTCTCATCACTGTAAACTTACTGCTTGAAATTACTATACTTTAAGTAAATGCTAAAAAAAAAAAAAATAAGACAAAAATTACAAAGATTCAAAACTTACCTCAAATTCCACAGCATTTATAAATGCACTTGAGAATATTGGCACACAGAAGTAATTCAACTGGTAACTTTCGAAGTAAGACGGCAAAATACTAGCTGGAATGTACTAGTTTTATGTCAGGAAAGGACCTAAACAAATTTAGATTTCAGTCTCGGACTTGTTCACATTTACAATCATATAAAATAATAGATGCTAGTCCATAACACCTAAGTAACCTTGGCAACATTTCAAAATTCTCCATCATCATAGATGCCAACAGCTGTAGCGATAGTCCACCACGATGGAATGCAGTTTTTCAGATATTTTTTGGACCCAGTACTTGGCCTGCAGCAGCTCAGTGGTTATTTTTTTAATCCAAAAATATATATAAAAGCACATTCAATAGAAGCCCATCTCAAAACTAGTACAGATTATAGAAACTTTGCTAAGACACAAACAGTAGTAGCAACTGTCAGTCATAATGTGGTTTTCTGGACGTTTTTGTGACCCAGTACTTCTCCTGAGTCAATACACACTTAGTAGGGGCACCCCCACTAAAAGTATCAGTAAATCATGGAACCACAATAATTCGAATTCGTAAATCGGCGTAGCTGCACAGTCTGTCACATGCAACTTTCAACAAAGTACTTTTTTTTTTTTGGTTAGTTATTTACAAACTTAAATCGAAACGAATGAGGAAAGCCCCCCACCTCTCAGAAAAATATGTACATACAACCAGAAGAGGAATGAAAAACTGATGGAAGGGGCATGTGCCACCTTGGGCTTGGATAGGCGATAAACGACCAGTCAAATGCCAGTCAGCGCGGCGCGATGACGTCACCAAGTCCAGTAACCCCTCAATTTCAATACTCTTTGATTAAGACAACACCGCATACTCTTACCAATTTTCTACAGGACAACCCTGTGTACAGGAGCAGACCGAGTCCTCTCAAAGGGCACAATTTTCGGGGGTCGCAAGTCCTATCGCCCATGAGAACGCCGCCTGCAAATGTATAAAATCCGTTGGCCTTAGGGTGTCCCATTGTCCGTTATGTATCACAGAACTCAAGTCAGAACTTGTGATGTCACAAGTATGATTTGGAGTTTGTGTTAGGCTAGGGCTGGAAGTTTGAGAGGGCCTTGAGGTGGCAGGGGCTATCACTACACCCAGCACCGGGCTGCGGTTTTTACAGAGCTGTAGCCAGGCTGAGGCTATAGGGGCTGCACTCTCCCTGGAAATATAGGCAGCCACCCTAGGAAATATAGGCAGCCACCCTAGGAAATATTTTTTCTCAAAATAAAATATTGTAGAATTTTATTTTAAATTTTTTGTTTTGTACGAAATTGTACATAAGAATAAAAATTGTTGTTTGACGTTAAAAATGTATTCAAAATAGCTCTCTACTGTAGATCTTGTGTATGTAATTTTTTTTACATAGGTTTGAGTCTTCATATACTTTATAATAAGGATTGGGGAAATTATAGAGAGGTATACTAAAATTTATAAGTTTTCAATGCAAAATTTACATTAAGAAATTTATTTATTAACGTTAAATATACGGGTCTGCTTATATATATTAATAAAATACATCAAAATATTCACGAATTTTAAGACTAACAAGCGTTGGCTACGGTCTTGTGGGGGGGTTGCCGCCCTAAACTGAACGATAAATTCCGCCCCTACCAAATAAGTATTTGCTTTCTTTTTTAAAAATATATTGGCCAAAAAAAAGTTTTATAATTTGACGCCGCCCTAGTTTATAGCCTATTCGGAAATACGACCCTGCCTGTACCGTACCCTTTCGGCTACTTAAACATGATATTGATATCGAGACACTCGTGAGTTTTTTATTGTACTTTATGAATAAATAAGGTGATTAAAATTATGGTAATATTAACGAGATTTGCCAAAAACGACGAAACCTCGCCAAATCACTTTATTGGCGATGGTGCCGTGTTCTAATATTTTATCCAAATCAAAAAGCGCATCCATTGTACAACACAGTTAAATATATATAAAAACAATGGATAAAACGAAAACAAACTTACTAAAAATAACTTTAAAACTAAAAAAATTTACAAAAGCAACGAGAATACATATGGAATCAAACCCATTATATCAGATCGACGCGCCCTCTAGTGCGCAGCTGTGATTTTCATGGCAGTTTGGTCCCAAAGTTTCCAAAAACGGCAACGGAGAAATGCAGATTTATTTAATTATTAATTTAGTAAATCTAATAACCCTGGGAGAAACAAGCCGTTAAGACGCGTTTTTCTAGATTCGCATATTTCGCGATGCAAGAATATAAAGTGCCGAGATGAAACTCAGACAATAAAAACCAATTGAAGCGTTTTGCACGGTCTATGAAAACATCACCTTCCATTGGTTTACTATTGCTTGAGTCATTTCTCGGCGTTTTTCATTATAAGGATTGCAGAAACATTCTAATTCGATAGGATCGTTACATGTAAAATCGTAAGCAAAAAGTTTATCGTAAATGGTGAATACGTGTCTTTAGGACTATGATAATTATAAAAATAAACGTGAATATTTGCAGTTTCTCAGCTATATTGTATTAATCTCTTTTCAAAATTTTACGTGCTGCGTTCCCAATTTGTGTTTTTGTTGAAAATCGTAAAAGTAAGACAGTAAACTACCGACTTCTTCTAGTCCAATTCCTCTGAACGTGGTGTTGTGCAGAATTGAAATAAAGTTTGTTTTAATTTTTTACTGACTCTAAAGAATTTCAAATGATTAAATTGGACAAGTGAAGTAATTTTCTCAGGGACATGCCAACATTTTGGAGGCTCGGGGAGGGATCTTATACCTCGATGAACTAGTGGCGCCATCTATTGCCACACATTCCGAACAGCTATTATAAAATATTAATTAGTTAATTAAATAGTTAAAATAAATTACAAAACAACAACCATTTGAACGATTTACAATTTTACTGATTTCGCAGAGCACCAGGCTTTAAGGTTGATAATTTGACAAAGAAAGAAAATATGCAGGTAAAGAGAGGGTAATTTTTTTAAGGATAGATAGGCCAGGGGCACTATCAAAGCAGCGTTATTGACGGTATAGTACCGACATCTATTGACAGAAAATGAAATTAAAATCCAAAGTTCTTTCAGCTTTGCTACATTAGTGGCAATGTTTAATGATATTTTTGAAGTTAAAATTTTAATAGTATTCCTTGGGGTGGGGGTGCAAAGATGCCTTTTGCCCCTCCGAGACTGAGGGTGAAAAACCCTCTACCACCCTGTTGGCACATGCCTACTCAAACAAAAGGTATACTTACCCCACCAGCACTGCACACTATGCAACATACTACACAATTTTCCGGCTTAAACATAGACACATAGCAACATTGATTTTAGTATAGCACGCAGATGCTTAGCGAAGTTGACTGTAGAAGAGCATATAAATCATTGGAATGATGAAGTACTGTCTGTTCACGAAAAGAAGTCCAATGGTACAGTTAGAAATATCAGGAGGTTACATCACAAACCGGCAGTGGTGTAGTCAAGGCCTAGTGCAGCCTAGCGGTGCTGGGGCACTTGTTTTAGAGGTTTAGCGGCGCTAGGGCAAAGTTTTAGAAAATCATACATTGTACAAACAA
>QLNU02015270.1:105119948-105131911 GCA_006491805.2 Dysdera silvatica | reverse complement strand
TTAACCCTTAGAAGCCTGATTTTCCAAATTAAATTTAAAAATGTATTTATTGCAGTAGCCAGATAAATGGAAAAATAAATATCACAATACTTATTTTATATATTTATTTAAAAAAAAAGCAGGTATAAATTTTGATACTTTAGACATTAAGATCATAAATTCGATTTAAAAGTCCGGTATCAAATTTGAAACTTAGGGCTTTTAAAGGAATATATATATATATATATATATACAGTTCTTCATACTTCATGTGCAAAAACGATGTGTTATTTTCTTTTATCGTGACCATAGTTTATGCACCTGTCTCTTTTCCTTTTAAATTGCTGTATTTATATGAGGACCAATGATGATCTAAAGTAACTTCTGAACCACGGTACATTTACAGATAACTGCAATTACTGAAAGTCACACAGATCCAGTTGGTCCAAAAGTAGCATTTATAATCATAAGGGCATTAACATTTCTTTCCCTTGCAACTGTGTGCAAATAATTTTAAACATTTAACCCGAGGGCGAACTCACCACTTGCTTCTAGCCAATTTCTTCCTTTCTCTGACCTGAAGCCAATTATCAAGACCTGTGTGAATCAAAGGTGGCAAGAAGAATGGGATCATCAAACCAATAACAAATTGCATAATATTAAACATACAATTGGTAACTGGCCCTCCTCATACCGTAAAAATCGGAAAGAGGAGGTTCTCCTTGCTAGACTTCGCATTGGGCATTCCCATCTCACCCATAGACATCTGTTGGAAGGAAAACCAGCACCAATTTGCCAAGTGTGCAATGAACCCATGAGTGTTTTACACATTTTAACTCAATGCCCCTATTATAGACTTGCCCGCACTCTTACTTTTAACTCTTCATCACTGTCTGACATTTTAAATGACCATGCTGACCATACGCACGTTTTAAAATTTTTAAAAAGTACTGGCTTTTACTACAGTCTTTGATTTTACCATGTTTGGCGCAGTATAGCCCAGATGCTCTTGCGCCATAAAAAAGCCAAACAAACAAGCTATGATTGACAGTTTTATTTAGAAATACTGCTCATGGAGTCAATAAAGGTAGAATCCATGAAGTATTCAAAAATACCACCTTGTATAAGAACTAAGATCTCAAATGGCATTTCTTTCCACACAAATTCAATAGATGAGCAGTGGCAAATCTTTTATTATTTTTAGAAAGTGACATCTTTAAGTTTTTGTACTGGTGGCGTGCCTCTAAAAAGACATCTCCCGCCTAACTAATTAGGTATACAATAAATGTGATTAAAAAAATATATTCAGATTCTGCATGACACAGATTTGCCACAACTAGATTGAAAGGTATGGCAGGGATCGTTTTAAATCAACGTCATCACAGTATACCCTTGACAAAGTGGCTCCTGAAAGTCCCAGTGCCTGCATGACTTCTGAGACACAGGGATGCATTCATCGGACCCTAGCAATTTGCCCGTGATCAAACGTACTTAGATTATTCGTCTTACCCTTACTGCATTCGACTATTACTGATATTGTAAACCTCACTCCTTATGTTGTTGGATCACTGCCTAAATCATTTTCTTTCCATTTACAGACCTACCCACGGTGCCAAATTTGCATAATGCTAGCTGTCTCTAATTCAATTGCTCTTCAGTGTAAATAATACACATAAGTAACATAGAGTAATAATGCATATATTTAGTATGCAAATGTGCAATGAATATATTATGACATTTTGCACATATATTGGTTTCAGTAAACTAAAGAAAAAAACGAAAATTTAGCAGAAATAGATAGCTACAACAAGATCAGTACAGTAATGTACATAGTTATAATAATTTCAGTTGCAATGCTATCTTGGATATTATGCCAAAATCCAAGTCTCCTTACAAGCACAAGATGAAAAACATCATTTTGCCTTCAATGTCATAACATTTCCTTACGAGGAGCATGATGTCATTATTACAAAACGTGTAAGATTTCTTTGTTCGAAGTTCCAACATGAAATAACGACTTGTTCCATTGTTATGATGCTAGACAGTTTTGTTAACATATGGGAATGCCATTAACGCACATACAGTGAATTTGCGATAAGTCGAATTCCTGGGGACCGACTAAAAACGTCGAGTTATCGGAAGTTCAACTTAACATTTGTCGTTGATTGGACTTGTATAAAATGCAAATTAAATATAGGAAACGGTACTTACATTAATTATGTTTTCTCAAAAAATCGGATTGTTTTTGAAGAAATTCTAATTTTATGAAATTATTTACCTTTTGTAAAAATACGAACAAAATTTCGTATACGTTATCTCTACTTTTCAAGATACCTCAGCACAGTCACAATGGCTGCAGAAGCTTCGTGATTAGTCGGAGGAGTCATTCATTCCATGTCAACTCAACACAGGGAATAAACCTCACCATCTCAGATTTTCATGAAATTTGGCTCATTTGTATGGACTTGTAAAAATACCAAATTTTATTGAGATTGGTCAACTCGTTTTGAAATTATGGATATTTAAAATTTCCAAAAATCGACATAAAAAGCATGAAGGGCAATTATTCTAATTGATGTGGAAGCTATCCTAATCGAGATAGAAAATTGTGAGAGGTGTCATTTTACAGCATTTATATTACCCTTTCCTATGATATAAAACACCATATGGGTTAAGACAAAAAATATTTAGTCAAATTTAAATTTTTAATTTCTCAAAAAACACATTTTTAAAAATTTTCAAATTAATACCAAGAATATCTGGTATAGGTGTAAACCACCTGGCAAAATATAAATATGGGACGGTAATGGGTTCAGTGTTATAATAATTTAAGACTGAAGGTCAATTTGTCAGTAATGCACTTTATTCAGGCGAAAAATTCAAGAAATGGGTCATTTCGTGCCAAATCAACACGATTGTAATAAAAAATTTACTTGACCATCCCAGATTTTCATGAAATTTGGTAGATTTATACTAGTCATATAGACTTGTAAGAATAACAAATTTTATTGAGATCGGTCAACTTGTTTTGAAATTACAGATATTTAAAATTTTCAAAAAGTGACCAACAATCACAGTCAAACGTTCTTTACTCATCTTCCCTCCCAAACATGATTCACTTCTGAACATCATCGTTTTGTTAGGCAAACGTTTGTAAAAAAAAAGTCCAGTTTCGTCAACGTTAAAAACGTCGTTATCATTGTAGCCTGCAAGAAGATTTGGTAAAATTTTACCTTTCCACTTTTCACTGGACACATCTTTTCTTTCACTGTGCAAAGTCCTAAACACAATGTTGTGTCTCACTTTGAATTTCTCAAGCCATCCAGGACTTGCGTTGAAGCCATCCACTTTCAACAGACTGGCAAAGTCTAAAACTTTTTCACGTAGCATCGTACCATTAAAAGGAATTTTATTTCTCTGTCTCCTGTATGATTCAAACCACTTTAAAAGCGCCGATTCAACATTAGGGAAGGCACACACTTTTATCTTGCATTTTGGATCGACATTGCCATTGTGTCTTTTTAAGATTTCCTCCTTTTTCTTCAAAATGGTTGATAGCATGTTGGGTGGAATGCCATATTTCTCTGCTGGATCCTTTTCCCTTAAGTACGAATTTTTCTCAAAATTTCTTATTAAACCCACTTTTTGTTTCAAACCAAGAATATTCAATTTTCTTTTAGACATTTTAAAACACAATGCTGAAACACCAAAAATCACCTCATAGCATCCACTAACCACTCTAACGAACGACCACAAACACGTTATTATCTGAAAAGTGGACTTTGGACCGGAAATGCAAGTATGCGGCTGAAAAGATTCTGATTGGTTAAAAACTCTTGCAGCAGGTGACAACTCGGCTGAAGAGTAAGTTTGACTTACGGAAAAATTTTATGTTGAATTTTAATAGAAAGGACTGGCACTGTGAAAACACTTTGACACAAACGAATATTCGATTTATCACGAATTCACTGTTTAATATTTAAAATCTACATTACTTTCCCCATAGTATACCATAATTTCGTATAAATCCCACTATTTTTAGACAAGTAATTGCATTTTTCTTAATTTTGAAAAAAAAAACCAGGATATACAAAAATTTATAATAATATAAATTTATCTACTGGCACAGGAAAAAAAAAAGGGAGTTTTATAATTCTTACATGTTAAAAGATGCGTATAAATCATCACACATCTTAATTTGAAACTTTTGACATAAACTGAAGATTTTATATGTTAAAAAGCAAAATAGTTTCTTAAAAATATAAAGGTAAAACAGATCAATTGTTAAAGCTCCATAAAAAATAATTGCATACACAATGTAATGTCAGATCTTGTAAAAAATTCTAATAAATTCAACAGGTATGTCACATACGCAGGAACTTTTTATATACAAAATAATGTAAAAATGTCACTAAAGTCATATACAGAACCTTCAGGATCACTACATGAATACAATTCAGACTGATAGTTGAGGTATGAACTAGGAAAAACATGAAAAGCATTTTATTTAAGTAAAACAACTAAAATAGGAAAGTAAGTTTGATGCAAGGTAATGTATCTATACTTTATCAGTGACAACGAGTTTCACATCCTGCAAAATCAACAGAAGTGGAATTAACAGCACACTTTCTAAGCTTTCGACATCCCAAATGCCCATGCTTGTTTGAACTGAAACTTTATTGTAACTGAACTGAGAAGGCATTGGTTAAGTTAATGTTCCCGAGGCCTGTTTTACTAGAGAATTAGAAATCACAAACGGAAAAAAAAGGAAGGGAAAATATATGCTAAATTATCACTTTCATTAACAGGGGTGTAGCCAGAGACCTCACATGGGGGGGGGGAGATGAGATTGATTAATTTTGTTTTATAAGATCTGAAGCTAAAAACTTCTTGAAATGGTTCATAAAAGTTTTCTTGGGAAGAAGGGATGGCCAAGGCCCTACCTAATTACACGCTTGCCCATTCATATTAAAGAAGGACATTTTAAATGACCATGCTGACCATACGCATGTTTTTAAATTTTTAAAAAGTACTGGTTTTTACTACAGTCTTTGATTTTACCATGTTTGGCGCAGTATAGCCCAGATGCTCTTGCGCCATAAAAAAGCCAAACAAACAAACAAAATATTAAAGAAGGAAGCGTGAAAAAGAATTTGGATGACTTAAAAGTAGTGGCAGATTTAAGGAATAGCCTACCCCCTTCTTTCTCTACAAAAAAGGAATTCCCTTGGGGGTGGGGGGGAATGCCCGATTATCGTATTAACTTTTTATATGTGAAGAATATTTTTCACTTAATTATTCAAATTAATATTTTATCTAATAACTAATACAGAGGGTGAGTCATAAATTTTGATACCCTTGGTGGTACATACTTTATTGAAAAATATCCGAAAAGACAAAGCTCATGAATTTTCAAAATAAAATCTATCATGTTCAGTGGTATTTAGCCAATGTTGAGCCAAGCTTTCAGCATGAGAGCCCTTTTAGCTTTGAGAAAAAGAACTCCTGAACCTTGGTTCCACCTCACCCTTGGTTTCTGAAATTCCCTCCATGAAGGAGGTGAATGATGGACCTAAAAAGATGATAGCCACTGGAAGCAAGATCTAGACTATAAGTTGGATGAAGTAAAAGTTCTACACCATCAAGGTCCTGTATTTTGGAAAGGGTTGATCTTGTCACCTGGGTGAAATATTGTCATGCTGCAGCAGAACTCATCTACAGTTGACCAAATGTGAATATTTATGTGATAAAGTAGCGTATATTCGATGGATTTGTTCAGAGTAAAACTCAGCTGTGATTCCACGGCCATTTGGAACGAATTCATGATAGACCACTCCTTCGCTGTTCTTCAATAAGCACAACAATACCTTGTGATCAAACCTTCCACGTTTGGCTACTGGTTCTGGTAGCTGACCAGGGTCTAACCACTAGTTTTTCATGTTTGGATTATGTTAGAAAATCCATTTTTCATCTGAGGTGACAATTTAGTGGAAAAAACATCACATGGGTTTTGTAGCAGCTGACACACATCCACTCATCGCTGAACTTGTGCTGGAGTCAAATCGTGAGGTACAACTTGGCAACTTTTGTTCATCTTCCCCAGCAAATGAAGGTGGTGCACAATGCTTGACTGTAAAGTACCAAGTTCTACTAGCAATTTTCGAGTGCTGGTAGATGGATTTGCCTCAACTGTTTGGCGAAGACAGTTAGAATCAAAGGCGGTTAGTGTGCCTTATTTTCCATATCCTGATTTCCAGATTTGAATTTCGAGAACCATCTTTTTGTGGTAACATGAGTCACAGCACCCTATCCTTTTGCATGACAGATATTTCTAGTGGCCTCCATAACATTATTCCCAAACAAAAATTCATAAAACAAAAGTTCACAAATGAGACGGTTTTGCTTGTCCATTTTAACACGTTAAAAAAATATTTAATATTAAATATTAATTAGCGCTATTTTAAAGAAGATGTACACAAGTATTAGATAATATAAAAAACATATTCATAAATGTGTTCATGATAGATTTGAGAGACTCTGTACTCTGAAAGCTGCCAAGGGTATCAATATTTATGACTCACTCTCTGTGCTATATAATAACAATTTATCTTTGCACTCCCAGCGGCCACCCCCTAAGCATATTCCTTGTGTGTCTACTCAGAAATCAACCACTGCTTACAAGAACGTATCCTTTAAAGCAAATGGACGTAACTGCTTCCCATTCTTGTAGAAGGTAAACACCAAATGACATGACTTTTCCCGAAGTGAATGAATGAGTCATACAGATGGAATTGCTCATGGCTACCTATCATTTTAAGCAATGGTTTCTGCCAGATCATTGAAGTTAAGCAACAGTGAATATGGTCAGCTTTTTGAGAGGGTAACCACTCTCCAAGCTCGTTGTGGACATGGGTGATGTTATTCGCCTAATATAATGATAATATTATGAGAACATGTTACCACTGCACCACCGAAGGACCTAGTTTTTGAAGGTATTACCCTTATACACAAAGCAAAGCATTTTTGTAAGAAATTAATAGAGAATCTATTTAAAACCTTTTTTTTTTTTTTTGTAAAAAACACAGAAGTGTATTCCGACATAAACATCTATTGCTAAGTTCAGTTCAAAGTAGTGAGATCTAGTTTAACAAACAAGATACATGTATAATATTTTTTTAAATAATCCCTACGCCCCAAAACAGAATGTGCTAAAAAGTAAAACACATGTCATAGGACGAACATCTTTACTGCAGAACAATCACGGGGCAAATTTTTTTTTCCTTCTTAAAATAAATAAACCAAAAAAATTAGTCCGATAAATATTTTCTGCACTTCTAATAAAAAGGGATTTTACGTTTTATAAAATTTAAAAATCTATATAAACATGCATCTCCTGCAGAACAATTTTGATCAGCAGAAGAGTTACTGCAGAACATTCTGCTTTGGGGCCCCTAAGCCATACATGCCTTTTCTTGGGTCCCATCTTGAAATTCCTACCTTTCCTAACATATACTAAGAATGAATTTAAAAATAACAAAAAAAAAATGATTCCTGCTTAAACGTGGGAATGAGGTCCTCAAAGATCTAGAAAAATCTATAACAGCAGAACAATTCTTTTTATCAGATCATTAAACAAATAATAAAATACTCATTACACAATACTTTCAAATGCTAAACCTTTCTTACCAATAAAAAACATCTTGAAATATAAAAATATAGGCACATTTTGCAACTTAATGCTTTTCATTCATTTTCAGGTTTTTCAAATGACACGTAATGTATGGTCTTTCCTCCATATATATATATATTAATGACTTCCTCTTTCTAATGTGATTGGTAGCATTTTTGAAGAATGGATGCTGAAAGGATAGTCACAGCTCATCCATGAGAATGATGGAATTCTCAGTAGATTCATCTATATCCAAAAAAAGGAAAAGAAAAAAAAGAAAAAAATCATTGACACATCCACTCAACATCCATCCTTAATATCATACAAAATATTTTCAAAAATGAAATATAGTTTTTATTTCTTTTAAAAGAAGTTACGTTTTAAAAATTTGTCAGTGTATTTGTTAGTGAAATATTATTAAATAACAAATCACCACATGATCAGCAAAAACTAACGTTTATTTAGCAATCGTTTTACAAAAATTATCAATCTTTGTTCACAATGTACTATGCCATGTGAAAAGGATGAATAAGGATATATGTATACATATTTTATTTTTCATAACAGCATAAGAAACAAACATTTCTCATAAGATATACATGTAAACATACACTAGCAACAGTGTTTATTTTCTTGTATATCAAGATAACTAAAATGAAATTAGAATAGAAATTTACACATTAATAAAATATTTAATATATTCATTTAATGAATGACAATGTACTAAATAACACCAATAAATTTGCAGAGCTACTGCAAGTATTTTTGGCAGCAGTAATTGGCTAGTTTGCTTGCAAACTCTTAGCAAAACATGCTATGCGATATCACATGAGATTTTAAGTAAATAGTTTTAATTTCTAAGAATATGCAAAAAATTCCTTCAACTTCTTTACATATATATATCTAATTTTACTAATTCTATATTTTTCTATAAATATAGCGCGTTTTTTAATAGATCAATAGATAATTACAGGAGGAGAATTTATACAGGAAAGGAGATATTTAATATAATTTTTAAGTATGAAAGAGGTACAGAAAATAAAAACTATGAAAGGTAAAAATGCAAAACTAGTATACTGTAGTGACATACTCAAATCTTTGCTAACATACATGTATATATATATATATATACAACAAAAAGAGCAGCTTAAGTTGATACTGTAAAATAACAAAAAAAAGTAAGTGTTTTTGCAAAAAGTTGGTTGTCTTGAGAAAGTGTTTTTCAGTATCGATATTTTACTTTGGGAGGGGGGGGGGAAGTCATTTCAAGGGCAAACTAATTTTTTCAAAGGGAATCTATATTTTTTGTTTTTATTCCTCGTTAAATAAACAACTTTCGTTGAAAAATTTTTTTTTCGATCTAGCGTTTAGTTTTCGAGATATTTTAAAAATAAGCTTGAAAAGAGATGTTCCTGCCATATAGTCCATGGACCTGATAGCCAGTTATGACGCAAGGACATAATAAAACTTAAAATAAATAATTAGTGTTCACTGTAAGGAATCGGATAACTAATTGGGTTAAGTTTACTGTCCCTGGTATTGTTCTATATATTTCATTAGAGTATTTGTAGATGCTTCTTAGTTGAATGACAGTTTACTATCATTGGTCTGGATGGAAGCAGGAATATCCTTTTGAGCCCTTGAATTGACTGGAGTATTGGTGGGCCATGGATTAAGAAAATCTAGGTTATGAGCAATTCTAATAATTTATAATAGTTTAATAGAATAGTTTACACTCATATTTTTTCTTTTAGTAACGAAATAACATATTTTAAGTGGAATCCGTGAGACATTCCAGAGAGGACACGTCAAGTTAAGCGTGGGCTAGCTGATGGAATGAGCTTATTATGTTTGCTGACGTAGAATTTCATTAATTTATGCTTAATGCAACGCAATAAACAACTGTGCCAAAGTTTTGTTCGTATTTGTAGCCTCTAGGACAAATACCCACGTATTTATTTGCGTATTTGAGTTAATAGTAAGTAACTAAAAACTTTATTATGTATTAATGCCAGAACAAAAACAGTTACAATATAAGAGATAAAATACAATCTAGGGTTATTGTGCCCAAGTTCAGTTCTAAGGCAAGTTATTCAATTTCTGAATAAACAATAAAATAAGTGCCCTCGCAATGGTCGGTGATTGGGATGGGCATGGGTGGAACTCATGCACAGTCACCTCCTCATAATGAGTTCTAGGTTGTTTCAACATGCCCAGTTGTAGATTTCTGGAACAAGCGAAGAACTGCACTTAAAATTTTGTAATAATATAGTAAAATAAGGCCAAATATTGCTGAAATGTAAATTTTTTGGACCATTTGCGCCGACAACAGATATTTTGCAATTTTTTTTTTTTTTAAAATTTTGGATTCTCACTACAGATAGTAAAACATAATTTTTCTGTGCTATGACATTTTGACATTTAAAATCTTTCATTTACTCATTATATGCTACTATATACCTATAATTTAACGAAGCCGCAAAACTTTGGGCCCTTTGCGCCAATGGAAGGTATTTTCCAATTTTCCTAAAATTTTGGATTCTTACTTATGACAGTAATGAACAACTTTTTTGCATTATTACATTTTCATTTTCAAAAATTTACATTTTTCAGCCCACCCTAATGAACGTCTTTATTGAAACTAATTTTTTAAATATCTCTGAGACTAAGCGCTAAATTGTGAAAATGCTTTCTATAAAAGTTATTTTTTATGAGGAATAAAACATATAAGTTTCCTTTTAAAAAGAAGAGTTTGACCTTGACCCCCCCACCCCCCAAAGTAAAGCAGATAATGAAAAGAACTATCGCCCTTTTAAAACATGCAACTTTTGTTTCAAACATTGTTTTATAAAACGCTGATTTTTTAAAATATTTTACAGTATCAACTTAAGCTGGTCCATCCTATATATACTGTGTGTTGTGACTATCACAGAAGTAATATTAGTTTTAATAATAGGTAATTACCAGAAATCACCGAAATTCAAGTGGTGACGGCTGCAGTCAGTAAGGGTGGTAGTGTATATGTTTCTCCCTAGAACGCAGTGGTACTGTTAACTATGGTGTGGAAGCAGTTGCCTGCCCTTAATGAAAGACTGCAATTGTTTACTGATAGCTTTGATGCATGTTGCCTCATGACTCTTCAATCATGAGGCTCCCCCCAACCCCCCACCACTTACCATTTTGCAATAAACAGGTTTTTCTTAGGATAATTTTCTATGAAAATAAAAAAACCGAACATGTTTGGAAGTAGAAACATTAAATGGCTTCAGTAATGCTAACACCATTCATCTGGCATTGGCTTGCCACTAGAAATCATTGTATGTAGAAATGGATCTTTACTTTAAAGATGCAAATTCGTACAGTACTACATCCGAAAGTGATTACTGTTGAAAAAGAAAAGTCAGTCAGTCAATGAAGGGAAAGGGTGTGAATGCAAACTCACACCCTTTCCCTTCATTGACTGGGTGTGAATGCAAACTCGGTTGTCCACTGTACCCATAAATAACACTTTGCCATCTGTGTTTGCGGGCACAATACGGCTTTGAAAACAAAGAATACAGCAAGAACATGACTTTAAACAATAACGCAAGTAAAAAAAAAGAGGAGGGGAGAACGTTTGGAAAGAAAAGCAATCGCCATTGAGGATATACCCACTGGGCAGAGGGGGGAAGAAGTATAAAAAATAGGAAAAAATGGTAAAAACAGGAAAAAAAAAGGAGCCATAGCAAAAATAAAAAAATAGGAGCTCTATAATTCGTGCACAATATGTTTTTCCGGGTGTCTACCCAAATTCCATTTCGAACTTCCCCCACCTTTCCAGGTTTCCAGACCAAATCTTAATCGATTCTCACTCGCTAATTATAGTAAACAAGACGCAATGCACTAAAATTTGCATAATCAAAGTAAGTTTCAAGGCCATGAAATCGATTAACGCAAACTCCAAAGCTGTATTAAAAAGTGTATTTCTTTACACTAAAAACTTGCACTAATTAAATATTTACAGCAACATTTCCATTCGGCCCTTTTGAGTTCATTATAAAAGAGTTTAACTATATAATCGCAAAGCTGATGCTTCATCTTCTATTTCATTTAAAATGTGTATGACTATATATAAGGAAAAAGAGATTGGTATGATCAAAATCCCTTACATATTAAATAATTTAGCAAAATCACACTTTTTTTCCAAGGTTTGATTATATATTTGGCAAACATTTTCTTCTGAAAAATATATAGGCTTAATAATTTTATATAAATTATATTGGTTTTGGTGCAAAATGGCAACTTTTGGAAGAAGTTTAGTCAAAAGTACAGTTTT
>QLNU02015270.1:105109101-105119848 GCA_006491805.2 Dysdera silvatica | reverse complement strand
ATCAACAATAATGGTCCCCATGTTTTAAACATGATATTTAGTAATGTATTAGTTCAAAAACATTAAATGATTTAAATTTTTTAGCATAATACTATATATGATTCAAGAACAAATATCTGTCTAAATGTTGGAAAAAAAGTTGGAACCGAATGGAATAAAGTCAAGAAAATTAATATTCAATAAGCATAAATTGCAGCACTAAAAACAGTGTAGTAAATTGTCTGCCTAATGACGTGTCGGCGAAATGACTCTGTTGGCAAAGTGACTTGTTAGCGAAACGACCCTGTTGGCAAAGTGACTTGTCAGCCAAACGACCCTGTTGGCAAAATGACATATCAGCGAAATGACTCTGTTGGTGAAGTGATTGTCGGCAAAATGAACCAGACCCCTAAAATATGTATACACTGGCAATTTCATAAGCAAATACTTTTGTTTAAAAGTTCGATTTATTTAACTATAAAATCGTTGGAAAAAAGTAAAATATACAGCAAATTTTATGAAAATATAAACACCTTATTTTTTAGAAGTCCACATTGAAGGCTGGAAAGGACTAAAGTCTTGTTAATTTGACTAGAATTTAAAAACCAAATAAAGGTAAGAATTTAAATATATTCAACAACTTATCAATAGTGCAATTTTATTAAAAATCTCAACTTCCATCATCATTACAAAAAATAATTTTCATTGAATTTATGATTTTATAGCTAATAACTGGTAAACAGAAACAATCTGTCAAGGTTGCTCTTTAAGGTCATTATATCTGGATATTAAAGTGCATTATTAAAATATAATCTGTTAGTGTCCTTACATAAAACCAATGAAAATACTTTACTACATCTACTACTGAAATATACTTAAATGCATAACTAGTAAAATTTTTGTCACTGGCCAGAATGTGAAAGAACAGAATAAAAATAGTAAAGTCAACAAAAGGAGGGAAAAGAATAAATTAAAAAGTTTAAGGAAATAAAGAAAAAAAAAACAAGCTGGAAAATAAGAGAGTAAAGCCATGGTATTTTGAGACAGTGTCAAATTTTAAAATTTAAAAACCCATGATGTTTTATATATCATATTAAAACTAATAAATTATATCATTTTAATCTTGCAAGTCTTTTCAAAATAATGAATTGTATTATTTAATTAATAATACAGAATTCGGAAAAAACATTGAAAACCCCATTACGGAAGAACAGTATTTTATGTCTTTTTCTGTCCTTCCTTAACGACACACATTTTTCAATGTATATTTTTTTTTACAGGGTGTCTACCCAAATTCTATTTCAAACTTCCCTGACTTTTCCAGGTTTCCAGACCAAATCTTAATCGGTTTCCAGACCAAGTCTTAATCGATTTCCAGTCGCTAATTACAGTAAACAACACACAATGCACTAAATTTTGTGCAATAAGGTAAGTTTCAAGGCCATGAAATCAATTAATGCAAACCCCAACGCCATTTATAACTCAATTATAGTGAATTTACAAATTCAAAAGCTGTATTAAAAAGTGTATTTCTTTACACTAAAAGCTTTCACTAATTAAATATTTACAGCAACATTTCCATTCCACCCTTTTCAAGTCCATTTTAAAAGAGCTTAACTATATATAATCGCAAAGCTGATGCTTCATCTTCTATTTCATTTAAAATGTGTATGACTGTATATAAGGCAAAGGAGATTGGTATTAGCAAAATCCCTTACAGATTGGATAATTTAGCTAAAAACACTTTTTGTTTTTCAAGTTTTAGTTACATATTTGGCAAACATTTTCTCCTGAGAAATATATAGGCTTAATAATTTTATATAAATTATATTAGTTTTGGTGCAAAATGGTAACTTTTGGAAGAAGTTTAGTCAAAAATACAAATTTTTCAAATTTTTCAGTAGGTAATGTGGTATGAAAAGCACAGTTCAGGAAAATTATTTTAATAAGTTATTTATTATAACAATGACTTTCAAATTTCCCTGACTTGGGCCTTTGTATTTCAAATTTCCCTGATTTTTCCAGGTATTCCAGATGAGTAGACATCCTGGAGTGACCACTAATGAGGGGTTTCACTGTATCAAAATTTTTTAATGAAATAGTTAACCTCATTACGTATGGAGGTCCTACTGTATATTATACTCTCTTTGTCACATACACATAAAATAATTTATCCAGTATGTATATGTTACCAACAAAATGTGAAATCGAGGCATTTTACACAATGTCTGGATTACTTATTAATGTAAAATATTAAAATACAATGGACAGTTCATATTTTGTCTAAAAACGTTTATAAATTACTAGTAAATAGATAATAGCAATTAATAATTATAGTAATAATAAGTAATAATAAGTAATAGCAATGAATAATAGTAGTAATAACAATGTTATAGTAATAATAAATAATAAGCACTGGCAGATCCAAGGGAGGCATGGGGCGATTGCCCTAGCCTACCTTGTGCTGAGATTACATCATGCAAAATGAAATGAAAAATACTGGACACTTAGCTAAAAACAGGAATCAGAAACAAATCATTATTAAACTACTACAATTACTAAACTACTATACTGATAGTGAAAAACGTCATAAAATATATATGTTAATTAAAATAGTAACCGATTTGAAAATAGTCTCTTTGAAAAAGATATCTCTGTATATATTCAACACACACATATCCTTGTATATATGTCCGTGATATCCACTCTATATTTATATTAGTTTCTTTCTAAAGGTTAGAGTATGTTAGCAAACGCATATCAGAATTTTAACGAAAACATTGAATGAGTTTGTATTAAAAAATAGCAAGTACAGTAGGCGATTTCAGTTAGACAAAGTTAGGATAATCGGGATTATATTATGTGTCAGAAGAGAATCATGAAGGGCTGTAGTCGGTGGCTTATTGGTCAAAACGCTGAAATGATAATCCAAGGACCACTGGTTTCAGTTCAGTGCATGTGAAGAATTTCCTTTTCATCAGCTATTATGAACCAAAAAATAAGTTCTAACATAAACCTTAAAAGTCGAGTGCCAGGCTAAATCGTAACAACTAATAGATAAAACCAAGTTATGGGAATAATGTGCTAAAAATTTATATGTTTAACATGTATACGACACGAAACTTAAACCACTAGATGCCCGGCTTTATTACATTTGATCCGACAGTATAAGTGATGAAAAGAATTAAAAAATTAATTTTTTTAACTAACTACATAAGCGACCATTTTCATTTCCTTGAGTTTCGTGCATTAGAAATGGAAAAATTAATTAAATAAAAAATTTTTACAATCACAAAATGCTTGAGCTCACTTTGGATACGTACAACAGACTGAAATCCATTTTATACATTCATAATTTATAAATATAAAGTATTTATAACATAATTATAACTGTATAAACAATTTATTGTATATAATATAAATATTTGATAAAAAATACTTTATATCTTCCCCATTATATTTCCATAAAACCTTAACCATAATTATAGTGAATTGAGCGTTTCTACCACCGTTTATTAAAATGTGTATTAGTCCACCGCATACCATTGGAAACACTTTGCAGAAGCGGTGTATTGAGTATTGCATCCTGGGAACTGATAGCATCACCTGCAGGACACATCGGAACAATTGTAAAGAGTCGGATGTGAAGATATGAGCATATTTGATTACATACAATGGTGGCATAATGCAAGAAGTCAGCTATCGAATAAATCTGCAAAAAAATTAAAGCTTTGAAGTATATATTTATGCTAGGTATCAAACGATTTTATTATACATGATTCACACTCTTTTATCCTGACAAAATTCACGGATTTTTTAAGGACTTTTCAAAGACCTCACATTGTCAATCGCAATGTACATAAAAATTAAAAATGCAAGACATTATAAGCATAATACTGAAATTAGAGCATTTAATTATTTAATTGCTCCTTTTCGACTTGACATACCGCCAGCAAAGTTACCCTTTTGCATTCTTGTATTAACCATGTTCAGTGGGAAGGAGGAAGGATGCTGTCCAAGCACTACTGGCTTCGTTCTGGAAATAAGAAATACCTTTTTTTTTTTTTTCTTTTGCCAAAACTTTAAAAAAGGCTTTGAGAAAAATTCAAGGACTTTTCAAGGACCAACCACATTTTTGGCAGTTTTCAAGGACCCCTACTTTACAAAAAACAAAAAAAAAACAAAAACAACAACAAGGACTTTTAAGGACCATGGGAACCATGAGTTCTATTTAACATGCAAGCAACTTTTGATTCATGAGATCATAAAATTTAAAATATAAAATCAAAACTATTCGTATTACTGTTATCCACCCACTGCTGGATACAAAGTTCTTTGTGCTTCCTCTATATAGGTCATACACTGAAATATCTCAAAGGCATTAGCCATGCACAGTAAAGTTATGATAATTAACATCAAGACAGGGGTGTCAATAATGATTATCTCAAAATCATTTGGATTTAGATTAACAAAATCGTTTGTTGAATTGGCCGAAATTCCCATGTCTGCAAAGGACCCGATTTGGCTACAGAATTGAAGTATTATTTACAACTACATCGTTATTACGTAGACAATAACAGGAACAAGAAAATTTGTTTGATGTGTAATTCCAGTGATTGACCTAATAATGCAGCAGAAACAAAAATTCGAAAATTCCCTTCCCTGGTCCTGAGTAGTGTTGCCATTTAGTCATCAAAGGTATGGAAAATGATTGTTTTACCATACTGGAGGCAATTGGGAATTGTCAAGCATGCGTAATAGGTGAAAAAGGTCAAAAGAAAAAAAACAGCCAGAAGTCACAAGGATTAAGATCAGGCGATCTTGATGCCCAGACTGTTGGAAAATGATGGCTGATAATTCTATCATTTTCAAAATGCCTCTTCAGCAGCTGCTTCACTGGCTTTGCAATGTGCGGAGGAGTGCCATCTTGCATAAAAATGCTACCCACACATGCATGCTGTTGAAGTGTTGGAATGATGTAGTTGCGCAAAAGACTCTCATAGCGTTTACCATTGACGGTACAGGTAACAGGACCCGCACGACCCATCTCCTCGAAAAAAAATGGCCCTACGATAAACAATGGTGTCAACCCGCACCACACAGTTACCTTTGCAGAATGAAGAGGTATTGGTTCATGTTAGAACAGGTTTTCCATTACCTATATTCTGCAATTCTGAGTATTGACATGTCCTTGGAGATGGAAATGGGCTTCGTCGATCCACGAAATGTTCCATGGCCATTCATTGTCCAATTCCATGTGAGCAAGAAATTCTAGAGCAAAAGTGTGTCTTACTGGCGGGTCAGCAGGAAGCAAATCCTGAACATGGGTAATTTTGTATGAATAGCAATACAGGATGTTTCGTACAATTTTATGCACCGTGTTCACAGATATGTCCAAAGTTCGGGAAATTCCCCGTGCACTGCACGTTCGCACACCGCTGCTCGTCTTTTCCTGGAATGCTGTGAGCACATCTTCTACTGACGTCGAAGCAATTGGTTTCCTCCCTCTGCAGAGATTTCACTTCAAAAGAAACTGTCTCTTCGAATTTCATAATCATTTTCTCCAGACCCCTCGCAGACATCGGACCACAACCTTTTTTCATACCCTTTACTGTCCTGAACTTCGTTAGAGCTACTGGCGCACTGTCACCGTTCTTGTAAAAGAGCTTCACAAGCAGAGTGCGATCCTTCATTGAGAGAGTCATGACAAGCTTCTCAGATGCTACATGAGGAAAACGCCATGTACCCCATGTTTTTATAACAAATGCAATGTGTCGTGCGCATGACATGTCTTTTATTTTGCATATCATGATGCTTAAAGCGCCATCTATTGCTAAAATTTAGAACTATTTTTTTTCTAATTCCATACCATTTCCTCCTCCTTCGAGTATATTCAGTTCAAATTTCATGTAATTTTGAGCAGTGGTTCTTTTTTCTACAGCTTTTTGAATGTTGAACTTTAATTATAATCACCCTGTATATATATAAATTAAATAAGAAAGTGATCTCTACACAGTAGGATTTAAAAAGGACAATCATGACATTATAATGAAGTGCAGTTTAGTAAGGACAAGTTTAATCTAATTTGACCAGACTTCATTAGAGAATTGGATAGAATGTTTTATTAATTTTTTTGTTTGTATTACGATATTATTTATACGTGATTGAAAAACTGTTGCCAGTGTATTCGGAAGAAAAAGTACATATAATATATGCATATTATATTACTTTAAATATTCTCATAACACAATACACTATCTAAATTCCTCATCTTTTCTCCAGTATATTTGGCAACAATTCTTAAATTGCATGTAAATAATATCATTATACGAACAGTAAACAAATTAATACAACATCTACTTTAATTCCCTGATAAAGAGTAGCCAAACCTGATGAAACATGTTGGAATACATTTACTAAATTACATTTCATTATAATGTTAAATGTCTTTTTTAAATCGAAATAAAAATTTTGTTAGATATACACAAATTATTAAAACTGATTTAAAAGTGCTTAATAACTCTCCACTCAAAAAGAGAAGCACAAATTGAACTAACATACCCCTCAGTTACGCTTCATCGGGGAGATTATCAATAGCGGCACGAGGTGAAGCAGCTTTCCGGCGAAGTCTCGATATAACTCTGTTCTCAATGGAGCTCAATTGCACATGTCCATGGTGTACAGACAAGTTCCATAGAGAGCAGATTTATATCGAGGCACTGGCAGAAAACTACTTCACCTCACAAGCTGCCAATAGCTATTATATTATCTAAAGGCAAACATGAAAATGAGGAAATGTGACAAAAAGATGTTAGCTATCGAAATAATAAATTCTGAAAACAAAACAAAACAATAGTTCAACTTACAGGGAATAATACAGCAAAGAAAAGTGCCAGAGTGTATCCGTAATTCAAAACACTGGCAAAGTCTTTATTGTTGAATAATTCAACAATGTTGAATTAGAGGGGAAAAAACAAAACACACACACATACACCAAAAAAAAAATATATATATATAAAATGTTTAAAGAGCAATTTCTTTAAAGAAAGAGATTTAAGAGACCAAATTCCTAAAAAAAGGTACTGTTAGAGACTGATGGAAAAAAAGAAGAAACTTTTAGCTAAAAAAGAGACTCACTCCCATCCCTGCTTGGGCTTTACGGATGATTTTTCAGCAGATAAATTGGAATAACAAGGGAATAAAAATAAATGGTGAAATCAAAAAAGGATAACAACATTATGAAAGAACTCAACAGACGTATTAAACTTGGCTGGAGTGCATTTGGAAGAAACAGTTTTATCCTGAAGGGGAAATTGCCTTTGTGTCTAAAAAGAAAGGTCTTCAACCAGTGTGTATTGCCAGTCCTCTCTTATGGATCAGAGACATGGAGTCTAACAGTTGGAGCAATACGAAAGTTACAGACAACGCAAAGGAGCATGGAGAGGTGCATGCTTGGAATAACTAGGAGAGATCGAAAAAGAAACACTTGGGTGAGAGAGCAAACTAGAGTAGAGGACATCATTGTTAAAGTAAAAGGGCTGAAATGGCGATGGGCTGGGCATATTGCAAGAAGAACTGATCAACGATGGACAACAGAAATTCTGAACTGGATTCCAAGAGACCACCGAAGACCTAGAAAACGTCCTCAAACTAGATGGGTGGATGAAATAAGAAAACAGGTTGGGGTGACGTGGAAGCGAATTGCTCAGGATAGACTTGTGTGGAAAGCATTTGGAGAGCGCTGGATGAAGGTCTCTCCAAATGCTTTCCACACAAGTCTATCCTGAGCAATTCGCTTACAATATATATATATATATGTTTTTTTAGAAATTCCCAATTTGTCATATGGAGAATCAAACCCAGATTATAAAAATAGTGAGAAAACAGTATGTATTCTATGCAGGGTGATAACGAAATGCTGGAAAAAAATTCCCTGATATTTCCCTGATAGATCGTTAAAAAATTTTCCTGATATTTTTTACATCCGTGTTATCAGCAAAATGAAAAATATCAAATGTACAAATGCTATACTATGTGAAAAAACCAACACAATTATAAAAGAAACAAAAAATGTAAAAAAAAACTGAACTCATGTAGCCCTTGCCTCAACGTATTGCCACTGAGTCAGTGGTAATACATTGCATCACACTATGATTTATGGATCTAATGAGACCTTATTTAAATAGCTTAAAAAATATATAGGGTGCAATTTGAAATGAGAGAAAAGTGTGCTTTGTATTTTTTAACACACTGTCCACATTTCAACAGGGTTCTTCATAATATAGAAAGATAGCACATTTAAAAATCTATGAAACAAGATATAAATGAACTTTTTCCATTGACCAGAACTCAAGTTATTAAAGGTGGCATGACTATTCTGGGACACCCTGTATATTATATAAAATGTCTCCTGGGAAATGGCAAATGATCGATTATGGGGGATGGGATGTATGCCTGAAAGAAACACTAACTACAAGGGGTGTTGAATTGTTATCCATTTCTCCTTACTATATACTAATTCAGCGTTTCTTAAACTTTTTTGGTCACAGAGCCCTTTTAAATCTAAAACTATGTGACGGAGCCCCAAATTCTATCACGTAAACTTTAAAAATTTAGCAATTCATTATGTACACGAGGGGGCATTAAACTATTACGTAAACATATTATGAGGGATGGGGATTTAAACTCTGCTTCTTTTTTTTAATTTTTAGTCAACCAGGGTGTGGGGATGAACCATGCTTACGTAAGTATGGTTCGGTTGTATTATTTTCGATACCATAAGACATCAAAAATAATACAACAAATAATAACAATAATAGAGCAGAGTGGACCTTGTTACCAAGTGATAATTGCCCTAACAGAACTGCAATAATTAACTAATCTAAACCTACATCCATTTATAAATTGCTTTAAAAAGTTGTATTTACAGTAGCAAATAAATATCAGAGAATGAAATTCTTACGTAAGCATGAAGGTGGATCAGGTATTTGCATTTTTTTTCTTTTTGCTTGTATAAAAAAGGATATAAAACAGGTAAAAATATATGCTTAAATTTAAATAATACTTGATCTACCCTTAAAGAGTGGTAGGAGAAAATACACTAATAAAATGCCTATGCTCTTTATGAAGGATTAGTTAATGAGGGAAAAGATCACAGCTTTTTAAAATTTTTAATCTTATTTTAAGAAATTTTTATAAAATTATGATTATCCATATTACATATAAATAAAATACCCCACTTTAGAGCTAAAAAACTAGATTAATAAATTTATTTAAGAGAACAGGATTTTTCCAATTCCTGATTATTTTGATGCCAATGTCCTTAGCTGAGCCCCAAAATATTACCCGAGGAGCCCGAAGGTTCCGTGGAGCACAGTTTAAGAACCACTGTACTAAGCGAAGACAGATGAGCAAAAAAAAAGTACAAAACATCAGTAGTGAAAATCTATTTTGAATATAATTTAGTTCGTCTTGTACAAAATGAAAAATGAAAACAAAATTAATGCAATTTCTGATATTGCAATTTTTTCAGTTCAGCAATAATTGATTCTCAGAAAAAATGAAGCATAGAATATTTTATGGGGGGGGGGAGGCTAAGCCCCCTGGCTATGGCCCTGATGTGTAAAAGAACCACAATTCAAGAACAGATGAACTATTCGAACGAGCAATTCACGTTGATGGATGGATCGCATTGGTGAACCAATTTGCCCATCTCTGACGTTTGCTGCCATTTTCGTGATTGAAAATTTTAATTTTCCTTAATTTCCGTGAAATTTTGAAAAATTGCCTGACGTTTCCAGAATTGAAAAATTCCCCGATTTCCCAGCTCTGTTACCACACTGTCTATGTCACCATTAGGAATGAAATGCACGATTTCAATATGAAAGGGGAACCATGTTGCCTTAATGGCAGCTACCATGGGGTTCCCCTTTGTATGTTATTTATTTCAGTTTATTACACTATTTAGTTGAAAATAACTTACCACACACAGCCACAAAACAATATATTCATTGATGAATGTATTGAAATATTGATTCAGAAAGAGCATTCCTGGGCCAATGAAAGCAGAATCAAGGTAGTCAATCTCACTTTTTGTCATATGTGCCACCTATAGTTGAAAGAATTAAGTTTTAAAAAATATTTGCATTCATTAATTAGAATGAATTTGCAAATTATGAAGCTGATTTCCACTTACAACGAGTTTATTGGTAATTTTTGCCGCCACCATCCCAAACGCTAATATATAAAGACAGGGATGATTTTCATAAATATTAACACTGGACTTCTGATAAATGGTGAATGCAGATACCAAAACTAAACCCATTGGTATAAACGGTGATAAGATACTCGTATCCTGGAAAATGCATTAAAAACATTAATTATAAAATTAGTATAATTACATTGTACAAAACTACTTATTTGATTAAACATAATTAAATCAATAAAGCTATTTATTAAATATAAATTAATTATATTATTTGTTTACGTGAGTTTTATGGTGAAAAGAAAGGAAGAGTCATGCTGCAGCGGAACCTACAACTGCTTAAGCAATCCAAACCTATCAAGGCCTACGAAACCAAACCCCGGGCTATGGTAAGACAATTATGAATTAATTTATTTACTAAACTTATAATCAGGTAATTAATAAAGACTGGTTAAAGAGTTATCCATGCTAATTAGTAAACAGAAGGAAGGAAAACGAAAAGTTATTACAACCCCTCGTCAGACAGATAAAAATTCCTCACAATAACATCCCCTCTCTTACAGA
>QLNU02015270.1:105098244-105109001 GCA_006491805.2 Dysdera silvatica | reverse complement strand
TTCACTTCTGAAGGAAGCACAATGTTTAGTGGCAATAGCTACAATACTTAATAAAGTTATTGTTATTAGTCCAAGTTGTTTAAGGCATATCTTAAACTTCAACTCATAATATTTCCAGTTTATTCTCCTCAGGAAATCCATTTTAATCTTGTTAAAACAACAATTACGTAAGCTTTTTTCTTATGTAAAAAAATATATAAGGTGCAATTTGAAATAAGAGAGAAAAAGTGTGTTTGGTATTTTTTAACACACTGTCCATATTTCAACAGGGTTCTTCATAATATAGAAAGATAGCACATTTAAAAATCTATGAAACAAGATATAAATGAACTTTTTCCATTGACCAGAACTCAAGTTATTAAAGGTGGCATGACTATTCTGGGACACCCTGTATATTATATAAAATGTCTCCTGGGAAATGGCAAATGATCGATTATGGGGGATGGGATGTATGCCTGAAAGAAACACTAACTACAAGGGGTGTTGAATTGTTATCCATTTCTCCTTACTATATACTAATTCAGCGTTTCTTAAACTTTTTTGGTCACGGAGCCCTTTTAAATCCAAAACTATATGACGGAGCCCCAAATTCTATCACGTAAACCTTAAAAATTTAGCAATTCATTATGTATAAAGGGGGCATTAAACTATTACGTAAACATATTATGAGGGATGGGGATTTAAACTCTGCTTCTTTTTTTTAATTTTTAGTCAACCAGGGTGTGGGGATGAACCATGCTTACGTAAGTATGGTTCGGTTGTATTATTTTCGATACCATAAGACATCAAAAATAATACAACAAATAATAACAATAATAGAGCAGAGTGGACCTTGTTACCAAGTGATAATTGCCCTAACAGAACTGCAATAATTAACTAATCTAAACCTACATCCATTTATAAATCGCTTTTAAAACTTATATTTACAGAAGCAAATAAAAATCAGAGAATGAAATTCTTACGTAAGCATGAAGGTGGATCAGGTATTTGCATTTTTTTTCTTTTTGCTTGTATAAAAAAGGATATAAAACAGGTAAAAATATATGCTTAAATTTAAATAATACTGGAGCGACCTTTAAACGGTGGTAGGAGGAAATACGCTAACAAAATTCCTACCCTCTTTGCGAAGGAGTAGTTGGTGAGACAAAGATCACACATTTTTAAAATTTTTAATCTTATTTTAAGAAATTTTTATAAAATTATGATTATCCATATTGCATATAAATAAAACACCCCGTTTTAGAACTAAAAAAATAAATTAATAAATTTAGTTAAGAAGATACTATTTTTCCAATTCCTGATTATTTTGATGCCAATGTCCTTAGCTGAGCCCCAAAATATTACCCGAGGAGCCCGAAGGTTCCGTGGAGCACAGTTTAAGAACCACTGTACTAAGCGAAGACAGATGAGCAAAAAAAAAGTACAAAACATCAGTAGTGAAAATCTATTTTGAATATAATTTAGTTCGTCTTGTACAAAATGAAAAATGAAAACAAAATTAATGCAATTTCTGATATTGCAATTTTTTCAGTTCAGCAATAATTGATTCTCAGAAAAAATGAAGCCTAGAATATTTGGGGGGGGGGAGGCTAAGCCCCCTGGCTATGGCCCTGATGTGTAAAAGAACCACAATTCAAGAACAGATGAACTATTCGAACGAGCAATTCACGTTGATGGATGGATCGCATTGGTGAACCAATTTGCCCATCTCTGACGTTTGCTGCCATTTTCGTGATTGAAAATTTTAATTTTCCTTAATTTCCGTGAAATTTTGAAAAATTGCCTGACGTTTCCAGAATTGAAAAATTCCCTGATTTCCCAGCTCTGTTACCACACTGTCTATGTCACCATTAGGAATGAAATGCACGATTTCAATATGAAAGGGGAACCATGTTGCCTTAATGGCAGCTACCATGGGGTTCCCCTTTGTATGTTATTTATTTCAGTTTATTACACTATTTAGTTGAAAATAACTTACCACACACAGCCACAAAACAATATATTCATTGATGAATGTATTGAAATATTGATTCAGAAAGAGCATTCCTGGGCCAATGAAAGCAGAATCAAGGTAGTCAATCTCACTTTTTGTCATATGTGCCACCTATAGTTGAAAGAATTAAGTTTTAAAAAATATTTGCATTCATTAATTAGAATGAATTTGCAAATTATGAAGCTGATTTCCACTTACAACGAGTTTATTGGTAATTTTTGCCGCCACCATCCCAAACGCTAATATATAAAGACAGGGATGATTTTCATAAATATTAACACTGGACTTCTGATAAATGGTGAATGCAGATACCAAAACTAAACCCATTGGTATAAACGGTGATAAGATACTCGTATCCTGGAAAATGCATTAAAAACATTAATTATAAAATTAGTATAATTACATTGTACAAAACTACTTATTTGATTAAACATAATTAAATCAATAAAGCTATTTATTAAATATAAATTAATTATATTATTTGTTTACGTGAGTTTTATGGTGAAAAGAAAGGAAGAGTCATGCTGCAGCGGAACCTACAACTGCTTAAGCAATCCAAACCTATCAAGGCCTACGAAACCAAACCCCGGGCTATGGTAAGACAATTATGAATTAATTTATTTACTAAACTTATAATCAGGTAATTAATAAAGACTGGTTAAAGAGTTATCCATGCTAATTAGTAAACAGAAGGAAGGAAAACGAAAAGTTATTACAACCCCTCGTCAGACAGATAAAAATTCCTCACAATAACATCCCCTCTCTTACAGACAAATTTTTCTATCCGATGAGCATCTAATAATGAAAGGTTTTGCTATAATACAATGTACCCTGATTTTTAACATAGTGCTATGTAGTATATAGTATAACAAAGACTCATCAAAACCAATGTGTTTTGGGGAAAAATGCTTTTTATCATAAAGTCTCTGTGTATGTCAAATGCAAGCATATACACATAAATAAAACAGTGCATATTAACAAGCCAAATCATTTAATCGCACGTTAACTAGCCGTCCATGGCTTTCACACATTGGAAAAAGGAGCACCTTTTCTTTAACCAGTTGGGTCGGGACGAACGAGAGAATCAAAGCGAAGTGAGTAAATTTATACCTACCGAAGGAGAGAATACAGTTCACTTAGCCAGTGGCATCCGGATAAATAACAGAATCAAAACGAAGTGCATCAGTCAGTGGCCGGAACGAAAGGTGGCATCAAACAAACACGAATAAAAGTTAAAGCGATGACGAATCCATTAAAATCTGGGCATTTACGTTTATATATGAAACAATGTTTACAGAATTGATATTGTGTTTTTATTACATGATTCTCATTTAAAAAGGCTACAGTTCAGGATCCCCCCCCACTGAGCTTACAATAAAAAACCAGCAAATCTAGATACTGATTCTACCAAACACAGTTATGAGATGTATGGAGTTAGGTTTAAAAACCATCGAGAGGTTTTAAGATCTTTGAATAATCGAAACAATTGACTAAAACATTTCACAATCGTGAATCACTACTGAAGTTTACACATTTCAGGGGAGTAAGTATATTCTATAGGACCTTAAATGTTTTTATTGGTAAATTCCTTCATAAATTTATCTTTATAAAAAAATGAGAAAGATCCCACTTTCTGTGATACTACTTTCAGAGTTCAGTGCTCCAATATATTAGGTGAGAAACATTTTTGAGATTTATATATGATGTCCCTACCCTGGGGGTCTTTTTTTAAACATCGCAAACATCAATTACACGGACACAACTAATAAAATAATAATTTCTTTAGAAGATATGAGAATTAAAAGTGTGTTATATATACATATATACAAAAATTGTTCATAGTTACATTTTTATACTTGGTACATGAAATCGATTAAATAATTCATAACCAAAAAGCAACTACTTTATGGAAAAATTAATTAAAATTAACACAACGAATATAATACTGTAACTCGAAGCAGAACAGCAGCATAGAACTGACTTACAGCAACCGTAGAACCATTCTTCCCAGCTCCTCCAGAGAAAATTACAGTAGAATAGTTGTAGCATAGAATCAATGTCAGAAAAAAAGCTACTGTGATGGGAAGAAGTTGCAATTCCACATGCAAGGCTGAAAGCTAATGAGCAAGATGCAAGCCAAAAGGTAAAAAAAAATGCAAAAGATGAGAATTGTTAATCAAGAGTAATAGTATAGCAAATAAAAATTTCAAGCAATCTACAATTTCACAAAAGTGAAAAAAAAAAAATACATTACTTCTACAATACCCATTGACATAACTATTCATAAAAAGGGACTCTGCATGATTTCTTGCAAAGTTCGTAAGGGTGAACAAATCCGACTCATCTCCTTTTAACCAATAAAATAAATTGAGTCAATCTCGGCTGGTTAGCACCAAGGAACATTCACCTGATAATAATCCATTCTGTTTTAAGATCTGCGAGGCATATGGTCTCATCCGTTCTACCCTTTTCAAAAACTGTATGTTCCTTGGTTTCTCCACCCCTCTTAAAAGTCTTCCTCCTTGCTACGAAGGTTCTCATCCCGATCAAACTTCTTTCTACCTTGCATTTTTTCTTCTCTGGCATGAGGTGCTTCCCTCAAAGCTTCTACGAGTCTCTTGCTTATCAGCTCTTACTGGGACTTAACCCTTCTTCTTTTACTTCTTACTCTTTCTTCTTCTTCTTACTTCATTTGTCTTCTTGATTTTACTCATCATTGTGAGACCTATGTCTTTCTCGTCATATCCTCTGCTCTGTTAGATATTTTGACTAAAAGAAATGACTTTGTATAAATAGAAAACCTCGTGTTTTCTTTTACTGCTGCAGACATCTCTATCATTTTTGTGGGGATATTGCTATTGGGGTTGTGCAGCTATGAATGTGACTTTGCTCACAATTATCTTGGGAGCCTACACTGAGCTCTCATATTCACTTCCCTATCAATAACCTCTTTCTGTATTCTCTTTGGAATAGACCCGACATTGCGATTTAGCCCACCCTCATCTGGGATTTTATGCAGTCATAGGCTGTATTATACACACACCCCTTCTCTTCTTCGGTTCAAGGATACTCCGCTCAAACGCTGGTTTAATCTTTATACACCTTTTCTGGAAATACAGATCACCATTAATGGGCTAATTTTTCCAAGATTTCCTTTGTGCGAACAACAATATTCTAATTTTTTAATAGTCTTTCCTTCAGGTTACACATGGTTGGTTAAACTTTTATGGTGCAAGGATGACAAGGGCCATTCTGCACCAAACAAGGTGAAGTGGTACATATGATTTAAATTAAAATATGAATTTCAGGGTGCACATTCCTCTTCCTCCACTGTCTTGTACTTTTAAGCTGTCCCTGGCTATAGGGGACATGTTCCTCATCTTTCATTCCTCTTTGGAGCAGACTATTTCTTTCCATGCCAGTTTGCAACTCATGATTTTTCCCCCCAAGTAATTTGTAATTTTTGCTTGTGGTTTTATGGCTCAAGGACTACAATGGCCATTACGTGCCAGGACCTTCTGTTTTCCGAGGAATCCGAACCTCTGGTCCTACAATTTTCCGAGGACTCCGAACCTCTTAAGGCCTAGGGAACTAAACCCTAGACTACAGTGAGCAGTGTGATCTTTATGAGATCATTGAGTAAGTGTTCTTTGCATCGTTGGGAGTCGAACCTGAGTTAACGGTGCATTAGAAGGAATTTGTCTTTTTTATAGTACAAGGACAACAATGATCATGCTGTTCTAGGACCTACAGTTTCCTGAGAAACCTGGGCTATGCTGCCATGGAAAATAAATCCCAGACAATGATGGACAGAACAATGGTAATTCATTATATGGAACCAATAGGAATCAAACCTGGGTTAAGGACGCAACAGAAGAATTAGTTATTATTCCACCACCGTTGGGCAGTGGACCTCCATTTTCCTGAAGAATCCGAAGTTCGTAAGTAGGGCAGAAATTTTTTTGTGATGCCAATTTCTGCAAATTTTAAGAGTTTTTTCCCTATGATTTCATGAATTTTAGGATTTTTCCAGCAATTTTATAAATTTTACTTTTTTCCCCCAATTAGGGAAAGTTTATATACTACATAAGCATCTTTGGGAGGGTTGAAATGGCCAAAATATTGCTTACGTAATGCTTGAAACCTCCCCTATTACCTTTTTTTATTAGTTTTCATATTTAAATAACTCTAACACTGCCGTTACCAGATAATCTTTAAGCAAAATTTGACAGAAATGTGTATTTAAAATAGAGCATTAGTATAATAATGTAGGGGCAAAGACACGGAAATGATTTATATAGAGCTGTTTTTACGTCTAGAAATTGGGAAAACTCTTTTTATACTTCTGCATAATTTTACTTCCTTTTGATGTTGATAAATAGTGACATAATTTCATATTACTGCCTTTTTGTACCAGCAAATGGCAATATAATGTAATAAAAAGTGTTTTTTTTCCTGTTTTTTTTACATATATTAAACAATAAAGAGTCGTTTACATTCTATAGAAAATCCTAGGAAAATACTACAGTGTAACATGACTAGGACCTTAAAAATTTCAACTGTGTTATATACCGTATATTTTACATAACTTTCTTTAACAATAAAAATTATATTATGTATATTATCACTACTAAATGCTCGTAATGGCTCATTTTAAATAATTTATCAATTAAACTTCATAAGCATATATATATATAAACAAAAAAAATGTACTACAAAGTTAGCTACTATCCATGGTTGGTCTTGGAATGCATGACCTGTGGATAGGACAATCCTACTATATAACGCTTATTTAATAACATAACAGTTATTTGTGTTGCTGCTTCAAAATTGGGATTTTTTTTAAATATTAATGTTGCACTTCTTTTGCGATTTTTTTTTTTTTTTCAATGAAATTCAGGATTTTCCTGACAACCATCCCGTAAATTTTGCATTGTTTCCTGAAAAAGAAATCACTGCCACACTCTTAAATCCTAAAGACTAAATCCCTGTTTCCTAGGAATACAAAGCTGCTTGTCACGGACAGCCTTCCTAGGCTCTTTTGCTCAATCTATTTTAACGAATCAGTGACAAAGGTTCGTTTCATCCATGCTCGGCTAATTGAACACCATGATGCTTATCAGAAGAGCTGATTGGTGAAACTGTAATATAAAACTGAGTGAAGAACTGTTTGTGCAGTTGTCTTTCAACCATTTTATAACTAATCAGTCAATGGAGTAGATGTCATGGGTGCCATTGTCGCACTATAGGGCGTAAAATATGCGGAATAGAAGGAAAGGACTCAATATTAGAAAAATAGCATATCCCAGGGACCCACTATTTAGTAAAGAAAAAATGTGTTTTGTTCTTTGGGACCCACATTTTTAAACATAGCGGGTCCATGGGACCCAGTTTTATGAGCACCTAGAAACGCCCATGGATGTGCTCAAAACAAAAAGAAAACATGATCAGCTATTTGTTTTTTCTGAAAATGCTTTATGCAGTCCAAAATGAAATAAAGGGAAGGGCCTATGACAGTGGTACATCTTGCAAAGCCCCATATCCATATTACTCATACAAAAATATGATTTAACATTCGTTGAGAACGAAGTTTCAAACTTTTAAGAAAAATAGTTCATAAATACTGTGACACTGGGTAAAATTCATATTACTGCAAAAAAAAAAAAAAAATCGAATGGAAATAAACCACAAAACATGAAAAAATATTTTTGCCAAAATAATAATAAAAGGGCGCGAAGTAGAACTTGCATGTTTCTTTTAGTTTCATGCTCCACAGAAATCTTTCTCTCCTGCAGAAATTCCTTCAAATAATTTTCAGGAAGTTGGGGGTGCAGAGGGGTTCTCAAGAAACCCCTGAAAAAAAATTATATTTACATGGTTTTATTTTTTATTCAGCGACGATTTGTTGAGAAACGCAGAATGAGACACTTCACATTATCAATTTGTTCACGTATTTCACATGACGTGTCAAAAGCCTAAATGAACATTTATTTATCTTAACGTAAAGCCATGTTAAAATTGTACTGGTTGACCACATGTTGCAAGATTTGCGCACACATTACCAAACTTAGTTAATAAAAAGCCCACTCAACTATCTAACAAAAAAAATAACTACACAAAAAACATGCTCATTCCATATTAAATATTCTTCTTCGTGATGAATAACATCCAGCAATGAGTGCTATGCTTCTAGGCAAAGATGGGTTATAGGAAAGCTCATTATCCATTCATTACTTTATGAACTACAAATAATACTTAATTAGCAAAGATACTAAGCAATATTAGTAAGCAAAATGCGGCACAGGCAAATGCCATAGTCCTCCACAGTATCAGTAGGGTAAAGCAATGAATGCGCTCATCTAGCGAGTAGCTTTTGAAGTCGGTCTGAACTTACAGCCACGGTGGATCCGTTCTTGCCAACCCCACCAGTAAATATCACTGTAAGGTAACGGCAGAGAACTATTGATGCCGAAATTGCTTCAACAAATACGGGTAGCAATTTTAACTCTACGTATATGGAAGGTATCTGCAGGTAAACACAAAAAGAACAATTAACATTCGACACATAATACAACAGAGATGATAAAAATAAGTGAAAATCATTTCTAAATACAAATCTTTGCTACGACATACATCGACAATCACAATCTACAAATTCTATTAGAAGACGAAGCTTCATTATAAAAATTAAAAGTTAACGGATTTTTCGATTTTTTTAAACATAGAGGCATTCATCAGCCATGACAATAAAAAAGAATACTGAACAGCATTCACAGAAACTTTATACGCATATTAAATATACTCAGTTCAACAAATTTAAAAATAAAGTCATCATTTATATATAGTACACAGATTCAACTTCACGCTAGCTTACGTTACTATATAAGTTAAGTAACTACGATCAAACTAAGTTACAACAAACATTAAAGTGCCAAAGGATTTCCTTCATTACAGCTGTTATTTGCCATAACCGTAATCTAGTATAACAATATATATTATACTATAACTCTAACAATATATATGTTATACTATAAATCAATCGAATCTAAGTCATTTGTTCGCGATAGCCGTGAATTCATTATGTCTGTGTTTGTTATAACCACGTTCCGCTATATACGACTAATACAGATTTAATTATAAAATTTTTCCTGTGATTTTGTGGATTTGAATTTCAACAGCGTAACTGTTCACTTTGAAATTCTGTGATCTGGTCTGAAATTATATCTATGGTTTGACACTAACTAGCAAATTTTGCCATGTTTACTAATGTCAAAACAATAATCACATTCCAATGAAGCTAAGATGAGAAAACTGATGACACCATATTATAGAAAGAGGAGGACAGAAAAAACACTGCAGAACCTTTGTCATTAGAAACGTATTTTAGTTTTATGTCCCAAAATTATGTAGTTTATCATAAACTGAAGAAATAGTTTAAGGTTACTTTCAGATCGAGACCTGAAATTTCTTTCAAAAGATCGAACATGAAGAATACATAGTGCTGTCTTAACTGGTAGTTCAACAGGACCCTAACGAAAATAGGGGCCCCAAATTGACGAAGTCTGTTAATGTTTTTTACTTCACATTTGTTTTCAGCAACAGATCATCATGTGTTAAAGTAATAGCTCTTTTCTTCCTGCAAAAATTTGGAAATTTAAAAGTTAGTGAAAAAGGGGCCCCAAAAAAGGATCATGCGTACGGGCCCCAAGTGGATTAAGACTGCCCTAGGAATACAGGGAAGAAAAATATTGCTTAATGTCCCACACGGCCATAGTAGTTCATTGGGAATAGAATAAAACAATTCTTACGAAACGCTGCACTGGTTGGAAATGTGTAAAAAGCACAATTTATGTCAATGAAAGTATAAGAAAAAGACGATTGAAAATGTCCCTGATTTTAAATCTAAACAAAACAGAAAAAATGAATCTAGTAGAAAGAACAGAGTTTCGACACTGAATGTAAAACCTACCGAAATACAGCAACAGAAAGAAAAGCGAAAAGACAAGATGCTTAATGTTACTATTAAATCGCAATGCATTTTCAAAAAACAGCGTCGTTAATCTTTGATCAATAGAAAAGCTTACTAAAGGGGACAAAGTACTTCATTATAGTAAGTTATTTGCAAATGTCAAATTAATCAGCAATTAGTATGCAACTTACCGTGATTGACCAAACAGATGGCCCAAATATTGCAGATATAACATGAATAAACATGATTGTAAACTGAGCTTCCGTCACATCAAACCTGAAACATATAAATAAAATTATCCTTTTAAAAAACAGGCTGCAATTTATTTAAATAATCTGAGTATTAAGCATGATTCATTCTTCAAATTGTATAGAGTAGGTGGGGGCACACTGAAACACAACAAATATATATTTAGCGAATACAATATGTAACACTCCCTACCTAAGGAGTTTAAGAATTGGAGTTAAAAAAAAAAAAAAAAAAAAGAGAGAGAGAAGAAAACGATTTAAAAAAAAACAAACAACCCACCTGTTTAATTGGAATATATAGACAGGGTTCCATAGGCATAAGCAGAAAGTTTGTAAGGGGGGTTATAGACTCAATGGGGTTTACAGAGCTATAGCGCACATATTCCAATGTTTTAAATGATATACAAAATTTCATTATAATGGGGGGGCTACAACCCCCATCAACACCCCTCTACACACACCAATGCAGGATTCCCACTCACACTGGAAAAAAAAAATTCCTGACCTTTTTCAGCAAAATTCCTAAACTTCTCCAGCAAAATTCCCT
>QLNU02015270.1:105025799-105086552 GCA_006491805.2 Dysdera silvatica | reverse complement strand
TGAACGCAGCTTCTAGTGTGTGTGTATTTGCAAATCTCTCAATGGGTATATTTACTGTGCAACAGGAGAGTAGCCTGAAAGTAAGTTATTTTGATCAAATGCGACGAAAACGACGAAGATGATATTTAAATTTGTCCTTTTTTTTCCGTCATTTAATTCAGCAGTCACCAACCTTTCGGACCTCACGGACCACTAAATTCATAATTTTAAATCCTACAGACCACATTTCGTGAATTTAGTGCAATATAAAAGCAAAAATTGTCATTCAGAATATGAGAATTTCTTAGAATATTATTTTTGTTTTATTATTAATCAAACATTAAAAATGCAAATAATGTCCAGCTTTTTCTATGTACTTCCCTCTCCCATATTCTCAGCAATTCTTTGTCTCTAGCTGTCAATGTCCACGTCTCTGCTCCATAAAAAACTACAGTTATTGTTTTTTAAATGGTGAGCATTAATTTCCATATTTGTGGGATGACCTAATATGACATTCATGTACCTTGTAATTTGGATTTTGTTTGATATGTATCTGCAATTCCTTTTGTACTGTATTATCTAGAACAAACAGTGGTCTAACATCTTTTTTTTTTTCTTCCAGGGGGCTGCTATTCAAAGGCAACAGCGGATTTACATGAGTGGAAGCCTGTCAACCATAAATTGAATAAACCACATTTAAATGATGAATCTATACAAATAGTTCATTTTACCAGTAATTACTTGCCAGATACTGCTTTTAAAGATGCAAAAAAGTCTACAGAACCAACGACTGTTACTGCTGATAATTTAATTCCCGATTTCTACAAAGTTGTTCTGGTAAAGTTTTGCTTTTGTTCTAAAGCTGTCACAATATGACATAAACAAATTATGTTTATTATATATAAAACTATGTACAATAAAAAAAAAAACCTTGCCAGTCTGGATTGATGTGGTCTGAGATTCAAGTTTAGTAACTACTTTTTGTAGTTAATATATAAATCGTTTTGTTTGATATTGCTAGTTAGGTGATAATGACCGAATAGTTTGTACAAATATGAAGTTACTGAATCATTTTTATCCAGTGACGAATAAACTGGAAATTTTGAAGCGCTTTGATGAAAAGGTAATAGTGCAGCTAAATAGACTAGAAAATTCAAAATATAGAATAGATTATCCACACTTTGTTTTCCTTGATTTTACTTTATATAATAAAAGTAAAATTTTGCGGTGGAATATATAGGGTTCAGGTGGGGGTAATATGGATATAAAAACGATGTTTTTCAAATTCAATGGTACAAAATTTATATAAGATTTCGAAGAAAGTTATATCTTTTTGTTGCATATATATACATTACACTTGTTGAGAATACATTATGCTTGATTTTTTTAACTGAATATTAAACAATAAATAAGTAGCATTTGGAACATACCCAAGTTTTATGGCGACTTTACCCGATGCCACGGGGTAAAGTGAGTAATTAGTAAAAAGTGAGTAAAATAGTAGATGGATCATTTAGTTTTTTTATTTAAATCAATCTAATAAGAATTCAGTGGAAGTATCTTGGAAATTAAATTTATTGTGACCACAGTTATCAAGTATTGGCGCAGGGAGAATTATAATATTTGACTGATCTACATCATCTAAATTGTCCCATTCTGGAAACGAATAAAAATCTCCTACTTTTGACTTCGCTAAGAATTTTGCTGTTACCAGATCATCAACCATATATATATATATATCAATTATTTGTCCTAAAAACTCAGAAGCAGTTTTTCCCCCTGCACTAAGACACAATTACCAATTGAAACACTAGGCCTATTGGAATTGTGAGAGTTCATATTTTTATCGTTTTTCATGTGGGATCCCTTGAATTTGTCAGATTCAGTTTTTTATTTAACAGCATATGTTTGCATGTTTCCTTTTTAGATCTTTCGTCCTCTTCTTGCAAAAGTTTTTCATGTGTTAGTATTTCACCTGTTTTCGCTTGAGAATGTTTTGTTTTTCGCTTTGAGTTTTCTGTTCCCACTTTAGTTGTGTGGGGTGGAGGAGGAGAAACGGGGGGGGGGACACATCTCTGGTTCATGATTCATACAGATATATACCTTTATAAATGGTAAGAAGTGGCGAGAATTCTCCATCAGCTGATATGTAAAAAAAAAGGGCTAATATTAAAAAAAATCTACTTTTAGAACAAATTGAAAATTTATTTAAATTTTTTCTATAACTTGAAAATATAGTTAAAAGCACTGTTATGTACTGAAGATATGTAATTCCCTATTGTTTATAGTTAAGCCTAATGCTGTATCCACTTTCCTCCACATGATAAAATATTCCATAGAATAAGAAATATCATTAATTTAACTTCGCTTCAGGTGAATATCTGTTCTTAGATATTTTATGCTTCTTGTTTTTCAAAGAATATTTCATAATTTTACTATAGAAAAGAGGAAAACAGAAATTTGAGAGAGCAACATATGACATATGCTTGCACAGAATAACAGCTTTGGTTAATAGTGACAATTTTAATGTTGCGATTAAAATATTTTTAGTGGAAATAATGTATTACCATCTAATAAATACAAAACGAAAAGAAAAAATTAAAAATACTATAATATTTTAAACACCTAGCAATATGTTTTAACTATACCCACTTTACCCCACCTGAGCCTATAGGGCGATTCAGAATAGAAATTATCATGATTATCTTTTTAACCGCTAGTCATAGGAAAAAACCTTAGAGGCAAAAAAGTGATCAAGTAAGGATGTTGAATATGTTATTTATTTTACAGGGAGTTGTTTGTATATGTGTGAAAATACAGAGTCTAACTTTTTAGCTGGCCTCTCTACCGAACGATTTTTAGTTAGAAAAATATTGCCTTATGTCTATTTAGTTTCATGAATGAAAAATTACATCCAAATAAAGTTGAATATTAGCACAGTTATTAAGAGTTAAAATTCATTGCTTATAAACTTTTAACGATGGTTTTTTTTGTTTGTTTTTTTTGTGTTTTTTTTTTACTTTTTTCTTTTCGAAACTACAGCGATCTCAAGGGGACTATTTCTGGTGGGGAGGATTTTGTCCACTTGAACTTATTGTGAACAGCAAATAAACTCAAAATTTTACTAACGTGTTTTAATTTGTAGATGCCCTCTGTGTACTTTGTGATCGTATTTCAGTGATGTGTGATTGCAAGATGTTTTAGTTGACTTTCTCGATTATTTGAATGTCTCAAAATCTTTTGATGGTTGTAAACTTGACTCAATGCATCGCATCACTATGCATGATAGAACCAGTCGATCCATTGGTGTGTTATTGTAAGCTCAGTAGAAAACATTCTACACTATGGATTTGCTAAATGAAGGTTGCAATGTTTTAGTAAAACACAATAACAGTTATGCAAACGATGTTTCTTATGTAAACGTAAATGCACATATTGGAGTCGATTCACTGTCAATTTGCATTGGAACACCCAGTTGATTCGTGATGTGCGATTATAAGATGCTTTCACAATCAATATATAACTCACTCTGGGTGAACATGACTAACTCAATTGCTCTCACAAATGGACTTGAATCTTTATGTTTATGTAGGAAATATTGTTCACGTAAGTAATTGTTATTGTGTTTTCTTTAAAATTCTGCAATCCCTCTTTAAAAAGGCCATATTTTGGAATTTTTTCCTTGGTTATTTGTTGTTCTCTTGCGATGTGGAAAGAGGTCATCCATGGTATGAAAACGTCCCCATGGCTTTTCCTTATTTCTGAGGAAAAAAATCTAATATTTTTTCCGAGCAGTTTTCCGCGGGCCATATGTTGGATGGAGAACTCTGATCTAGAGTGTTATATTGGTTGCAGTGGTGTCACATGCTGAATGCTTTCGTTTTATGTTGTGCGGTCGTGGTACACCCCTGAAATTGCTATGTGTGAAAAATCCAAATTTTGCATTAATTTTGGAGATGTTTAATTTCTCTTGCACTGACTATCAAGCCTCGTTCGGGGTCACTTAAATTATGCTGTTCAGGCATTTTTATTTCAATGTTCTATAACAGATTCGAAAACATATCTGCCTGTGTATATATAGTGCAATTATGGAAGATTCTGTGGAGGTGAGTTGAATGAAAGGTGGCATGTTCTGGGAGCAAAAGTGGCTATTTCCATTTTTCTTTCAATCGGGTATATATGAATATTAACTTGCTTTTACTTTTATTAACAAAAATTGATAATTGTTCCTTTTACATGACATAATTATATAGGCTTAATTAAAATGTATGACTTGTCCCAAAAGTTTATGAACAACTATTTCTTTGGAATATCAGATGAAGTATGCAGAGAAACGAATTCAAAGTATTTTATGCATACAGCATATCAAAAGACATATGTTGCAATATTTAAATATCATCTAACACTCACACGTATTTTGTGGAAAAATGAAATTAAAAAAATTCGTCCCAAAGGTATATATATATGGACAGCAAATTAAAACATCATCTTAATGCGCTAAATTTCAAAATTTGCGTATTACTCTGGTTGCTTTATGATTCAATCATGTTTCTATGTAATTTCGTAGCAAATGTCTTTACTTTTGTTAGTTGAAAAAAAATGCCACATATTTTATGTTTTTCTCAAGCTGAGGTGAGCAAAATATGGCATTTTAAAGCCCAAGGATTGAAAATTGGTGATATTGTTAAACAAATGCAATGAAGTAGATCTGATATCTACCTAGTTTATCAAAAGGTGACAATGTGACTGCCAAAAAATGCTATGGACGACCGAAAAAGTCAAGTGACCAACAAGACAGACAAATTTTAAAATCAGCTTCTACTCGAAGAAAAGTCGGTACGTTACATAACGTAGGATTTAGCTACTGTTATGTCAAAATCTGCCCTTCATCGATGTTTACGGGCAAGTAGAATTCATATTGATCGTAAAACGCGTCGCTCTCCATTGCTAAAACCACATTACAGAGAAGCGCGTTTGCTTGAGGCAAGAAACATATGCATTGAACCGACGACGAATGGTTATGCATTATTTAGTGATGAAAAAAAAATGTAATGTAGATGGTCGGGCTTATTATTCGCAAGACGTACGATGACAATCTTGCACGCTTTTCAGCCGCCAACAAGATGAAGCATTTTTCATGGTGTGTTGAATACTCTGTTTTTATAGTACCACTGATATCGCTTATATACGAGGTCGACAGTGTTCTAATGATTATCAATAAGTACTTCAAAGTGATTTACTGCCTTTTGAAAAAATGTTGGGTGGTGAACAATGTGTGTTCCAACAGGACAACGCTTCTATCCACGTCTCTAAATCAACAAATAAATGGTTTGTGAAAAATAATGTTATGGTTATGGCAGGGGTCAAAATTAACTTTTTAAATCAGGTGCACAAGTGCACCCAAGTCTTACGACTTAGGTGCACTAAATACTAGTTATGTGTACAAGTAACGAACGGAATAGAAAGTAAACCTCAACATTAAAAACGGGTAAAATGTAAGTGTAGTAATTACATTAAAGCATGTAAGCTAAAGGAATTACACTTTTCAAAATAATTGAATGTTCGTTTGTAATAAACAAAAAAAAAAAAAAAAAAATTCAAAGCAAATGCAGATACATTGAGAAAATTATATAAAATTATTCCATAGGTCACTGTTTTTGAAAAATAAATGCAAGTAGCCATAGTTTTGAATAGTTAGGTGCACTGCATGCACCCAAATTAAAAATTTACATGCATGGATAAAATTTCATGTGCACAGTGCACCCACTAATTTCGAACCCTGGGTTATGGAGTGGCCAGCTCTCAACCCCATAGAAAACCTATGGGAATATAAGCAGATGTATATGCCAACAGTCGTCAATTTTGCGCAGTGGAGGAGTTAAAACAGCAAATAGAACAAAGTTGGTCCTCTTTGAAGCCAGAATTTCTTCAAAAACTCATTGCAGGTATGCCTGAACAAATCTGTGAAACTATTCAAAATAACAGATACAAAATATGAACTGAAAGTGACAAAATGTAAAGTGTCCATATTCTTTGGGGACAGCATTTTTTTAATTTAATTTTTCCACAAAATATGTGTGAGTGTTAAATGATATTTGAATATTGCATCATATATGTTTTTGATTTGCTGTATGCATAAAATAGTTTGCATTGTTTCTCTCTCTACTTCATCTGATATTCCAAAAAAAAAAAAAATGGTTGTCCATAAACTTATGGGACACACTGTATGTTCATATATTTTTTATAATGTATATTATGCACATAGATTGTCAAAGTGAAACAAGGACTGCCATATGCTGCTGTTATTCAAATTATGTGTGAAGCCATGTCGAAGGCCTTAGACATGCCTCTTGATGACATCAGAGTTTCAAGATATGAAGTAATCATTTATATATTATTGAATCACCTTTTACATTTTATATTCAATCCCATATTTTAAATACAGGTGTAGCTCAAAGTTACTGCTGGTTTAGTCCCAGGCCACTACAATGAAGCAAATATTGTAATAAAACGAGAAAGAGCCATACTCGTTTCTTTGGGGGGGGGTCCTAGTATTTATAAAAGCCATGTTTGCTCTATAGTTCATTAAATGTGTAAATAGCATTATTTCTGGAAAAAAAATTATATTAAAATGTATTTCAGTGAATAGTTGGAAATATGAAACTGATAGACTTGCTCAATAAGGTTTCCACAAGCATTCAATTTTTAATAAAAGCAATATCTGCAAAGTGCAATAAAATGAGGTATACTTGTATGCTGTATGCCTTTTCTTTGTTGGATCTTTCAGGTTTACTCCTGCCTTTACAAATTTTGCAACTAACTAACAACAGGATTCCCACCTAACCTGGAATTGTTAGGGAATTTGAAATTGTCCCCAAAGATCAGGGGAAAGCGATATTTTTTGGTCAAACCGGGGAAAAGTCAGGTGAAATAACAAGTCATCGCATAACATGAGCCTATACTTGACTGTGTCTGAAAAGGTAGCCTATCTGACATTGCAGCAGTGTGAAGTACTTAATTAATAAGGCATTAGATTCTGTGCTAAGACATAATTTTACAACTAAGAAGTTATTTGCAGAATTTTGGTGTTGACTAAAAGACAAGTTTTAAATTTTGTCAGATAGAACAAAAGTCACACTTTTGTCCTTTGTTGCAATTTCTGTGAAACGGGAGTTTTCTGCTTATATGTAGATACTAAAACGAAATATAGATCCCCACCTGAATGCAGACAAATATTTGGTTCCAGTTGTCTCAATTTCAGACAGATTGACAATTTGAAAAATACGTAAAAACAGCCACAAATGTACTTACTTTGGCAGAAGGGCAATGATAGTGCCCCCATGATGAATTATGCTCCTAAAAAGCTCCCTTTGATCCAGAAAGTTTGAGAACCGCTACTCTAAAAAGAACGTATTCTTTTGAATTGTTTCTTTATTCTCAATCGTATGATGACTGCATAGATAAAGCAGTCGTGTATGGTTTCGTTAACTTGGGTGCAATTCCAATTCTGCCTTTCAATGCATGCCATTGCCCAGGCTTTGTTCCACAAAAAACTGTAGGTCCCGGTGCATCATGGGCTTTATTATCCTTGTGCCGTAAAACTCAAACGAAGCCAATCCACATTCTGGGATTTTATTCGTAAGATAACGTAGGTTCGACTCCCTCAGGAAACGGTAGGGTTTGGTGCAGTATGATCTAAGTTCATGTTGTGAATAAAATGATTCTAATAAATAGTTCTAATTTTCCATATGTTAGGGCTTATTTGTGCTTTTTGCGGTACAAAGGTTGCTAATGTCTTTTTGTATCAGAAAGCACACATAGGCAGACCTCAAAACATGAAAAATTAGAGCTATCTTTTGGAGTAGGAATGTTTTTTTTTTTACTCCAATTAAGTGCATTGTATTGCACATTATTTCAACCTTTCACGTAATGGATTTAAAAAATATTTATTTTCAGGTTTTAGCAGATGTTATGAGATTGTATTTTGTGTACACGGTACTCGACGCCGCACATAATGTAGTATTATTACCTGCATCGGATATTTTGCCAAAGCTCTCAATTGAAAAACTACAAAAGGAAACCACGAAAGTCAGAATTTTAAGCATTAAAGATGGTGATGTAAGTACTTTTGTATCTCTGTAGTATTTTTTTTTTTCAATACACTATACCAGGAATCACTAAATGGTAATCTTCAGCCACTAAAAGTACATTTTGTGTTTTAGTTCTGAAGTTACGTTTGACATTTTATTTATTTCTTCTAAAAATCATATATAATTTAATCTACTGCAATTCGTTAAAAAATATACATTTTTGGGTGATTATGTCCGCCACTTTCAGGCCTACAGGGCTGTGTTAAGTGTGTCATTAAGCTTGGCGATGTGTAAATGTGTAATGGTTCGAAAGTCATGTTAAGTCGCTGGTCAGGTCCCAAATTACCTATTTCACAATCTTTGGATGTGATATATATAAGCAAACTAAACTTTAAATTTAAAATACCAAGTGTTGTTTTTATACAAATGATGACAATCGTTTTCCCATTATCGGGAATGCTTCCCATAACCGAAAACTTCAGTAATTGACATTCTGCCATACATTGTACAGTGGTCACTCGATTTTATAAACTCCAACGAATCCCAGAAAAAACTAATAAAATTGAAATGCCATCAATGGGAATTAACATTAGTTGTATGGAACACTTTTTGGCACTAACACAATAGTTTATAAACGCATGTAGTTTGTAAATTGAAGAGTCATAAAAATGCAAATCCAGCATATTAGTTTTTTTCTAATGAGTAATATGCAATATGTTCCACTGCCTTTAGATTTGAAATACATTTATTATACTAAATACTTCCTTCACAGTTTGACAAAGGCAAAAATGGGATTTATTTTTATAACTAATGATTTATCAGGGGTTTTATATTTAAAAAAAGGAGTAGGGGTTCTTCAGTGAGCTTACTTTCTGCACCCTCTTTGTCTCTCTTTTGTGTGTGTGTGTGTATATATATATCTCATATATGTCCTCTGCAAGAATGCCGGCTCTCAACAGAGTGCCATTTTAAAGTAGCCTCAGTAGCAGTCACTTGGGGAGGGGCGTGACAACGAGTCCCGCTTCAGCATAGGACCGGCTGTGGTGACTGAAGTTCAGAACCTTCGTTAAACTCTAGGTCCAGCTTGCCAACACGTCCGGCCAATGTGGTGAGCTTAAGAACAATTCCTTTGCGTTTCTTTCAGCAATCTTGATGTATGTGTGATAACAGAGAGACCTCCATCCTGCTGTGGATTAAAAGTAGTTGATGATATATATATATATAATCTATACAAAATGGTCAACAAACAAATGACAACGAACACCAATGTTGTTTTACTTTAGATTAGTAGTTTTCAATCCATTTTGGAAAATATATATGTACTAATAAATGTATTGAAAGCTACTAAGTTTAAAAAGTAAAATAACATCGATGTTTGTTAATTTTTTTTTATTTAGTCAGCAATCATTTAAAGCAATGATTCTTTAACTCTAATGAGCAATTTTATTTTTATGGGTCGAAAGTAGGGGTTGGTGGAACTTAGCCCCACTGTAATTTACTAACCTTTTTGAATAAAAATTGTGTAATATTACAATTGAAATTCGTTCTGAAGGTGTAACTTCTCTTTTGGGGGGGGGGAGTGAAGGACACGGGAATGGTAAAGTTTGAATAAAACTTGGGGTTAGGATCTTCAAGCCCAATTAGGGGAAGCCACTTTTCCTCCTCTTCACTCTTCGGGAAAATTTGACACAGGTCTTGCTTCAAAATATATAGGCTGCCCACGTGTGTTAAAGCTTCAACTTGGAACTTCAGAAGATTAGGGCCTTGTTTGCCTTTCTGCTGTGCAACTGACATTCTATGAAACAGCTAACAGTTGTGTGCTGTTATCATTTTTCTTGTTGCTATGAAAATTCCCTGGAGACACTATCAATGATGCCATTATGACACACCCGAAGACCTTGTAGATAATTTGATGACTTTGAACAGAATTGAATAAGCAGGATGTGTGAAGTAGGCTGGTCATATTGAGCAATAAGGTGTCACTTCGGCCATACAGATACTGCTGTACAAAAGTGCTGGCAGCAACAGTCGCTGCAAGTTACACATTGGTGGAATGAAGGCTCGGGAAAGTCAAGGTGCATGAATATGAGACAAGATTGGCTGATTGTGCGACATGCCCGAATTGCACCAATGGCATCACTATCTACCATACAATGTGCTGCAGTTTCCTCCATACCACCTAAGGTACCTTCCACCATTTCACGGTGCTTATCTGATGTAGGATTATGCTCACACCGCCTTTTAAGACATCTGCCTTTCACCCCCAAAATTTACGAAGGTGTCTGGAGTGGTGTCATACCTGATTATCGTTATTGCCAACAGACGGGCATGACATAGTATTCAGTGGTGAATCGTGCTTCAGTCTTTGAGCAGATGACCATCGCATCCGTGTGTGGAGCAGATTGGGCAGACTTCGCTTTGCATGTGCACATAGCCATTACTGCTGGTATGATATTGTGAATATAGTCGTACGATAGTAGATCACCCCTATTAGTCTTGCATACAACTTTAACAGTTTAATGATATGTTGATAACATCCTGACACTGTTTATGTTACACTTCATGGCATGTCATCCATAGGGTCATTTTCCAACATGACAGTTCTAGGCCGGACATAGCCCTCACATCTTTGGATTGCTGCCATGTTATGCAAAACCTTATTTGGCAGCAAGATCACCAGACCTTTTGCGAGTTGAATATGCATGGGACAAGATAGACTGATAGATTTAGGCGCCATAAAATATCTAAAATTGTGAACCATAAGTAAGGAATATCTGGCAAAATCTATCACAGGATGGCATTGCGACTCTATGTTATTCCTTACCTGTACAAGCAAGAATCATGGCTAAGGGAGGTTTCACCAGTTACTGATTATGACATTCGATGTGCAATTGCTAGCCACTGTTGCGTTTTATGGCCTTGAAATTGTAATCATTTCATGATCTGTTTTACGCATATTTAATTTCAATGCGAACAGAATTTCTTCATAATTTTTTTTTCTAAAAGAATGTATATATCTATGCATGTTGTAGTGAATAAATTATTAAATTAAAAAATGCTTATTTGTGATGTATGAGTTACAAATATCCTACGAAAACAGGATGCAGTTGCAAACCTCTTTCTAATTTTTTTTTTTTTTTTCAAATTGTTTTAAATAATTAGTTTTGTTCATATGTCAATAACGATCTGTGTTTTCCGATCTCAATATACTTCAATGTTATAAATATGTTCAAGTATTCGGAGACTGTGCATATGTTATCATCATGGTTCTTTTGTCATGCCATTTTCTTACCTTAGAGCTAATATTTTATTTATTTCCTGTAGCATTTTCGTTCAATTGAAATTTCAAGGGGTAACATCAGTATAGGGAATATTTTCAGCGGTCAAAATTGGAGAGCTTGGCAATTGGCTGTTATTATCTCTTGTTGTCTCTGTGCATTCTTCTGCATATTTGTTGTTATGGTACGTGTTTTTATTTCCTATAATAGTGGCTATAAATTAAAAAATTATGATTAATACCGTTTAGGCCCTGTGGTGGCATAGCGATGATGTGTTTTTCTGTCATGCCATAGACGTAGGTTTAATTCCAATGGTATCCTAAAATGCGGATTAATAAATTGTACCATAAAAACGTTGATTGATGAATATTATTGTAGTACAGCAATTAGTTCCTCAGAAAACTGTTGATCTTGGCACAACATGACTTTAGCTGTTCATGTGTCGTAAAGCAAAAACAGTCTTGTTATGTGTTTCTCAACTGCGCAGAAATCTGGGTTTGCATCCAAATGGCATTGAAAACTTACTGTTGGTTTGGAGTTTTATTCCTTAGGTAGCAGCTTTAATGGTGCAGTGGTAACATGTTCTCCTAGTGTGCTGTTAATCCGGGTTTGACTCCCAACAGTGCCAAGAAAAACACTGCATACCGACCCAACTGCTCACTGTTGCCTGGGGGTTGGTTCCCTTGTATACATGAGATTTAAGAAAAACTGCAAGTGCCAGCGGTGCCTGACATTTTCTGTTTTAGTGCCATAAAAATACAATACAAACAACAAATGGCATCTTTAAATTTCTTCGAAAATTATAAATCCTAATGCAGCATGATCTTACGAAAGAACACAATGATTGACCAGAGTTTACCATAGCGAGTAAAATTTGTCACTGATCGGAATGGGAAAGAAAAAGGAAAGCAACGAAATTGGAAGTAAAAATAGTAAGAGTAACAAAAGGCGTAAGACAAATTAGAAAAAATTAAGGAAAACGTTAAAAAAGAAAATTAAATAGAAAGAAATAGAGAAAGAGTAAGAATAAGTAAAACTTACCAGCAGCATAAGAAAAATATCGTGATGTTTCATGAAGTGCTGGTCCCTTTATCAAGCGAAGTGTTGTTGTAGTTGTCCCTGCAGCATAAAACAACTCCCAGAGGTTTTCTTGACTGCCAGTAGCTTTTCTTTATATCGAATGAGTAGGCTCTATGGTTGCACAGTTGTAGCATACTCTTCTAACGCACCATTAATCTAAATTTGACTCCCAATATGAGGCAAAAAAAAAAAAATGACGACGACCACTCGCTGTAATTTGGGAGTTGGTTCCCTAGACCTTAAGGGGTTCAGATTCCTTGGAAAACTGTAGGTCCCGCCACAGCATGATGTTTGCTTCCCTTGTGCCATAAAAGGTCCCACCACAGCATGTTTGCTCCCTTTGTGCTATAAAAGGTCCCACCACAGCGTGTTTGCTTCCTTTGTGCCATAAAAGGTCCCACCACAGCATGTTTGCTCTCTTTGTGCTATAAAAGGTCCTGTCACAGCATGTTTGCTTCCTTTGTGCCATAAAAGGTCCCACCACAGCATGATCTTTGCTTCCCTTGTGCATAAAAACGTGAACAAAAAATTAGTTGTATTCTGATTTGGGGACGTACATGTGATTAAGAGCTATATTCTGTCAATAGTTATAGAAAAATTTCATGGACTATATAATACGTTTTGTTGAACTACATACAAATTTAGTTAAATTGTAGCCAAAATTTTTAGTAGTTTAAAATAGACGAATGTTATTGAAAATACAATACAATATATATTCAAAGATTAAACACATAGTTTTTCTGTGCTTTCAACATTTTTTAAATTAAGTTTCTTTATTTTTTCTTTCCTTTAACTGAAATTGAGTGTGGTGCTTGATCATTGGAGTCAATTAAAAATATTGTTTGTGTGATCTTTCAGTTGTTTTTGTGTACCCGTGTTAACACGAAAGATGCTGTTAATGCTATGGAGGAACGCCAAGTCGTTGTTCAGCCTGTGCTGAAGCCAAATCTGACTGGAGTAAATGTGATACAGCCTGAAAATAAAGATTGTTATGTCACTGAAACTGATTCAGACACACCGAGTCCCTGTCGTAGCCCCTTAAGAAGGAAAGGAAAAGGACTTTTAGAAAGGTATGTTTTTGTCAGTGCATGTATCTTACATAGTATTATGAATTTTAATAGTTAATAATAGATATTCGATTGTTGCATAGCATTTTAAAAATATGGGATAGAGAACCATAATTTACCTAATAACATGCTCTCTCTTTTTTTTTTTTTTCCTCTGCCGCCTGTTAGACGAGGCTCAAATGCATCGCTTACATTGGACTTAAATAGATCTCAAGAGAATGTTTATTATGGCACACCACCAAAGGAATGGTAACTAGTTTTATATGTACACAATCATAAACTTTTAATTCTTTTTCATGTTGAAAACGTTTTCGTTAAAGGTTAAAATGAAAAGCTCATAATTAAGCAAATGAAATCACTGTGTGTTTAATGTCTATATAAAGGTATTTATTCAACGTGCACCATTAAATATTACATGTTTTGATGTTCTCATTTTATAGCTTGTATGACACATTTACAAAAATGTAATATATATATGTATATATATATATGTACGAGATGACCAATGGAATTAATATAAACAGCTTGTAACACTTAGAGAATTGTAGCAATGGTTATTTCCACACCAGCGTAAGGTTTAAAAACACCTTACACCAGTTTCAAAATAATTGTTTTTAATCTCCTGGTGAAACTCTGTATTGTTTTGTTCGAGAATTGTTTTATAAAGTCCAGTTGAGATTAGTGGAATTCGAAAAATACATAAGAGTGGGGAGATCTACCAAAAATCCAAAAAATCGTTTAGAAACCATTTCTTTAAGTGCAAGAGGCCATTGTTTGTTGTAGATGGACGCTTTCCTAAGCATGCTGATTCTAACAGGTTTCAGTGTTGAACAGTGTAATAACATGTTTCACAGTTTGCTTGGCAGTTTCGTCACAGAAACGAAAAGAAGATTCACGCAGGCCGAACCAAGTTTGTTTCATCGATACTAAAACAATCGATTAATCCATAATAATATCGCTATTCCATCGATTTTGGCCCATTATTGCCAACTTGGAAAAGAAAAACCAATCCTTCTGTGGGGACCAACGTCTAGGGAGTAGTAGGGCACCTCAATGGGAAATTGTGAACGTAATATGCATGCCGGCATAGACTACCTCTCAGATCATAGGGATTTATTTCCTCGAGGTGGCTGTATACAAACTGCAATAGTTGCTGTATCTGATCAGGATCTTACAGTTTTGATCATAACTCAAAATCGTAAATTCCAATTTCCTTGTTGCCACTTTTTTGTCCCATTGGACAAGTTTCTCTGTCTGATGAATTGTTGGATAATTTTCAAGGTTACAGGTTACAAAATAACTTCCGTTTTTCTTTTCTGTTTTTTGCATCTTTGTGCGGATGCCTAATTTCATTATTCCCTATGCAAAGTAACCAGCCCTTTTTTTTTTTTTCAACAATTCCATTGCTGAAACTTCATTTGAAAATTAGTAGATTCCAACATTTTAAACAAGAAAAATTTTGTCAACGAACGTCTACGAAGCAAACATTTCATTCACTTTCAATTGTAATACTTTATGATTTTCTGCAATATATTTTCTCATTGCGGTATACGTTGATGCATAGAGACTGATGGTGGATATGGCTTTTATGATTATTTTAGAACGTTGCTGTCTAGCACCATAGCATCTCCTCAGCTTATGATCATATGCTGAAATTTTTGTTGTATATGTAATCGTGATTCCTTTCGCAATTTATGTTTCACCCCCCTTCATATATAATCTATTAGTGTAAATATTATTGTATAATTATCGTTTTACCACTAAAAACTTTATGGAATTAAGTATTTTTCATGAAAAGCATGTTGCATTGTTCCACAAAAGTCACTATAGTTTTGTAGGTAAAATTACTGCAACTCAGGGGAACAGATTCCAACAAACAACAGGTTTCAAACAATGAATAAATCCAAACACAAGAGCTTGTGATCCCATGAATTGTTATTTACAAGTAATAAAACACTCTTAACTTGACGAATGGGTCGAGATTCAGTACCATGGTGGACCTTTTCAACAGTTGTTTTTTATGTTCTCGCCTTTTTTGCTGTCCTCGCAAAATAAAAATTCAACCAACCAACCAACCTTTAATATTGTTGTATTTTGAGAAAGCCCATGGCTGGTTAAAATTTTTGAAAGTAGAATAGTTAAATTTATTATGAAACTTAGTTGCATTGAAGCTTAGTTTTATGGGGGTCTTTACTTTTAGTTTCACTAGTATTAGTAAGCTTTATTAATATTAATAACTTTCGTAAATCGTGTGATTTAGACGTTAGCGTTTGTGTTTAAATCACTTATAATGTTTTGTGCAATTTTTTCAAGAAAGAAGTTTGTATAAACGAACGTCCATCTTGCATGCTGTGTACGGCCTCACCTTATTTGGCACAGAATGACCCTTGCTGTCCATGCACCATAATAATTTAACTGACCAGCCACCTTGTATGCCTGTTATTTTCATTGTTAATTAAAATAACTTTTGCTAACTGGTGACAAAAGTATTGTCAACAAGTTCAAATCTAATGAGTAATGATTCATGCACTATCACCAAGGAAAGAGCCTACATAAATGCAAATTGAACTTACGTGCATGTTATTTTCTTCGTTATTAATGAAAATAGCTTTTGCAGACTGTTGGAAAAGGAATATTAACACGTTCAAATAAATATAATCAGTAAATAGTAATGCAGTTTAATTTAAAATTCATGTTTGAGGTTAAATGTGAATGAAAAACAATGAATTTACTGTTGCGTTTTTATTGTAGCTCTACTGAAGAGTATCTGCTTTCTGCCAGCAATCGTTTATCAAGAATGCAATTAAAAAATTGCTTGAGAGATGTAAAGGCTTTACATACAGAGTTTTGGGTAATGGTTTCCTTTTTATTAAAGCAAAATTATTTTTAATTTTATAATATTCTCAACTTTAAAATAATAATAAAAATAATAATTCAACTATTGTAGGAAATACCAATGAACCATCCAGAAAAGGTTGAAGTTGCTGGTTCTGGAACCAAAAATCGTTACAAGACGATTTTACCCAGTACGTTTACCATTTATACTTTATTTGCTCTAAATAGATTTCTTTAATGAGGCTTTGTTGCTTACTATATTTTTTTGCAAGTCCACAGTCTATGGTTTAACTCCTTAAGATAGATGAGTTTAAATTCCTCTGGAAAAAATAGATCCTAGCGCTGCATGATCCTAGTTGTCAGAAATAATTCCAACGCCCACGTTTTTAACTCAAGTTGGAGCTGTTCGTTGCAGGAGAAAAAGAGTCATCGTCCCCAACCTTAGTTCGAACTAGGGTCTCTCCATTGAGCCTCGAGCACTTTAGACCACTAGGCTTTCAAGGACAAGAACGAAACTCTCTTTCTGCATATTTAAAGGTTGTAAAGTATTATTCATAAGTGCCAAATTATGGTCAACACACAAAGCATTCGAGGCGAGATTTTTGTGTTTTTCGTGAAGAATTTATTACAGGTAATAATTCAAATACCGACGTTTTTAACTGAAACTGGAGCTTTTCGTTGTAGGAGGAAAAAAAATTTAGTTGTCCTCGTGCCATAAGACACAAATGCTTCGATTCTTCTGTTAGAGAGTTCATACTTACACTTGGTGTGCAATTTCCGTGAAATCCGTTCTGAAGTAATTATGATGTTTTACTTTCAGATAAGGCAACTCGTGTACAGCTTAGAAACGTTGATGATGATCCTCTTACTTCTTATATCAATGCTAATTATATTCGGGTAAGTTTTCAAACCTTTTGTTCATGCTAATTGTGTGGGTAAGTTTATTTGCTGTGGGGGAGGAAGTCCCTGCAGCCTCATCCTAGATCCACTCTTGCTTCTAAGGCTAGCTACACCAATGACTATACATCCCGAAATAAAAAAATGCAAGAGCAAATAAAAAAGTAGCTTTAGACCACTATTCCTTAAGAAATTTTGCCTTCAGATATTCTTTCAGGGCTTATTACAATCATCACATTCGCATACAATTTTTTTTAAATAAATGGTGCATCTCAGTATGCAATAGGCATGAAAAATGGTAATGCAAAAAATTCTTAGAAGCCTGGTATATCAGTGTCACTTACAGTTTTATAAAAGCTGTTATAGCATCCCTTATGTGGGTATCTTCGTTTTGAATACTTCTGAAAATGGCTCAATAAATAATGAACTATTTTCAGATATTCTAAATTTATATATACCTCCTGGTCTTCAACTGCTAGCCTGTTTATTAATGTGCCAGATTCCCTCATGTTTTATCTATGGAGAATCTATCTCCATATCGATCATTTTTATTTTTTTACAAATATGGTTTATATTGCAACAATAATGCCTGTATGCAGCAGTTTAGTTGATGCCATTATGAATTAGAGTAACATTTCAAAGGTCGCTTCTTTGTAAAAAAAAGCATCAACTAGCGATAGCTATGCTGGCACTAATAGTACGTCCATTTCATGTGAAAACCCTCCCTAGTCCTAAATTATTATTTCCGCATCATGTGTAAGTGGAAGAGAAATTCAGAACAGTTCATTAAATTCCCTTTGACTCTTACTAATTTACTGAGACAAATGGCGGGTAAAACTGAGTTTGATTATGAACCATTTTCGAGAATATGGTGTTGCATCAGTTACTGATACTCACGTTCATGATTACTTCTAAGCTTAATGAGACTACCTTAAAAAAAATAGTTGTATCTAAAGCAATGAATGTAATGGAAGGACCACATTCTCTGTCTTGTATATTTTTCATTTCATTCGTATTGTCATCCTTATTTTTTTTTAGGGCTATGCAAATGAAAGGCATGCTTACATTGCAACACAGGGACCTATGACGCATACAATTGATGATTTTTGGTCCATGGTTTGGGAACAAAAATGTCCAATCATAGTAATGATTACTAAACTGAAGGAAAAACTAAAAGTAAAGTCTCATTACTACTATTCATTCCATCTATACTATTTTGTGTGTTGTCATTACTACTATGCATCTATTTTGTTTATCGTTTTAAATACCCAGCGCCTTGTACCAAGCCGCGAAACACTATTCTATAATGTCTCGGTGGCTTTGATTGCTACCTTTGGGACAACTGGGATTGACTCCTAGTAAGTGTGGTTGTGCGTAAATATATCATGATTTGGTCACATGAAGTTATAGTGCCCAGATGATCATGCAGTCCCCCCCCCCAACCCCTCCTAAGGTGTCAAATACAAAATATCTCTACTTGTGTAGTCCTGTTTCACCATTGGTCAATCCCCTTATATTCGATTTTTTCTTATTGATTTTTCTGGCTTAATACTAAGCATCTTGCTATCATCGTTTCATATATGTACCAGTGGCTTAATAGCTATGATCGCAACATTTAAACTAAAGGTGCGTTTCCTTAGACGTGCATATTTTGCGGCGCAATGATGAAAAACGTAGAAAATTGACTTAAACAATAGAAAACCCAATGGAAATGTTTTCCTAAAATACTCACTACACTTCCATTGTTTTTTATTGGGAGTTTCATCTCAGGAGTTTTTCATTGTTGTGCCTCAAAATATGTGCATCTAGGAAAACGCGCCTTTGCCGTGAGTGGTTGTGTGGAGGTTCAGAGGTCCCATTAAACCATTGTTTCTGTTCTGAGTTACACAGTGTGCTATCTTATCACTTGGCGATCTCATTAATATTTCTTGCCTTTGCTCCTTTACGTGCCGATCTTTCCATATTACTTTGTTTTAAGTAACCATTGCCCTTCACGTTACCTTCACAAGTCTGTTATCTGATTTTTCTATTTAATCATTCCTTGCTTTCATTATTTTGTGCTAGTGGCTTAGTGTGGATTTTCATAACATGTGTTGGTGTAAAGGTAACGTGTCCATGTACCATGCAAAACATCCAGGTTTAACTATCGATGATTCTAAACATAGGCCTTCCTACTGACCTGCATTTTGGGGTATCTCCCCAAAATGCAGGTCAGGAGTTTGTATCTTGTAGAAAACTGCAGGTCCTTGTACAGCATCAAATCTTAAACCATTCTTTCATGCCTATGGTGGTACAGTGTGGTAACGCATTCGCCTATTGTGCTGTTAACTCGGGTTCGACTCCCAACAGTGCAAAGAACGCTTACTCAGAGATCTCATAAAGATCACACTGCTCACTGTAGTCTAGGGTTTGGTTCCCTAGGCCTTATGAGGTCCGGATTCTTCAGAAAACTTTAGGTCCCGGCGCAATATGGCCGTAGGCCAGTCCTTTAGCCGTAAAACCACAAACAAACAATTAAACTATTCTTTCACCATGATCTTAAACCATCCTTGCTGCATTGCAAATCGAACGTTATATGCTGTCCTGACTGTTGTCTATTCATTGCTTAACTGTACTATTTTTTAGAAGTTCTTTAACCTTAACTGTTTATAAGAATTTCTTTCTCATAGTTTATTTTTCTAGGTGTAATCATCATCATTATTTTATGTGCAGTCTTGTTTCAATATTAATCCATCGCAGTCATCGTTTGGTATTCGTGGTTTCAATTATTCACTTTTCTTTCTTTTTTTCTTCCAGTTATCTTTTCTTCTTTTTTTTTGTGCAAAATTAGAAGCCTTTAGGTTAAAACAATATTGTATGTGTACTGTTACATGTAGGCCTACTGTATAACATACTGAAAATAAATGGATAGAGTATACATATATGTGAATATTCTGAGTTTTGCTACTACATACTACTGTATGTGGTTTCTAATTTTTCTGTTAGTTTCTACAAGAACAGATAGGATATAGAAATAATAGTAAAATGCATTTATTTTTCTGTATTTTTCCGTAAAAATGTTTTAGTACATGTAGATGTTCAATGTGCAAAATAATTGCTATGAACGTAATCCTCCTTTTCACATATAATTTTGATTTTGCCATTCGTGGATGATTCGTGAAATGTAAGCCCCACGAATAGCGAGGAATGACTATATTTATTTTTATTTCATTATTTTCTGTCTAGTTCTAATTACCTTTTTTTTTTTAAAGTCTGCTACCTTTTATCCGCTTCGCTATTTTTACTTTCTTTTGTGCATGCCTTTCCGTTCTACCGTCTATTGATCTATATGGTGCAGTTTGCTTCCTTAAATGATATAGATTTGGATTTCTTGGAAAACTATAGGTTATGATGCAGCCTGACCTAACCTGTCCTTAACGATAAATTACAAACAAAAACACTGTGTATTACCCTCTGTAGTTATCGTGTTTTATATAATCTCCGTGTACTTTGAAGTTTTCTTTCATATGATTTTGTGCTAATGAAGACAAATCTGTTATTTGTTTAGATCAAGTGTGAGTTATATATTCCCGACTACCAAAGTTCATACATGGGTATTAAAGTGACCGTGAAGAAAGTAACTCATCAAGACGGATATATTATTCGGGAATTACACTTAACGGTAACTGTTAATAATGTTGAATATATTTTAATGATACAAGTACTATATTGTTATGTATACAGTAAAGAGCATATTTACTAGTAAGAATGTTATGTCCTTCATTCAGAATATATTTATAACTTTGTGTACCTTAGAATGGAAGGGAAAGTCGTTGTGTATATCACTTCTGGTATACAGCTTGGCCTGACCACAAAACTCCAGACACAGCCAAACAATTACTTACTATGGCTTTGGAAGTTGAACGGCTGCGACATAATGGAAATGGAACTACCAAAGGACCCACAGTTGTTCATTGCAGGTAATGTTAGAGAAAAAGCAATATGTTTTATGCTTTAAAATATTGAAAGTCATTAGCATTTTAATAAAAGTTTTTTAACAAGATCAATAAATCAAATAGGTATTTAGTGTCATATATATATATATGTATAAATTCCGAGTACAATAATCTTTTTAAGATTTATAAACTTCACAAGCAGTAACTGAAACAAGATTGAAAATTTTTAAAACATATCACCTCGTATGACGCAGAACGTCCCTTGCTATTCTTGCACCATAAAAATACAACCAATCTTTTAAAACAAAATTTCCTTTGTCAAAATTTATTTTAAGATATTACTCATTAAATCATAGAAGAAAATTATCAAAAATTTTGCTTGCCTATAGAGCAAGATGTAATAAAAAAAAAATCGAGATTCTTTTTTAAGATTTCGTACCTCAGAAATAAATCAAGTTTTTTATTCAGCTTCATTTATATAAGATTTTAACATTCAATTTACTCTTCTTAAGCTTTAAGTGAATATCTAAATAACGTGTTTAATAACATAAAAACCAATTCATAAACAATTTCATTTAACATGAAAACCAATTTCATTTAACATAAAAACACATTCAGTGGTTTGTCTAGACTGCAATATGCATTATCAATTTCAATTATGATATTATTAAAAACCAACATTTAAGGATTTAAATAAAAGTGCCAATTTTGCTGCCTTCTCAACACCTCTAATTGATTTCAGAACTTGCTATGCACAAGTCCAAATGCGGAAAACAAACTTTCAACTCTAGCAGGGGTTTCTTAAGCTCGGCATGTTTCCTGAATAGCAGCGTATTCCTTTGGACCAACATATTTGATAATAAATGTACCAAATAGTGAGCTGGAGATACAGTTTGTCCATAGTGTATTTTAACATCTTAACGTACAAAAGTGTATCACAAGCAAGGTCTTTTATACTGTTCTCTAGATCTTTCCAAACTTCTATTACTTTAGAAATACTGCAACTATTTTTTTTTTTTAACTTTATCCAAAACAACAGAAATCGGTTTCAACTGAAGGTGAAAGTGTTCAGCATTCCTCTTTATACATAAAACTTTGATTATCCGTCAGACCTTGACGGATAATTGAAAAGACGGTTAAGCGAGGACGGGGAAATTTATAGTACAATATAGTACATTTTTATTAAAATTATACATTTAAAAAAAATTACGTTGTGAAATTTGCTGAAGGCACAAACAAGGTTTGTTTGAATCAAAAGAACTTGCATTTAATGAAACATTACATACCTGTGTGTAAAATTATTGTTGTTGGTTAAAAAATGCATTTTTCCTTTTAAAACAAAAAAAACCGCTGCATGCTTTTTTGGTTGCCATGTCCTGTACTCTTCAAAGCAGTAATAGCTAAATAGCATTTGCTTCAGTTTGTTGTTCAAACCAGGTAAAATGCACTTAGAAAGCATACATTCTGCTTCAGCATGGGTTATGGTTTTTTTAGGTTCTCCAGCTTCCTGTGGCACTTTCATCGTTTTCTTTAGGAATATTGGAGCTCAACACTTGCTGATTGAGTTCGTCGTCACTTAGGAACTCGAAACCTGCTTCAAGTTTATCAATGTCCATCCCTTCACCAACGTCATTAATTTCAATGTTTTCTCCTGCGGGTAGAGCCTCACAAGTGTGTAAAATTGTCTCATTGTCAACATTAATGGAATGGAGCTAACTTAATGCCAACCTTTAAACGAGAAAGTTGGTAAATCGGGAGACGGATAATCGAGGTTCCACTAAACTCATGTTCGTGACTTTCGAATTTATTTTTACATCTATTGTACGTCTATTTTCCTCAACTATCTGCGTGAAAATTGGCCAGTTTTTAATATGACTTTCCAAGAAAAATTTCAGCATATTATTTTTCCTTGTGCCTTTATTTATGATGTGGTGTCCTTTTAAACTAATGCATATATTAAATAGAGCTGTCAAAATAGAAACGTTAAATCGCAGCATGATAATTAAAGTTACGAAATCAAAAATATAATTTTCATCATTGCAATTTACTATACTGAGATGGAAAATTCCTTAAGAAATAAAGGAGGGGTTATTTAACTATAATTAAGTTTTTAACACTCCGCTTTCATATGATTTATATTAGGACCTGTGTTTTAGATAGAGAGAAAAAATGCCATGCATAGTCCCTGCCCCACCCCCTTTGGTCAACATACAAATATGGGAGAATAGCATGTTATGCCTGTGTTCAGTGGCCCAGTCGTCATTGTATTAGAACAATAACCCAATAATTCAGGCTAATTCAACACCAGCCTGAGTGTGTGGCATGTTTTTACCATCATGTCGAAAACTCAATCGTGTTTACTGTGCTTAGTTTCAATTTAATTCTGTAAGACATATGACGAACTCTTCCTTAAAATGTGATTTTCTAGTGCTGGAATCGGTAGAACTGGGTGTTTCATAGCTGTCAGTATTGGTATTCAACAACTCCTGGAAGAAAACATGGTCGATATCCTAGGAACTGTCTGTGGTCTAAGGTTAGACAGGTTGGTATTTTTTCAGATGTTGGTTAATTGCATTACAGATGTTCGCTAACTCGTATATAAGCATTGGTTAATTTCTTTGTGAATGTTGGCTAACTTGTTTTTAAGTGTTTATTAATTTCCAGTGTATCTTTCAAATGATTTGCATTCATATCATTCACGTTCTACACCAGCGGTTCCGAACCTTTTGTTGTCGCGACCCTAGCCTAAATAGCGATTTTTATGCAACCCACAGCCGTACTCTATGGTTGGAACATCCATTTTTTTTTTTAGAACATGGATGTTCTAACAATTTAATTGATATGTCTTTTTTTTTCCTGCGTTAGTGCGGTGTGGTAACACGTTCGCATAGTGCGTTGTTAACTCGGGTTTGACTCCCAACGGTGCAAAGAAGTTTACTAAGAGATGTCATAAAGATCGCACTGCTCAGTCTATTCCAGGGTTTGGTTCCCTAAGCCTCAAGAGGTTCAGATTCCTCAGAAAACAATAGGTCTCTACGCAGCATGACCATTGTAGTCCTTAAGCTATAGAACCGCAGATAAATAAAATAAATTAAGTTTTTAGTTTTTTTTACATCGATGTTTGTCCACTACTTAAGCCACATTGCTGCAAATGCGGAGATCGAACATGCCTAAATCCTATTTTTACTTATTTAGGAGGTGAATCATGTTCTTTGCATGGGGTCTGGCTGCAATCCTTTACTGTTAACAATACTCAGAAAATTTTAGGGAATATCCGAAATAGCTTAACGTCGCTCGAAATTTTAGAAAATGATAAAAATCATAAAAAAAACTTTTCTTTAATAATAATTATTGTGCCATCCACAACCTTCTCATGACCTTGCATCAACCCTCCAGAACCTGAGGTTTGGAACCCCTGTTTTACCCAAAGACATATGATTTTGCTGACGGTTAACCAGTGGTTAAGGTCCAGGCAGAATATAATACGGTATGTAAATAAAGATCCTCATAAGAATAAGCCTGCCCTGCGGTAGCACAGTGTGGTAATGCGTTCACCTAGTGCATTGTTAACTTGGGCTTGACTCTCAACGGTGCAAAGAACGCTTTCTCAGAGATCGCACTGTTCACTGTGGTCTAGGTTTGTTTCCCCTAGACCTTAAGAGGTTAGGATTTCTCGGAAAACGGTCGGTCCCGGCGCAGCATGACTGTTGTGGTCCTTGAACCATAAAGACACAAACAAACAATAAGCCATATGATGGCATAGTGTTAATTTATGGTGTTTTTCTTTCCACCGTAGTTTAAGATCTGGTTCTCTGAGTAACAAGAGATTCTCAAGTTTTTCCTCAAATTCTTGGAAAATTGTATGTCCCAATGCAGCATAATTTCAGCTGTCATTGCACCTTAAAACACCAATAAACAAACTTTCTAAAAATATGGTGCTCACCAATCTTTGTCTTTTAATATACTCGTTGCATTAAAAGTCGCCTGCTTTTGGGAATTTAAAAGACTACATGTGCTTTTATGATTTTGATGTTACATGTCTTGAAGTTGCAGTGGTGCAGTTAAAATCGTTAACTGTTTGTCAAAGTCAGTTGCTGAGATTAAGCATGTAATACCAAGAAATGCCAGAAGCCTCTTAATATTATGATCCAAATGTAATTTAGATGTTGTCATTTATTCCAAAGTGAACATTTTAGAAATGGTGTGAATGTGTTTCTGTCTTTCAGAGGTGGTATGGTGCAGACAGCCGAACAGTATGAGTTTGTTTACCAAGCACTAGGTGTATTTGAAGCGTCTTTTATGCCTGACCGATCAGGTGATTGAAGGATGGAGATACAGCGAATCCTCTTGCTCACCGTTCTTCTCCACCGCTCTTAAGTGGTTAGTATTTGCTGACCTGAAGCATTTCATGGTCTCGAAGAAGTTACCAGAGACCTTCATCTCATTAGCTGTGGTGAATCTGTTGCCTCAGCTTTTGTTATATACTTGTTGTTCATTCACCTTTAAGTGTCATTACACGCACCATGCCATGTTTGGGGGTAAGTTTGCCTGATTGGTGTGTTTGTTGTTAATTGTGCCATCTTATGGAAATATAATCTATAGGTGCAATACTACATATTAACGATGCATATTTCAGTGTTTCTTCATCCTTACCGTTTGAGTCGTGTTTTTTCATTGTAAGTGTTTACTGTTTTTCATTATAATCATGTGTATGTGGTTTTTAGTTATTTATTTAGCTGTTTGGTATTCTCGAGTGGTCATATATAAATTTGTTATTTGTACAGTGTTGTATAAAGGATTCAGTTTTAGTATTATGACAGATATCAGTATGTTTAAACGAAAGTTAGAAATGTTCATTTATTGTTATTTTTTGTGTCTTGTATTTTGATTGTGTATTGTGGGTACTTTAAATTTGTTCTTAAGCCTATATTCTTCACAAGTATTTTGTTATTTTCATTTTTTATTTTAGGGACCAAGCGTCGTTGTATTTTATAAATATTAACAGATGTTTTTATTGTTGAATCATCTGATTATTAATTAAAAATGTTTACATTTTGTTAATTTAAAGATGTGGAATTATTTTTTAATTGGCAGATGTTAAATTATGATGAAAGGAGAATGCAGTCTTGTTATGTAAATTAGTTATTTAGATACGAATCGATGTAGGAATTAAAAATCCCAATCGTGTTTGTCTTCTTTTCCACTATTGCTGATGCAAGCTGAAATCAGTTATCATAATTTGCACTACTGATATAAAATTTGATGTGTAGTGTATTGAATGGAATTTTAAATCTATATAATTTCCAGCTGTCCTTTGATCTCTTATGATCGTGTGGACCTCACATCTTGAAATGTTTCTGAGAAATCTACTTTTTTATAACCCAGTTTTCAATATTCATAATGTGTCATATAAAGTTCCCTTCTCGTATGATGTGATCCTAATTTTTCTGTTAAGGCTTTTAAAGCTGCTATTTTGAATGAAAACTCACTTGTTGTCTACATTGAATTTTATGAAACGTTGCCATTTTTCCAAATACAATATATTAGTGTAAAATTGTCCTCAAAATATATAATAGATAGAAGAATCTTAAGTTTTAACTTTTTATGTAAATGGTTATCTGTTACTTGTTGTTGCATCCATGTAACAAAATGCTGTTCATTGCCTGATTATGTGGTTTCTTGTGCTTTAATATAGATCAATTGCTGGGTACATTAGGTAGTCCAAGAGTTTATAAAATCACATGTTTAAATTTTGTTAAAATTGTAACTTTGGAAAAAAAAATTTAAACTTTGTTTCCCTTGCCGATGTTGTGGCATACCATTTAAAAACCAGTTAGTAGTCTCGAGAAAGCTTCCTTAAAAATATTAATTGCTTATTAAAAGCATTGAAAATGCTTTAAAAGAGGCCATTTTTATCCTTCTCAATTTACGCTAAATAGAAACTAGTAGAGAATTTAAAATTTGAAAATTTGTTTTTTGTGTTTATATATATAACAGGGTTGGATAAATCTGGTCACCATTGGTGGCTAGATTTTTTTTTCTTTTTTTGAATGGGAAATATATATACTAGATACCCAAATTCCCATTTTAAGGTAGGAAAAAAAAAATACCATTCTTATTTGGTGAGATTGCACCTTAAAATCACAAAACAAATGAATACACTAAACAGAAGCGAGAAACATATTTTTAATTTGAAGTAGTTTCTGCAAGTCAGTTTTTTCACTTTATGCTGATCAAAGATATTGTATGAAGAGGATTTGTGTAAAGAACTGTCCGTACTGCTTTGTCCTATTTACCATTGAATGATCGTTACTGTTCTTACTCCAACAAATTTCAGCCAACCAACCTAAAAACTCTAAAGTGATTTGCACAATGGATAACTTCCATTAGAAAAATGACTGCAGGATTGCACAGTCGAAGTTGACCTGGGGAAAAAAAAGGCCAAGTCCCTAATTTTGCAAAGCTTTATCACCAAATCTCACAGTTAAAATTCCAAATGCTTCTCTCCTTTTTGAATTAGCGAAGTGAAATATATGCTCAGGTTATCTGTGGCCTTTTTCAAAAATTTAAGATTCTCACTTCTTAAAGGTGTGGGAATTAATCATTGAAATTAAATTTCAGTACTCAGAGCCATTTGTAGCCACAAACTGTGTTTGCTAGAATTTAATTTTGGTTTAGCCTTTGTTAGAAAAATTCCACTTCCATAAGTATGTTATTGGCATCAGATATTCCAAGATAAAAACCTATTTACATATTCCATATTTAAACGTTCCATCTGCAGACCTCTCTAAACAAAATGAGGTTTGTCCCTACAGAAAGAAGCACTAGTCAGCTAATCTTATCATGTGGGTGTGTGGCCTAGCCGTTGATTTCAAAGACACATTTTAATTTGACCTTCAAAAATTTATTAAACGTATCCTTAAAATTCTGTAGCGCACAAGAAAACAGATTTAAAGGCTATAAAACTGTAGGAATTACTAATATACTTTCACTACCAAAAACTCAGTGATGATACTGAGTCACTTAGATGATTTGATTCCTTTTCATCAACTTCAAATGATACTTTGCAGGTTACTGGCTAAGCCTTGAATCTCGGTTATAATGGGACATTCACAAAAAGATATTTGATGCACTTTAGGGTTCTAAATTGTAAGCTTTAAGGGTCTGCGACATCCAAGGATGTTTAAAAGGTACCCTTGGTGAGAATGTTAAGAACTGCTGCCGGAGTAAAAGAGGTTTGGCTTCCCGGCACATTAATGTCTTTACTGTCCTTATGCCATAAAATACAATCACATTTAAAGGCTCAATGTCTCCATATTGTGAAGTGCTGGCACTACATACTGATTGCTGTATATATATAAAAGACTATTTTTACAATTCAAATTCGTTTACTTCTAAAGTATATATGTATACCAATTATTAAAGCAACAATTTCTTATTGCAAATTGCTGCCGCATTTTGAAAATTTTAAAAAATTGAAATTTGGAATGTTCAGTCTAAACATATACTTACGATATATTTGTGACTTGCCATAATTTATATATTTATGAGTTTTTGTTTTTCAGAGTACAAACTTGATATGTGCCATTTTATATTGATTTATGTATTTATTAAAAGATGGAAATGTTCAATGAATATTTCAATGTCTTGCTATGAAAAATGTTTCATTATCAGGGAACTTCATTTGCATTTAAAATATGTGAAATTACCTTTTTTTTTTTTTATGGACATATTTGGGGCTTGACGAATCCTTTCACCTGGTAGCCATTGATGTCTAGATTTTTGTAGTTACCATGTAGGAAATATTTTCTTACTAAGTTCCTATATCTCTTTTTGAAGGCCAACAAGTATAGTACACCATGATTTTTCAAGCCCAGGTTATATTAATGATCGATTCAAAATGTTTTTTTATTAAATCAACTTTGCTAGTTCCTTATTTGTAGAACGTTGCAATTTTAAAAGAGAAATTTGTGTTGTGGGCCTGTGTGAGCCTTTGGGAAGATGTTCTTACGTTACTAAGATCTAAAATTACTCTTCCCATGTTAAAATTTCGCATTCCTGAATTTTTGTGCTGTATGCAGTTATATTAAGAATAACTACAAAATTAATTGCTAACAACTCGACAACTGGTTCACTAAATTGCAAAAAGTTTTACAACCGATTTGCCAAGAGCTTGATTGCTTTATTCAGCATATAGGTATAACGGGTTTGCTTGAATCTGTCAGCTGGCTGCCGTTCACCAAAAGAAAAAGGCGAAGTTGTTGTAAGATTGTTAGCGCAAGTACTGATGATTACAACCATGTCCCTTAGGCAGTGGACTACATTTGAGTCCTAATATAAAGTTAGTCATATATGGAGATTTGGGAGCCACGTTAAGCTGTCTGTCTTACCTGAATGATGTGTCACCACATGAAATGTGGGACAGCTTTTAGTTGTGAAATAATGAGGATGGCTTTATCTGTTGTATGACTAGTTTTGCAGTATGGGGCAATTACAATATTGTTTGTTTGGCTTTTTTATGGCGCAAGAGCATCTGGGCTATACTGCGCCAACAATTACAATAATGTATGCTTTTTAGGTATATTGCAAGAAAGAGACATACTATCGGAACTTCATTATAATTTATAAAATTTTTAGTCCTCTAACAAGCCCCATAGGAGTGTTATAATTTGGTTTTTTAACACTTTAAAATTTAAAAGAAAACCTCAGATATTGCATCAAAAACTAAAAATAAAATTGCGTACTCCTTCTCGTAAAATTTGGTGGCATATGGAATTATTTACTATTTTATAGTTCATTTTTACTTTTTGTGATATTTAAACAGTTGATTCTTTCTTTTACAGGGTGACAAGAATAATGTTGACAAGAGTTCTTAGTAAAAAGTTATTAACAAAGAACACTGTAAACCGAAAAATTAATTATAATAATAATATAAACTTATAGTGGGATTCAAGTTATCCCTCTTCAGTATTGATATACGGCTTCAAATGTCTAATGAAGTTTTTAGCCACATGCTGTACTTTTACTACCCACATTTTATCTCATTCGTGATGGGAATGTTTTCAACAATTGCTTCATCAAATCCAAACATTTATGGGGCTTAATGCAGGCCTTGTCTTCTAAAAGTCCATTGGATCTGGTGAGTAGAGTGGTCATTGAACAGTGTGATGAAAGTCAAGAGATAAGTTCTGCACCAATGTTGTGTAGTTTTTGCTTTATAAGCTGGGGCAGAGTCCTGCCAAAACATTCATTCATGATTGTCAAAATACTGTTAACTCCAAGGCTTACTGTAATGCAAATCCAAGATTGGGTGGAGGCAATGTGATGATCAGCCCCTTTGAGCTGCGATTATATCATGGAAAATGATATGAAAAGTACCGGACACTTGACTAACAATAGAAATTGGAAACAAATCGTACTTGCCCCCCCCCTTGAAAAATTTATGGATCCACCCTTACTACAACCTCTCCAAAATGTTGCATTGGTACATGTTATTGATTTTAACCTCTCTGCTCCATGAATACCAGTGGCATTTTATTAACAGTGTAAATTCCATCGTATACCATGATAGATTTCTGATTTTGGCAATATTTAATGATGACAGGTGGTTCAGCAGTCTCTGCCGACCATATTTTGACAATCACGTACTCACTCAGTTATAAAGAGAATCCCATCAGCAAAGACAATTTTATCTTGACTAATAAAAAAGGCACGATATAAGAGGACACAGCATTGCTGCAATTGCACACTCTTATTCTCATTTGTGAGAAGATTGGCTTAAGTCTCAACTCCTTTTTAGCGATTTGACAAACTGATTCACGGTTGATTCTGATCTTGCAGGTCATTTTCTCAGTAAGACCCACAGATTTTGTTGATGGACTTTTGGATGATCTCATAATTCTTGGATTTGTTGACTATGTGTTTCTTTCTCTTCCTAGACAGTGGCCTTCATGGCCAAGTTCATCATGTCTTTTAATGACCTTCAATATGAATTAACTTTACACACCAAATGCTAAAACAATTATATATATTACTTCATATTAACATTTTTCTGATAGCAACACAATAATTGCAGACCATTTGCCCTGCGGTGGCGCAGTGTGGTAACGCGTTCTCCTAGTGCGCCGCTAATCCGGGTTCGACTCCCAGCAGTGCAAAGAACGCTTACTCAGAGATCTCATAAAGATCGCACTGCTCACTGTAGTCCGGGGTTTGGTTCCCTAGGCCTTAAGAGGTTCGGATTCCTCGGAAAACAGTAGGTCCCGGCGCAGCATGACCACTGTAGTCTTTGAGCCGTAAAACCAAAAAGCAAACCAAACCAATTGCAGACCATTTATTTGACACCCTGTATAAAGGTGAACAGAATCAAGATTTAGTACATTGAATATGATTATAATCATATATATATATGATTATTGGAACACAAACATGTCAATATAAAAACACAATTTGTCAACATTATTGTTTGTCACCTTGTATTAGTCTTAGTTTTTCCCTAAAATGGGGATGATAAAGTAAATGTATGTATGTACTAATAATGCCAGTTGCATAATTTAAAACTGTATACCAGCATTTAAATTTTTTTATTGGTTATAGCAGTGATTCCTAACTTGTAAATCATGAAAATGACAATAAACCAGCGTGTTTTTAGAGTACTAAGGGCACCATGGAAAAAGTTTTGATAGATTAAGGGCGTTGTGAATCTCAAAAAGGTTGGGAAGGAGTGAGTTATATCACTTGGTTATACAGTATAACCGCTACGTTAGCCACCATTCGCCATGGCAAAAAAAAAAAAAATGTGAATATAAGAGGATTATTATTGTGAAAGAAGTTTCTCGTCATGAAATTTTTGTCTGACCATATCTGAGATGTCAGTTAAGAGAGGTTTTACTATAGTATCAAAATTTCAGTGGTCCTCTATGAACATCTTGGAGTAGAACGATCTTTACTATCCTTGCACTATGAAGTATCAGTCAACCTTCCCTTGAATAAAATTATAACCAAATTTGACTGTACATGCCTCTGTTTTAAAAAAAGATACCATATCGTTAAAAATTTAATGATAGAATATTATAAGTTATGATGCTTATATATATAGAAAATGCCAGGAAAAAGTTGTTAAATTCCGAACATATACACTTGTTCCATTTTGGACAACATTTCCATAGCCTACACCGGGGGTCTTCAATCCGCGGGCCACTTGTGACCACCAGCTCATGAAAAGATACAAATTGTTTCACACAAAAATAACGTCCCTGCTCCCTTGAATCTTAAGTCTCCTATTCCTTTTACATTTTGTAATAAATATCTTAAAATACTAGTCAACTAAAGTAATACGCGGTCTTCCCTCAATCGTGTTTTACTTTAGTTTTCTAACATATATGGGCATTAGGGGTAGTTTTATTGATTTGCAGTGCAACAGTGATTTTAAAAAATACAACTTGGGACTCAATGAATCACTAGCATATGCAGGGGAATGTTGATGGGGATTGTAACCCCCCATTGCAATGAAATTTTGTATATTTAACATAGGAATATGTGAGTTGTAGCTTTGTAACATCCCCTACCTTATGAACTTTCTGCATATGTCTGTGCATTGAACGCTATTCTAAATATGTCGATAAGAATACCTTCCCAACCAACTGAGTGCATGCACTGAAAATATTACTATTTGGGAGCACTTACATTTGTCCATAGACATACACAGAAAATTTATAAGAGGGTTTATAGAGCTACAACTCCATATATTCATACGTGTATATATATATATATACATACACAAAATTTCGCCACCATGAGAGTTACAACCCCTATCAACAACCTCTGCATACCCCAGTGCATTTGCAAACAGTTTTTTCCTTCAAAAATGAAGTTAGTAAAATCAAAAGTTGAAACCATTATAACTGACATCCACCTTAAAAACACCCTGAGGATGATTTTTAATGGACATCAGTTATATAACTATTTATTTAATTTACAAAAAATAAACCCCAGTGGCTCTGTGCGCCAACTATTTGGCAATTGTTCTAACCCTGTAAAGAATAATAATATCTCGTACATAAAAAAAAATTTATCATATAATATTACCACAGCATCGGCTATGGTGAGACAAATTTCCCATCTTTAATATCATGTTAGTCCCGCTTCTTTTACTTCGATTTGGTTTAAAAGGCAGTGCAGGCACTGCCCCATTTTAAAACTCGTCTATAGTAAAGCTTTATATACGCTCGCAGAGGGGAGGATAACAGGTCGTCTGTAGCTCAGTTGGGAAAAGCCCTTTACTGGCTACCAAGAGATTTTGAGCTTGGTTTCCACCAGGTACCATGAAATCATTCTTTTCTTTGCAAGTAATTTACAAAAAATATGCTCTGGTGGCTCTATGTGCTGAGTATTTGGCAATTGTGCTAACCCTGTGAAGTGTACTAGTATCTCATATATGAAAAAAAAATTATCTAATATTACTACATCATCGGCTATCATGAGACAAATTTCCCCGTCTTTAACCTAGGTTTGCAACATCAAAAATAAGAACTGATATTGACAGGCTTGTTTAAAATAGGTAGTGCCAGAAATGTTACTAAAAGGTTTGATTCCGCTTTATATATTACAGGTACAGGTATCCCTTGAGTTACGCAATTAATTGGTTCCGAGAAATAATCATGTAATACGAATATGTGTAAAGCGAGTTCATTTTAACATAAGTGATATAGGGATTAGTTCCAAGAAAAAACGCATAAATGGCCCACTGAAGTAGAATTTTTTTTTTAAAAATCACATTGCGAAAATGTATAAAGTGAGATGTGAGATCGCGTAAACCGAGGGATTCCTATCATAACTAAAAGTATTGTAAATGTTTTTTGTTTCCATGTGTATTTTACATTTAGAAGCATGCTGACAGCATGGGCGGCCCTCAAAAATGCTTTAACGTAACATAACGATTAAAAACGAAACTGACCGGAGTTTAGCATTACAAAATGAAGTTCATCACTCGCCCAAATGCCAAAGATAAAGAAAACATAATGAAGTTAAATTAAAAACAGGCATTTCTAAATGAAGTTAGCTAGGGATGTATCAATCATTTGGCATTTCGTGTTTAATTTCAATGTTGTGGATAAATATTGTTATTTAGGTCTACTGCCACATTATAAACACAAAGAAATACCAGTACAACGTAATTATAAATTTCTGCTTCTCAGAACTTTGCGATAAGTGCTTTTTTGTCTATATACCGTATGTATGGTCTCACCTTGTTTGGCACAGAATGACCCTTGCTGTCTTTGTGCCATGAAAATACAACCAACCAACTTTTTTGTCAGAAACCGGCGGTCTTTGTAGTGGCTATAAGGCCACCACAATAAACACAATAACGTGCATAGTCTACTAATGCTAGCGCATTTGACTAATGACGTGTACCATATCTCGGGGCTACTTAAGCCATTATGCTAGATGAATTCCGGACACTGATTCTGGCAACACTGTTTTGAGTTTGATTGTTAACTTTCATGCCATCAATTCCATATTTTGACGAAGCTTTGGGCCACATATTTTAATAGTGTGTATGTTTTAAAATTAAGTTTATAAACCTTTATTTGTATTTAGGATAATTTCGTCATAAATTTATACAGTCCATAACTTTAATCGCCAAAATCACATTTTTAAGTTAAATTCACTAAAATCATTTTTAAACATAACCTCAAACAATACTCTTACGGTTGTTATACTTCCTAGATTATATTTCCATTTTGTTTTGTTTTTTTCTATATTTTTAAATTCATTGTTGTTTCCTGTACGGGGTAACAAATGCCACCGAACAGGAGTGGCTTTTGCTGTCATCTAGGATGAAAACTGTCTTTTTTTCTCCTAAACAAAAACAGCTCTAGTTTGAGCTTGTTTCTACGTGGGTGTCGAAAATTATTGAGTAAAAATAAATTCCCCCGCGAAAACTTAGAAAAACTCGCCCCGGAAGCTTTCTGTGTTGACAATTGTGTTATCCCTGAGTAGGGTAATAATATCTTACATCCTTATATACGGAGAAAGAGTTGTTTCTGTCCTCCTTCATCTAACAGTCAAGACACTCCAGGCTCAATAGAAGGACCTGGTTCGAATCCAGGATGAGGACGGCGTCTCCTTTTCTCCAAAAACAAAAAAGCTTTTTCAGTCCCAGAGACAAGTCCATAAAATGTTTTCGAGTGAGTGTTCAAAACTAATATGAAGACCCAAGAAAAAATGGCAACAATGGCTGATCCATTGGGGGGGGGGGCATGTGTTAGGGGCCCCTCTGGATTTGTCTTTTCGTTCAGTCTTAATATTACTGGAACAGTGGTGCAGCCGAGCAAGAATGAGCAAAATTGGCCCTTGGACTGAAAAAGGTTGAAGACCCCTGGACTATACTTAAATATATGGCTTTGCTCACAATTCATTTCCCAGTAAGCTTAAAGTGTGCATTGAAGTTCATAGATCGCGCTAAATTATCTGTCTCATCTCAGAACATTCTTGGGGTTGGTGAGCTTGAGTTTTGAATCGGGGTTATTAAATTGTAGTCTGGTCGTCAAAAGTTACTGGTTATCTATTTGAGCAGAGTAAGGGCTGTCACGGAATTGTTATTTTTCATTATCAAAATTTACAGGATAGCCAATTTAATTATCCTGTTATATTGCAAGTTAAAATTATAACTGATTTTATAGAGAGATGGAAAGTTTCATTCTTTTTGAAATATAATGTCATTCCGCCTTCCTTTAATTTGATGTAATCATTAATGGTTAAGTTTATTAATAGATGCACATAACCTTAAATTTTTGTGTATAAGTTTCTGTGTATGTGCTGCAAGTGTATTTATTCTCAGCTTTGAGCTTAGAACCAGTACTGAAAGATGTTTTTGTGGTAGTGTTCATTAAATTATTGTTCACTGTTTTTGCAACATACGTTGTTGGAGGATGGATTATGAAAAATCGTATTTTATATCTTCTAAATAAGCATGTTTCAATTTTTGATAATGAAAATTGAATATAGAGTTTTGAATTTTCTGTAATGGTTATAATATAAAAATATTATATGTATGAGAGATTATAATGAAAATGTTTCATTTTGAGAGGCTATTTTCTATGATGGTAAATAATTTTGAAGGTGTGATATATGTGATGTAGTTGCACATACGGAATTGTACATGTATATATATGTTTTTAAATTTTTCATAATCATTTTGTTTTATCATATACCTCAAATGCCTATATGTATATAAAATTACATGAATTTTATTGATGTGTCATGTGGTTTTTTCTATAGTATGACGTTTGGCATAAAACTGATGAACAGGCTTTTGTAACATAATTTTTTATGGGCTGAATAGTGGATTGTGGTGTCTTGCTTATTATGGGCATAAATACATTAAGGTTAACTTCGGGTATCTGCTTTGTGTTCCCATTAAGGAAAGGGTAAATTCAACAAAAGGAATGGGTGAGAACAGAGCTTTTTTATGCCCCTGTTAAACAAGAAAGGTGGTGTCGGTAAATACAAAATACAGGGTTCATAATACCAGGGAAAATGAAGATGGTCAGGGAGAATTGATAATTTTGTTGAAAAGTTAAGGGGAAATTGATAATTTTGTTAAAAAGTCAGGGAGAATTGAAAGTAATTAGTTAAAAAAAAATCATGGAATTTATAATTTTCCAAGCTTCTAGCAAGGGTGGTGGTGGGGATTTTTGGTTTTTTTTAAGCTACCGTCTTAAAAGTAGCCAATTGGCAATTACATGAATCACTGCTAAAAGTCTTAACTACTAACCAGAAAAATACAATTTACATTTCTGGGATAATAGCAGCCCCTTCGAAAGCTAATGAAGGATCAGTATATATTCTTAATCAAAGGAGTTAAGTGCAAGTGGCAAGACAAAATTTAAGAAGTTCATTAGAGACAGTTGAATCCAGAGAGGATTTTTATTTTTGGGGGTGGGGGTGTAAAACGAAACGACTGTTTTCGTTTGTAGGCTGTGTCTTCAAACGCCCTCTATGAGCTACTCCAGTGATCCTTGCCTGGAACAGCAGATTCTTGAAGAACAAAGCTCAGCTTCTTCATCAATATACTCCGTTTTCTCATACGCTCATTCTGGCAGTTTCCCAATCCGGGGTTGACAGGAATTTGTGGCTTAAACCCCACGTTGCGTACCACTCTTCTCCAAAAAACGGGAATTGTACCGCCTCCCTTTTCGTGCATCACGATCGTACGCAAAGTAGAAAAAGTTCAAAAATACCCCACATGCCAAGCATACAGTGCCAGGAAAAATCCTCTAGGGGGCATATAAAAGTGCTCCGATTGGGTCCAGATTAACATATAGAGGAAACAACTCTGAGTCTGGAAAAAACAGTAAAAAATCGTTCGCAGTTTACTTTCTGACGCTGTAGTTTTCTTTATGTCATCGTGTGTTTTTTTACATTTGTCTCTATATGAAGTGAATACAGTAAGAAGGATGATTAAATTTGAAGCCATTCCGGATTTATCTCCTTGTAACATTGGCCTTCTGTGACATATTTCAATGCACTTTGGCAGCCAAAGACTGCCTGGGCTGGGTTTGTGCAACTCTTCTTCACTAACCCATCGATAAATCCACAAACGCAATCTTCAATTCCCTGGTTACCAGTTATCAATCTCCAGCCTAGCGACAGGACGTGCATTCTGTCGACGCTTAAGTATCTCACCAACTTGGCAAGAAGCCAGAAACAGGTTTCAATTATCATACTTGATCAACCACTGTTTTGGAAAGCCTCTATAATTGTAAGTGATGAGTCTTATAATCATGACTTGAAAGATGTTATCCCCATGTTTGGACCATTTCACACTTTCATGAATTTCTTTGGAGCAAAAGGTACTAATATGAAAGGTGGGGTTCTCAGGGATGTGCTGCAGGAATGCGGAAAATGCAGTGATTCACATACTGTTCAGGAAAGCAATTTCATGTGCTTTTCGAAGACATGTGATCGTTGATTTAGCTATATGCTAATCGAGAACCCATTTCCTGAGCATGAAGAAGGAAAGAAACACCTTATATATGAAGTTAAAACTTTGAATGAGTGTATTATGTCATATACAATTACAGTTGAAGAAATATATTCTTCTGAAACTATGTGTAAGATAGCCGACATGCTGGTAATAATTGAAAAGGACTTACGGAATAAGTCAAAAACGAGTAAACTGTGGCTGGAATATATGAGCATGATCAGTACAGCTTATAAGTTCATTGAATCTGATAGAACTGGAGACCGTTACTTGCATCTTCAGGCAGTGTAAGAAGCTCTTCCTGTGTTTGCAGTAGCGAGACATGGTAATTATCTGACGGCTGCTTACCTGTATTTACAAGGCAGTTTTTCCTTACTTACATTAAATTCCTCAGTCCATGAAAGTTTCCAACAAGATTTCCATGTTATCAAAATAACTAAGAAAAGATGGGCTGGATTAGCATATGATCTTCTATTGAGCAAGGTCTAATGAGATCTGTGAAAAGCACTGGTGACTACACGAGGAGGCATGTTTCTTAATATCCAGAGATCTCTATGGGTCTTATCAATGTTAACGTGTTCTTTGTGTAATGAAACCATGCAGTCACTAACTTCCATCGCTTTTGAAACAAGTGAACAACAAAATTGAAAAAGTCTAAAGCACTAAGAGATACTACTGATTTCAACAAGGTTCTTGCACGGATGTAGTTAATCTCACTATTCAGTATTGAGGGTTTCTTACAGAACATAGCAACAAGTAGTTCTCATGTCAATATGTGTGATTTTCGAACCATTGGTACAAGTATGTTAATAGAAATGATAAGAAAGAGGGATATTTGTGTATCGTACACAGCGATCAAACAAAGTTCACATACTTTTTTTTTCAACGAATACTAGTTATAGCCAATACTGGAAACTACAAGTTACATGAAGCATTAAGCAGGATGAGCTATGTGCATATCCGCCTTCATTATTTTAGTTAGGGACGATGCTTCCGAAGGCAAATCTTTTTTGACACATGCTATCTCCCAGCACGTTGGTGTGCAAATTTTTCGAGACAAGCTTCCTCATGGCCCCTCAATATTACGTACTTGATAGTGGTTCTTTTCATTAACGTATCTAATGGTGCAATGAAATAACCTAGGCAGATATTGCTACTCCTTATGCCAATTTTGCCTATCGAAAATATGGCATTTGCTTTGTCATTTTTGATGGTTATGAGGGAGGCTCGTCAATAAAGAACAATACTCACCAACGCAGAATAAGCAAAAGCATCGGTTCTACTATCAATTTTCTTCCCGAAACAAAATTCATAGGAAGGAAGGGTCTTTCTTGCTCAATAACGCCAACAAGCAGTAGATGCTCTTTCTCATGGGTGAGCATCTTACTAAGAAAGGGATTATTGTTATTCATGCAAATGGGGATTTTGACACAGAGATTGCCAAAACTGCTGTACTACTAAGGCTAAGTGAAACATGTAATCTCACTGTAATTGACGAAGATGCTGACATCCTTATTCTATTGTTGTTCCGCTGTAAACCCAAAAAGGTCTGGTTGTACTTCCGAACTGATATTGGGCGGCTGAAACCTAAAAAACTTTATTAAACAACGATATTAATCAATGTTTTTTGGCGTGGTTAGGTGATGAAAAGTTCGAAAGAAAAGAAATTTTTGTTGTTGTTGTTGAAGGTCGTGGGTTCAGGTCCCACCGAAGGCAGAAATATTTATTTTCTTTCGAACGTTTCACCATCTAATCACGCCATACCATCGGCGTTGGTATCACTACGCCAATAAACGTTGATTGATATTGTTGTTTAATTTAATCTGCGTAGTGTTCGATTTATATAAATAAAAGTTCTATATTTGATATCTATGCTATTAAACAAAGACTTGGATTTTATGTTTGTAGAAGACTTCTTTTTATTCATTCCTTTACTAGCTGCGAAAGTACATCGATAATTTTTGGAATAGGAAAGCAAAAGGCACTAAACACAGCAATAAATGAAAATTCTCAGATCAGTTCTCTTCTGCAAACCAAATTACTGCAGACATAATTTTGACAGGAAAAAATGCCATGTTCACATCATTCGGTGGTCAGCAATATGAGACACTGACCCATTTACGTCAAAAAATGCTAACAGTAAAACTTATTTCAGCCAAATGTTTTGTTTCACCTGAAAAGCTACCTCCCACAGAATCTGACACGAAGTACCATGCTCTGCATGTCTATTATCAGATATGTGAGTGGAAAATGGAAGAAGAGGCTTTGAATTCTTGTGGCTGCGGATGAGAATTGAGTAAAAATTAATATTACCCAGTTACAGCTGATCTATTTCCTGCCTCACCATCATTGCTGCCTATAATACATTGCAGTCGTGTGGCATCGTGTGCTACAAAGCTTTCGTTGCAGCTGCAGGAAAATGGTTTAGATTATATAATTGCTTTTGCCCACTGTTATGGAAATGGTTGTGAAAATAAGTTGGATATTGAAGAAGAAGATTATGACAAATTGAAATTGCCATATAATGATATATATATAATATAACAATAAAAGTTCAAAAAATTACAAACAATGGTTGTTTGCTATTTCATTTCTAAAGTGTTAGGGCCCCAAGGCCCAAACACTATGGAGCTTCTAGTGGTCTTATTGCTCGTGAAAGAATTTTTTACTAATTTTTCCTGACTCAAAATTATTTTCTCTATAACATATATTAATTTGGATCAAATCGGTACACGTTTGTAATTCAATTTTAACGTCTCCTAGCGGATTTTTCCTGGCACTTAGAAGCACATGTGGAGTATTTTTGAACTCAAGGGAGTATTGCCTTTCAGAAAATATTTTCATTTCTTGTTAGCCCCGTACGTCTGAAAAACCCTTCTAGTGAATAAGGTGCTTTAGAAAACCTATTTTCGCAGCAATTTGTTCAAGATGACGGCGGTTTCCTGAGCACTAATTGGAGTAAACTTTAGATATTTTATTCAGCACATTTTTTTGAACATGATCAAAACATCATTTCTATTGCAGTTTGTTCCACCCCCAAATCGTGTTTTTCCTGGACTACACGTTTTACAGGCCCAATTATTCCTCGGCATTAAACCTTACCTTGGTTTCTGTTAATTCGTCGCCAAAGTCTCTTGGAGAGTCCTCCTGGATTGCCTTGGCAGCGACCACATGGCAATGGGCATTTATGGAATTCTCTCGAAACCTAAGTCCAGAAGGAAGTTTCATATTAACTGGAAAATTTTTGCTGAGTAATTGTTTAACCAACTTCCAAATTTGAACCCAGACAACAATAGCTTACTCGAGCACTTACTCACCGATTCTTTAAAAACTGCCACAACATCCAGGCTCACTGTTCCAGATTGTCTTCATAATCAGGAACAGATCAGCAAGCTACTCGCGCTTCAGAGGCGGCTTAGAAATAAAGTTGAAAGGACAGGGGATCTGGATAACGTGATCCAGCTCAAGAGAGCCGTAGCTAAACTCCGCCGGCATATCAGAGCCTCCAGGAGAAGAATTTGTAGAACTTTCTGTGTCAACTTCAACGCGCACACTCCTGACCGTCGTGTGCGGAACTAAATAAGAAGCATTTCGTTCCCCACCGAACATTACTGTCAGTGACACTCAGTTGCTTGCGCCACCGGTTCACCACTCAATACTGCTGAAGCCCTTCTTGAACACCTAGTTAATAAAAACTGTATCGGTGCACAGTCAACACCTCATCGCTCACCATGTTTCAGTCTTCCACGACCCTGCCAAAAACCTCCACTTCACCGCTAATGAACTAAACCACGCCATTAACCGTTATAGAAGAGGTTGAGCTTCGGGACCTGATGGCATCCCAAATATGGCATTCACCTACTTGTCTAAGGAATCTCATAGCAGTCTTCTAAACCTTTTCAACTTCATCTGTACTGGCCACACCAGTATCAACGAATCCCACCCGCCTAAGGAAAAACTACCCCAGACAAGTTCACACCAGATTCCATCGACACAGACTTCGATACGCCTTTACTAACTCCTTCTTAAATCGTGTTTATCAGTAACTGGCATAATATTTATTTATTAGGGATTTCTTTGCTTGTAAATACAGCAGAACCTCGATAATCCGAATTTTGATTATCCAAAATGTCCTGCAATACTATTTTTTTTTAAGTTGACACTCGTTTAACATTTTAATTGTAAATACAGTTGAACCCCGATAACCCGAACTTCGCTTGACAAAAATGGCTTATGCTATTGAATGACCGGGGTACTACTGTATAAACAAGAAAAACGTTGAACGAGTGTCCTCCTCAACAATAATTGCAAAAATAGTATTGCAGGATATTTCGGATAAGTGAAATTCGGATTACCGGGGTTCTACTGTATTTAGGAGCAAAACATTGAACTAGTGTTCACTTAAAAAGTAATTATAAAAAACAGTATTGTAGAACATTTCGGTTAAGCGAGGTTCGCATATCCGGGATTCTACCGTATTTACAAGCCAAGAAACCCCAATAAATAAATATATTATCAGATTACTGGGGTCCTACTGTATATACAAGCAAAGAAACCCCAATAAATAAATAGATTGCAAATCATAACGCAAGTATGACGCGACGAACTGTACTCGCGACAAATTGTCCCACGATGAATTGTGCTCACGACGAATTGTCCTGCGACTAATTGTGCACGACGAATTGATGCGACATCTTTTTGATACCCTCCCATCCCCTTGTCATTCAGGCGTCAATGAAAATAATAATAATTTTGCATGAACGTCATTCAAAGATCTAACTTAAAATTTAAATTCTACATAATCGAAAAGGAAAAACAAATAAAGTTTGTGCATGAAATTCATTCAAAGAGCTAAATTAGAATTTGAATTCTATGTAATTGAAACAAAAAACCAAAAACCAAACAAAAAAATTCACAGAAAAATGCATTCTCTGCGCACATTATTTATCGATTTGTTTGACTCAGACTGTGACGTCACGAAACCTGGTATCGGGCCCGATCCGGGCTCCTAGACTGCAGCCATTGTTGCCCCTCTCGTCGGCCCCGATTGTGACCATCACAGTCTTTCTAGGAAGACAGAGCGATCCTCGGCGATTCATTATTCTCAACTACGATCGAAAACACAATATATATAAAAATTATCGGAGCCCATAAATACTCAATTTCCGAAAGATCAAGGCTAAAAATATGTTGAATAATTTTATTCAGGGGAAAAAAAAAATGTTTAGTAAGGTAGATTGCTTCTCATCTGCCAAAATTTGGCCCTACAACACAGAGGCTGAAGAAGAAGAAGACTGCTGCTGAGCGTCATTTAAAAGAGGTTATGAATTTAAACGAAGGGAACCTGTAAGTGCTAGTTAATTAATATAAATAATTTTTGCTCGTAAGAATTAATTTGTAAATAAACGATGAAATATTTATATTTGTCTCTAGAGTTTCTAGGATCATATCAGAATTTTAAAAGAGTTTTTAGATGACGTGATCACTTTCTTTTCAAATTAGTGGGAGTCAAGATTTGACTTCATCTGATTTTGTATTTTTTTTAAAGAGAATCCTTTCCTTTCTACAAGGCTAATATTCTTTCACATTGAAGGTAATTTCCCATGTGATCGATATATATATATATAATGAGATAAACATTCTAAATAGAAGGGCAATGGCATTGACAAACAGCTTTTAAAACCACCTTCTATGTAATTAATATTACAGTGTTATAGAAATAAAATACAGGGTACCAGGGAGGAAATTTACATACAAAAGGTTAAACACTGGTAAAATAGCATTTTCGTTTGCTATTTTACCAGTGTTTAACCTTTTGTATGTAAATTATAGAGTTAACAGCAATTTTATATGTGATAATGCATTTACAGCTGCAAATAATCAACATTAGAAATTATATGAGTACAATAAGGAAATAAAAGAAAAATGGTGTCACCGAAAAATGTTAATAAGGAAGCAAATTGATTGAATCTTAAAAGCAAGTGTTATATTATAAACTATTATATATAAGAAATATATTATTAAATGGCCAATATAAATTAAATTGGCTATATTAATGCAAGATTAGAAAAAATAAGGGTATTTTATACCGATATATCAAGAAATAAAGATTAAAAACTGCACAAAAATAACAAACTTCCACACAAATTCTATAAAATAGCTAAATACCACACGGTAATAACATAAAATGCTTACCAAATTACCACACAGTATTACCATAGAATTAGGGTTTAAACTGAATGTTTATTTTGCTTTAGCATTTTAGCTAAAATGTAAATTAAACAAATTTGAGAATTTTTAATTTTTTTTTAGCTTTCTGTTTTTTACTGTGAATACCTGTGATAGTTTTAAAAAAATTTTTCTTTAGGAGAATGCTAAACAAAATACCATAATTAAAATTTAGAACTACAAATAACATTTTTTATTTTGTACAAAATTGTGCATTTGGCGATATATTTGTACAATTCTCCTTGGCTTTGCTACGTATCAGAATTTGTAGGTATTTTTAAAATCAAATTTCATCCATTCATGACATCACAGAAAGTCTTCAAGATCGTCGTATGGCGGCCGCCGACATAAAATTAAGAAAATTTTTACTTTTAAAGGCTTTTGCCTTTTAGCGAAAGTGGTATTAAATTTTTTCACAAAATAACAAAATCCTTTTGCAAAATGTGAAAAAAAAAACTACGCAGCTTAAACTCTGCATAGAATATATAAATGTATTTACATTGTACATTAATTAACTATTCAATGAACTTATTAGATTTCTACACAATGAAACCATAATATATATATAAAATATACATTTTTACATTATACATTAACATTAACAAAATGTACAGTGATCTTAGCAAACTCTTCATTAGGGGAGACATTTACTAAGGTCTGAATAATGGGTTGTTTCTGATAGTCGGCATTTGCCAATGTGACCATCCAGTAGCCTAAGACATTCATGGCCCAAACGTGTGTTGCACATTTGGGCCATGAATTCTCAAATTGCACTGCCGTAGTAAGTGGTGAAATGTTCTCCAGTATGGTTCTAGGCTGGAATGGCAAATTTTTCAAATTTTGTTACATGATCGACTAATGTGGATGCAAATAATAGCAGCCCTATAGTTCCAGAACGGCTCATTTTCGGACATTGTTTCACTGGACCAAAGTTGTTTCTTTTGATGATCTTCACTTATTACCCATACTTGACAATATTCAATTGCCTCCAGTATGGTAAAACGATCTTTTTCCATACTCGTGATGACTAAATGACAACTCAAGTCAGGGCCAGAGGAAGGGAATTTCCAATTTTTTTTTGTTTCTGCTGCATTATTGAATAATAATATAATAATAAGAAATGAAGAATCAATAAATTTAGATCATATTTGGTCTGAATAAGAAAGAAGAATTGGATCTGCAATGTACAAATATTCATTGGCGTTATGAGCCAATAATCATGGGTTAAACAATGTTTTAAGGATCCAACATTCCCCATTCAATGCAGACATTATACAGGAAGACCTGTTTGTTTATAACCATCCATGTGGCAGAGATTTAAACAATTTTTTTGTTTGAAAGAGACAAAAAATAGAAAGTCGTATATACATCTCACATCAAAGTAACACTGTTGAATAACTTACAAGTAGTAATTCAACAAACTCAGTTCAAGTAATACCACAAATGTAAAAAAAATATAGATGAATTTATTCAGTGTCAGAAACTTTTCATTTTTAATTTTTAGCCGAGTTTTTGCAAGCATATTTTATTAATAATAAAATAGGAAGTGGTTAAATTACCTTGTAATAGCAGTAATGTAGAAATTAAATTCAAACTCGTAACTAAAAAGATAGCACATGATCAGTTGAAGGCAGTTTTGAAAGTGTTTCCACATCTTATAAACTAAGCAATACCAGATATCCAAAAGGAGTAATGAACAGGTGCTTCCATCTATATTTGAGAACTGCGATTAGATGTATTTAATTGCAATGATTATTCTTTATAAGAAACATTTAAGATTTCTTTCTAGAGATGAAATTTGCAAATGTTCTATTTATATAGTTCATTGGAAAACCATTTAAAACCAAACATTTTTTAAAAGATCTTAAGCCTTCAGAAATGGCTTCAACTCTATTTGAAAGCACTTTCTGTCTGGAGAGTTCACCTAAAATCAAATTTTTTATAACATGTTTTCTGAGACATGTGTCATATTGCAAGTACTGAACAAAAGCAAATAAAAATTGTTTTCTTTTATCGCATATTTGAAAGACAAATCTATTATTTTCATTGATAGTAATAAGTAGATCTAAAAAGTGAACTTGAGTTCTAGATACAGAGGGATAAAAATCAAGGTCCAATTGATGCTCCATACCATAGCCTATACAGATTATATCATCTATATATCTGCCAAAAAATAAATCCGTTCTTGGTGAAGACAAACTTTCATATTTATGTAAGTATAAATCTGCAGCTAAAGAAGAATATACTCCCCCTTGAGAAAGCCCTCTTACCTGTTTATAATAACCAGTGCCATTATATACCATATTATAGTTAAGACAGAAGTTTAGTAGTTTTACAAACGAGATTTTGTCAATTGGTTTTATATCATACTCTGTAAATAATTCTAATAATATATGATATAGCTCTCTTAAATTGATTTGGTTAAATAGATTCATCCATAATGACCTTTTTCCCTTTGAGCAAGAAGAAAGTCTCTATCTTTTGGAATCTGAATCAAAGTTAGATTGCACATCCTTATGTGCAATCAAAGTTAGATTGCACATCCTTATGTGTAATCAAAGTTAGATTGCACATCCTTATGTGCAATGTCAAAAATGTCATCTAATTGCTCCATGAATTCTGACTCTTTAGCTCGTTGAGTCTGTGTATTCCTTTTTGAATTCCTCTTAAGCCTAACCCATTTGTCCAAAATGGCTTCCAGTTGACTAATAACATGGTGTTCTGGATGCATTGCAATACCAGCTTTGTGCCAAAAAACAGCAACTTCTCTGATAACAAGTTTTAAACTTTCACGAATAGTCTGCTTCATTGTTTTATGATGGTGAAAAAATACTGTCAAAATTTGCCTGTTTGAAGGCAATTTACTTCCTGCAAATGTTTTCCCACAATCTTCAGTTCCAAGTAAATAAAGTGTTGATTTACTTCTTGTTTCAACTGCCATTTCTATTAGTCAGATGAAAGTAAACTGTAAAAAAGATATTTCAGACTTTAAACATATTTTTTGTTGATAATATACGAACATTTTTTTGTTTTGAAATACACATCCTCAGGAAAAAGCAAGATAAAAATGTAAAAGAACAGCCAAATGGTTAAGGTTCCACTTCCAGTTTTGTAGTATAGTTATTTACTTCTTTAACAGAAATAATTGTTATGATGCATATGTCCTCTGTTGATGGAAAAAACTCAATCAGAAAATCTTTTTCCTCCATTTAATATATTAACTAATCAATCAAAATGCTATTTTTCCTATGAGAAACAAGGAATTTTACCTTTTTTAGAATTTTAAAGTTATTGAGCTATCTCTAAATATTAATAAAATTTGGTGTAACATGTTTTTTTATACATTGGAACAAAATGATAGGGTGAGCGTAATGCAAATCCAAATTAATCAATTGAAATTCTATTGAGTCTTTCCATGTCAAATCAACACAGTTTGGAATTAAAATCTGCCTTGACCTCTTGGATTTTGATGAAACTTGGTGCATCAAGTGTTGTGACTTTTACACCTTATATTGCTGGATATTTGTGGCTTTACAATGTTTATGTATTCCTTTAGCCAAGCACCTTGTCTGTAACGATTTCTCAAATATTTCTGAACAGATACCACATGCTTTACAATAGACTTAAAAGGAAAAGTGTGGTTCATTGGCTGTAATACAGCTTATCTGATTGGTTATAAACCACTAAGGCTTTTTCTTACTGCTAAGCTAGTCTTTAAACGTTGTTGCTTTTTATTTTATAGCTAAAGGTTTAATAAGGTAGAGAAGATAAATAAGAAGGAATAGATCTTAAGTTAAACAATATAGCCTTCAAAAGATAGTTCCCGAAACAATCTTTGATTTACTTTTCAGTAATTTTTAATTATTTTAAAATACTTTAATTATTAAAATAATTAATATAAAGCTTTATAATATATTAAATTATTGTAATAAAAATATATTTTGTAATCTTTCATTTACTAAATAATACAACACTATTTTAAGTACTTTTATTAGCTTCTGGCAGTTTCTTCCACTTTCTGCCGGTTTTAACCAGTTTCTGCCACTGGCATGGCAAAAAGTAGTTTCTGCCGGCAGAAAGCCAACCTTGTTAAAAAGTAACTTATTTTTTCAAAAACAATGTTTTTAGTAATTAAGTTATGGGCTTTAGACGTGATATAATATTATGCTTTGAGTTTAATTTTTTTATACAGAAAATATATTTTAATTTTGAGCTTCTGTTTTGGTTTCTTCCATTTATTCCACTGTCCTTGAAGAAACTCTATCCTGATATATATATATATATGTGTGTGTGGGTTGGGACACCCATCCCTATACACCAGACGCCATGAGTGTGTAGACAGTGACGGTAGCGCATGCATGGAAATGGAGAAGGCTGTGAGACAGGAAGCAAGCGAGGTGGAGGTTGGATCCAGGGCAGTAATGCTTACGATGACATAGGAATATAGCAGATATTGCCATCGCGACGATATACTTATGAAGAATTAGGATAATTTGTGTTATGTGCTTTAATGTAGAAGACACAACATTGTAACTATGTGAAGTAGCTGTAGCAATTATTCATTAAAGGACATAATATTTATCCATAGAGTTCTTCATGGTGCTTTATTCTAAAGTATAAGACCCATGTATATATATCTTTTTTTTTTAAAGCCGTGTAAGATATATTTTGCTAACTTAGCTGCTATTTCAAATTCTTTGATTTGTTTTAAATATTTTTTATAAAATTATCCCTTGAATAGGTAATTTGTAAAGATGGCATTTAAAGATGGTACTGTATTCAAAGTGGGAAAGAAATGTCAATTATAAAATGGAAGGAGTGTTACGGAATATCAGCAGTTTTGACTTTGAAACAGGAGGCAAGTTTTAATCTTTTTTTATTGTTTTATTTTAATTAGCATTTAAATGTTCAAGAAGAAAGTAAACAATAAATGATTTGAAACATTTTTTTTGGAATGGTTAGAGGAAAGTTATACGGCTCTTACTAAAACTATTCTTACTAATAAGTTAAAAAAAAAATGTTGGTAAGAATGCATAGTAAATCCACCTCATCAACTTTTTTCAAAATTGTCAAAACAGACGCCAACGGCAAGCATCCGTAAAGATGAAATAGTAGTTTCCATAAGAGAAGTTGGCAAACTAGGGGAAAGTAAGGAATCCCAAAGCAGAATGTTTTGCAATGTTCTGCAACAAGCCTTCAGCTGATCAAAAATGTTTGGCAGGAGATGTATTATATAAAATTTTAAATTCTATAAAATGTAAATTCTTTTTTTAATAGAAATGCAGAAAACATTTGCCGGACTGATTTATTTTTATTTCTTATATTATTATTTATTTTAATTATTTATTATTTTAAGGTAAAAATAAATTCATTCACCCCGCAACTGTTCTGCAGTGAATCTGTTTGTTCTGCGACGTGTGTTACACTTTTTAGTATATTCTGCTTTGGGGGCTGGGGTGGACTGCGTCTCGGGCTGATCCGCCCTCATGGGCGATAGAATTTGCACCTTCGAATGGGCAAGGACCACCCTCTGATAATCCAAGGTATGCGCTTTTTAAGAGGACCCAGTCCTTGTTTGGGAGTAAGGAAAACAGAGAAAAGTAGCCATAGTGTAAGAAGTAACAGTATTAGTAAAGAGCCATAGCCAGGCCGGGGCTAGTGCCCCACCCCCCACTTGGAAAATAGTTTTTCTTGAAATAATTTTTTGTAGAATTTTATTTTAAATTTTACCTTGTGTGAAATTGTACATGACAATGGAAATTGTTCTTTGACGTTAAAAATGCATTCGAAATAGTCTTCTACCGTAGATCTTGTGTACATAATGTTTTTTACAAAGGTTTGAGTCTTCATCTACTTTACGGTACAGATAAGGGAAATTATTAAGAGGTAGGCCTATGCTAAAGTTTATAAGTTTTCAATGTAAAATTTACTTTAAGAATTTTATTTGTTAATGTTAAATATATTAATAAAATACATCAAAATATTTACGAATTTTAAGCCCCCTCTGTAGCTTTCTGAGCTCCCTGTAACTCTCAGAGCTCCCCTCCCCAGTAAGAAGCATCTAGCTACGGGCCTATATTAGTACATAGCATGGTAACTTCACCAAACCCTTCTGTTTTGGTGATTATTTCCTTGCATTTATTTATTCTTACTCCGATTCTGTTTTTCTGTGTTTTGACTCTATCCCCCCCCCAGTTTTATTACTGGTATTGAGTTTACCTATTTTAAATTTCTCTGCTTCATTTTTGCATATTTCAAATTCATTTTGCACTTTATTTTTTACTGCAGAGCTGTTGTCAATCACACAAATATCCAAGAAAGCACTTGTAGAGGCATCTAGGTTGGGGCGATGCCTTTTTTTCTCTTATAACAAAAAGCTCTAGCTTGAACTAATAAACGTGGGTGTGCAAATTTTCACATATAATTGTTCCCCACGAAAAAGCACACAAAAAACTCACCCTTGAGGCTTTTCTATGTTGACCACTACATGCCAATTGTGTTATCCCTAAGAAGGGTTATAATTTCGTATAATAATACTGTTGTTTTTATGACAATAAGCAAATATTTATTAGGCTTATGGTGATGCAGTGCTAACACATTCACCTAGCATGTCGTTAATTTGGGTTTGAAAAAATGTAGATCCACTTCCTTACAATGGTGTAATGGTAACACATTCATCTGTTTCCTACCTTGCACGGGTGCCATTAGTGGGAGGGGGACAGGGGTACCCATCCCCCAATGTTGGTATTAGGGTTCCATGTCCCCTTCCAATTTCAAACAAAATGCCTTCTACTGGTATATTGTCCCCCCGCCCCCAATATTTTTATGCCGTCGGTGCCTATGGTACCTTGTTTGGTACAGAATGACCCTTGCTGTCCTTGCAGCATAAAATCCAACCAACATTCATATGTCATGACATTAATTTGAGTTAATGGAATCGTAGAATGCTTGCCGATTTTCTGTCTACTACTCTGGAGTTTCTTTCCTTAGTCAGCAGCTGTTCAGATTTCTGAAAAAACTGTTAAGTCTTGGTACAACATAACCTTTACTGCCCTTGTTTCATAAAACCACAAATATTTACTAAATAAAGTTTAAAAAGTAAATTGGATGGAAAGCCATATATGTGTAGATTTTGAATTGGATATTATGATCATACACGCACAGTGTGAGATACCATGTGGGTATTTCAAAATTTTCATTTTATGCATTTTCATTGTAATTTTTTTTTTCTCAATAAATACTTTTATTTCCATAAACGTATAAATTTCGTAAATATTTATTTGAAAATATTTTTTTTCAGATTGGAAGCATCATGATATATTTGAAGAACTATGATGCTGTGTATTTTTTCATTGCATAATTCAGTTTTGATGTTGCAGACTTTTCCGTATAAAACCACAGAGAATCTCGTGACTTCATGTGAAATTATTTTATAAGTGACTTTTATGAATCCTGGCATAAGATCGAAAATTTATTTACGAGACAGTTCAAACAAAACAAATTTACCATTTGTTATTTTGTTGGTAAAAAAGCAAATCGTTAATCCTTGCAATTAATGGTGAAATATTCAAATGATCTTTTATGTTGTTACTATTTATAAATATATGAATTAGGACATAGATGACAATTGTTGAAAAATTAAATGGAAATGATCAAATTATTGCCTTTCAAGCCTAAAAAAATGCCATAGTAAGGTTTTCAAATCTTTTGTCGTTAGATTTTAAGCCATATTAGATCAAAGAATCAATATTGATTATGAAGGTTATTCCAAAATTCGTATGCAGAGAGTAAGCAGTAATAGTTGAATTTATATTTGTCGGCATGTACATCGTAGCTTACATGTTTTTTATAAAAAGTTTTTAAACTGCTGACGATATCAGAAAAATTCCAATGTAATATACATTCTTTTAATGTCTGTTACTATGAGTCATGAAGAGCTTGACCACAACGATTTAAACGTTAATGCTGATGGAAATTTTATTAGCTGTGTAAAATTATGTGTCAATGGCAAACCATTTGAATGTGAAATTTGCCATAAAGCATTCGTGCAAAAGAAAAGCTTAATATATCATCAAAGAAGCCACACTGGTGAAAACCCTCTCGAATGTGATGTGTGTCATAAGGTTTTCTTTGTTAACTCCACTTTTATAAGACACAAAAGAATACACACCGGTGAAATGCCTTTTGAATGTGACATTTGTCATAGAACGTTTTCCCGTAAAGTAAATTTAAACAGCCATAGAATGATACATACTGGTGAAAAACCATTTGAGTGTGAAGTCTGTCATAAGATTTTTTTTCTTAATTCGTCTTTCGTAAGACATAAAATAACGCACACGGGTATAAAGCCTTTCGAATGTGACATTTGTCACAAAAGATTTTCCTGTAAAGTATATGTAAATAGCCATCGAAGAATACATACTGGTGAAAAACCTTACAAATGTGAAGTTTGCGATGAAAGTTTTGCTCATAGGAATAGTCTAAATATTCACAAAAAATTCCACACTGGAGAAAAACCTTTTGAGTGTGAGTTTTGTCATAAACCTTTTTTTGTTTTTTCTGCCTTCATGAGACATAGAAGAACCCATACTGGTGAAAAGCCTTTTCGATGTGACATTTGTCAGAAAACATTTTCCCGTAAAGTACATTTAATCAGCCATAGTAGAATACATAGTGGTGAAAAGCCTTTTGAATGTGGTGTGTGTCTGAAAACTTTTTCTGACCACTCAACTTTAAATAACCACAGACGAACACATACTGGTGTGAAACCTTATAAATGTGAAATTTGCCTTAAAAGCTTTTTTCAAAGGAGCAATTTTAATGTACACAAAAGGTTGCATACTGGTGAAAAACCTTTCCAGTGTGAAATATGTTATAAAACCTTTTCATTTAATGCAAGTTTCAATTGTCATAAAAGAACACACACAGGTGAAAAGCCCTTTGAGTGTGACATATGTCATAAAACATTTTCTCGGCGACACCATTTGGAGAGGCATAAAATTGTGCATGTTAGTGAAAACTCCCTTAATTATGAAGTTTTCCCCCCAAGTACAATATTCAAACAGTCAGAAAAAATACTCCCCGATGAAGGACCTTTAGTATAGCATCTCCACAAATTACTTTCGTGTAATGTAAATTAAAATGAACATGCCATAGGAAGACCATCCGAAGTGTTTAATTATGTATTAAAGATGCATTACCAAGACAATTCAAGTTTGCAGTGACCAACCAGAAATATTCTCTTTTGATTGATATTTTAGCTATTATGAATACAACTGGTTAAGAAGGTTTTCTTTGTCAGATTTCCTGTTCAACTAGAATATGTAAAGAAATTTAAAAATGATAAAAACACTATTGTGCAAGTGTATCCAACTGTAAAATCTTTAGTAATTTATGTAACCATCTGTCAGAAAGTGGAGTTTGAGATTTGCTTATTTTTTCTAACAATGGAGTGAGGGATCTGAACCATGCTTATGTAAGACACGGAAAATAATAAAATTAGCACAAAGTGCCAACTTACTTGACAGAACTGCAACACTTGAACGTATGACACTGTGGGTTGAAGCTATAAAATGCACACAATTGCAGTTAAATATTTACGGAGTGGTAACGGAACCAGGGAATTGGCAGGGAATTTTTCAAAATTTCACAAAAATCAGAGAAAATGGAAATTTTCGATCGCTCAAACGGCAGTAAATGTTAGAGATGGGCAAACCGGTTCATTGACTTGACGTGACGTGATGTGATCAGCTGAAAACTGATCCACTCATCAATGTGAACTGCTCTTTCGAACAGTTCCTCTGTTCTTGGATCATGATTCTTCTACACATCAGGCCTCTATCTGGGGGAGCTTAGCGCCCCTCCCCCCCCCACCAGAAAATAGTCCATGCTTCATCAATTATTGCAGAACCAAAGAATTGGAAGATTGCAATATCAAAAGTTGTATTCATTTTGTTTTGAAGTTTTTGTTTCGTATAAGATCTAAATTGTTCTTTCATGCTAAAAATAGATTCAAGATAGATTTTACTGCAAATGTTTTATACATATTTTTTTTACAAGTTTATCTTCATTTGGTATATAGTAAGGAGAAACGGATAACAGTTCAGTGCCCCTTGTAGTCAGTGTTTCCTTCAGGCACACATTTATGTGTTATTAATGTGGATTTAACTCCAGGGCTGTCACCAGCTCGATAAAAAAAATTAGGACATTTTTGAAATGCCGACATGGGTAACCATAAGGAAGAGGCTTGAGCTCCCTCACCCCCAAGCCATTATTTAAAAATTTGATTTGCTCAGTTTTACTATGCATTTACTTTCAAAATTACAACGAATTTTAGGTGGCAGTTTTGCAGGGCGTTTACGGATCTGGAAAAGTCAGGGAACTTTGAAATGCAAAGACCAAACTAAGGGAAATTTGAATTGCAAAGTTAGGGAAAATTGAAATTTATTGTTAGAGTAAATAGCGTATTGAAATAATTCTCCTGAACTGTTTTTCGTAGTGCATTGCATACTGAAAATTTTGAAAAACTTGTACTTTTGACTAAACTTTTTTTAAAAATTACCCTTTCGCACCAAAACTAATACAATTTAGATAAAATTATTAAGTTCGTATATATCTTAGGAGAAAACGTTCGCCAAATATTCAATTAAAACTTGAAAAAAAAAAAGTGTTTTTAGCTAAATTATCTAATCTATAAGGAATTTTGATTATACCCACCCCCTTTTCCTTATATATGGTCATACACACCTTAAATGAAATATAAGGTCAAGCATCAGCTGTAATTATATTGTTAAACTCTTTTATGATGAACTTAAAATGGGCCGAATGAAAATATAAACATTTCATTAATTCAAGTTTTTAGTGTAAAGAAATGCACTTTTTTAGCATAGTTTTTATAAATTATACTGTAATTGAGTTATAAATGGCTTTGGGTTAATGAATTTTATGCTTTTGAAACTTGTTTTGATTATGTCAATTTTAATGCGTTGTGTGTTGTTTACTGCAATTAGGACTGGAAATCGATTAAGATTTGGTCTAGGCAAAGTCAGGGAAGTTTGAAACAGAATCTCGGTAGACAACTTGGTTTCAACACAGCTAATTTTGAACAAATGAATCAGTAATGCTTTTAGGAGTGTGTTATATATCATTATTTTGTTGATTTTTCTCCCCCTCCCCCACTAAAAGTACTCATATGGGCGTTCTTGAATGTCGACAAAATTACTATTATATAATATTATGCTTAAAGCCATACAGGGACTCTCCTATATTTCATGCACATGCGGTGTTTACCAGTGTAATACATTTTAAAGGTAGGTTGGTTCATCCTTACTGGTATGAAAATCAGTTAACGCAAGGTAATTTTATATTCTGGTAATGAATTGCCCGCTCCCCCCCTCCCTTCTATTCTTCTTTCGAAAATACAACTTACATAAATAATAATTTATAACATGTTATTACAATCCTAAAAATTCAGGTTTTTCCTTTTTCTCTAAACTCATTATCATTTTTTTTCAGCATTTTGGTAAATATGTCAATCATATCAGATCCAAGAGATGCTTCACTAAAATCTTTTCTTTTCAGTGCTTCGTTCAACCTTTTTTTCCCCCTCATCCAATAGCTTTTGTGCGACAGTCTTTTCTTTCAATGTATCTTTTTTACCAAGACTGTTCTTTTTCAGTTGGAGATTTCTGTGGAACTGGATTCTTATTTGCTTTTATCTTCACATTTTCGCTTTTTCAAAGCTGCTTTATACTTTCAATTAGAAGTCCTAGCTGCCTCTAACAACTTTTTGGTGATATGTTTTCAATGGGCTCTCAAATAATCTTTTACACCTTCGATAGCATTTTCTGTCGAAGCATTTCTTTCAGATGTCAGCAATGCATTGTTCTGAGCATAGGCGTAGCCAGGGGTGGTTTTGGGGGTTGTAACCCCCATTGCAATGAAATTTTGTATATTTAACATAGGAATATATGAGTTGTAGCTCTGTAACCCCCCCCTTATAAACTTTCTGCCAACACCTATGGTTCTGAGTACTTTTTTCTACATCTGAATTACTATGTGCTAGTATCAAATGGAAAGGAATATATTTAGCCAGAAGAACATATCCGCAACTTACCCTCAAGAGATTTGATCTTGAACACTTATGCCTGATAATAATCAATGCTATGATACTTAATTTCACCTTTTTATATTTGATAAACAACTGTTCTATAATTTTATCATCCACGTGATATAACCTCCATTTCTCTAGAACTTTGTTCCTGTTATCCATAGCATGTGGTACTTGAGTGACTAGACATCCAAAATAGTTGTAGCTCTCATCCTCAGTGTGCGTTAAACCACGAAGACGCTGCAGATTTTTCAAGGTACCATTTTTAACTGTTAGTGCTGTAAATAACGTAGCTGTTATTTTCTTGTAAAAATACAAGACTGTTGAGTTATATTCAAGCTTATCCTTGTCAGAGACACTTGAGACAAAGTCGAAGTTCATTTTGCTGCTGTTCCCTCCCACTTCAATTTTGTGCAAAGGCAACAGGTTTTCACTGGCAAAATTTATTGCCGACAAATTAAAAAACTGTTTCACGACATCTAGTTTTACAAATTTTATCAATGTCTTCTTTAGTTCACAAAGTGTGTCATAGGAAATATGAACAAATGGCTGTTCATTCTGAAAGGTGCAACAAAGAAATTTAGAAAACAACTCACTAATGCGAATCAAAATCTGCAAGAGGGGCAGAAGGAACTTGTTCAGCATACTAACAATCGTTGTTATACTTAGAGTTATTTACACACACACATGGAACTGTTATTGTTCAGCATGAACTTTAAAAAGTGCTGTAGTAAAGCGTCATGTTGCTTAAAGTCTCCTTAAGACTGGAGCAAGAGTAAGCCATCTAGTGCTTAAAAACTGGAAAGGGTAGCACTCTGATACATCCGACAATGTTTAAGAATTTTTAAAATCTTACTTCCTGGCAGATTGTTTCAACCATTTATACACACTGTGAGCATAATTTTCAATTATAGTAATGAGTGCGTCTTTGAGACCACTTCCAAAAGCATTGTGCACAATGTGTAGGTTGCAAGACCCAATGTTACGGGAAATCAGATGATTTTTAAATGTCAATTTTTTTCCCAAAGGGAGTTGTTTATGTTTGTGCCATCCATTCCTAACATAACCATTTTAGACAAATGAAGTTTTTCCACTTTAAATTCTTTACAAATCTCTGTAAACGTTGTTTCTGCTTATGCATGACCTAAAAATATTGAAGATAAATAACGACATTGAACTGGCTGAGAAATATCAGTACTTCCAAACTAGACATACATATACAGTTGCTTTTTCACTTTTTCAGCTGTTGTTTTATCTACACATAAAGTTCACACCAGAACTGTGGATGATTGGTGTCAAGTCGGTTCTTGTACAATGGATGGTCCAAAACTTCTGTTAAAGACGTAGTAATTTAGTGACTGAGAAAAAACCCTTTCCAAATTAACTTCTTGCATTTGATTTTATTACTTAACAGAAAATTAGGATATTTCATCAAAAAGTAGGAGAAGTGGGAGCCCTTCAACTCCCAATGGTGAAAATAAAATACAACTAACTGCAGTATGGGGATTGGTTCCTTAGGTTTGGCGAGGTTCATACTCGTCGGAAAAATGTAAGTTTGCTGCCGTATGGAGGTAACACGTCTGTCTGTTGTACCACTAACACAGGTTCGAATCCCAATGCTATTGTAGAATGCGTGATACTTTCCTGTCCACAGTTATCCAGGTTTTGGTTCTTCCAATTGTAAAAATTGAATTGAAAGGTTTGGATTCCTTGGAAAACTATAGGTTCTGGCAGAGCATGACCTTTGCTGTCCTTGTTCCGTAAAACAAAAAATAGATTAACCTATTACTATTATTGATAGCATATATGATTGAAATATTGTAAATGGCTTTTATAATGAAGTGGTATGAAATTAAACTACTTATATTATTAAATTTTCCTCTTACGTTGAAATAGTTTTGGGTACTCAAATATTATTAATTTAATTGAAATGTGTATATTCAAAATTCATTAAAAATCGTTTTTTATTGTTCACATATTTAAAAAACTAATTGGATTTGTAAAATTGCTAGCATCAACATGTACCCTTCTTTGTTCGAAGGATATGAGAAATTTCAGAACCTTAAATGGCGGATAAGATGGGTTTAGAAAGAGAACACTGAAAAATGAAATGTAATTTTTTAGGTATTGGCTGACCACACCCTGTGAACTTACTGAGCTGTATTTTATTCCCAGATACTTTTGTTGTTTACGAAGATTGTTCTTAGGTTATGTTTAGCCATCTCTTCTACTTCAGATGACCCTTTTACAGTTGACAACGTATGAGTTTGAACCAATCCCTACGGTGCTAGCATGTTCGTTTATTGAGTCATTAATCTGGGCTTGATTCCAATAGTATCATACAGTATACACCGTTTTTTCTACCCTCCATCATCCAGGATTTTATTCCCTGTGCAATAAACTTCAGATTATTCAAAGGAGTGTATGTCCTGGCATTGCATGATGTTAGCTATCCTTTCACCATAAAATGCAAACAATTTTGAACTGAAAAACTCTAAAATGAAGTACCCCTTTTCTTTCATTCAGAAGTATCATTGCAATGCGAAATCCCTCATTATCTTGTGTTCATAGAAGATATTAACTTATCAGAATTTCTCATGGATTTGTTATAATTTGGTGTTCACCTTATTTAACTATGTAAATAATCTAAAATCATATTTTCACTTTTCCTGTGTAAATTGTATGTTATGTATTGAATAGTTTGTGAAAGACGGAAGTTAGTGGATAATGTAATTACACACTTATGTGCGAGAAAAACTGGGATAAAAAACTGTGTATACAAATTTACCTTGCAGAATGACCTTTGCCGTCCTTGTTCCATAAAAATCCAACCAACCAAAAACTAGGACATCTGTCTACCATTTGCTCATGTCAGTGGATGTCTACAAATGTATCAGAATTCCTAATACGTGCCAGTTGAAAACACCCCATACAACAACAAAATCCCCGTCACCATTCTGGACTGTTTCTTGTTGATATAGCATTTGTGGCATCATTAGGTATTCTCCACATGTGTAATCATCCATCTTGAATCTAGTGGCAGTATTCAACACACAATCTTGTGTTGTCGAGTAAGCAATGGAACTCAGGTTGACTACTGGTTCCATTATCTAATGGCAAGAAGACATTACACTATCCAAAGGCTGATGTTATTTGTGACCTCACCTATGAAATCTGTTTGCAGAAATGTCACATGCATGCTAGACAGTGTTGTCCAACAGTACGTTGTTGGCCACAGTAGTGTTCACGCAACGTCTATTGTATAGTCGGTAATGGAACACCCTTGAAATTGTTGTCTATAAAAATTAAAATTTCCCCGAGTAATTTCATAAATTGGGTGACTCGTTGTTCTTGCACCTATTATCAAGCCTCTTTAGATGTCCCTTAAATTGTGGTACTCTGCTGTGTTCGCTGCCAATTCTACAACAATGGATTGAAGAGATTATGTGTACGTTACATATACTGCAATGATAGGAAAATTCTACTATTTAATGTAAGCATGTTTTGGAAATGGAAGCAATTGTTCCAGTTTTTCTCTTGCACTTGAGTGTAAATAATTTGAAATTGTATTTTTTCATTCTCCTGTATAAATACAGTAGACGTGAGTGGTTTGTAAAGCATTTTAATTAATGTGGAATGGTGATTAAACAATTATATTTATAGATGTTTTATGTATAATTGTACAACTAATGTTGCATCAAATTTACTTTATTATTTATTTGCAGGGCTTTTAGCAGTGGTCCCTTAAAGTCCAATTTTTTTTAAAGGTCCCTAAAAGCCCCCTTTTTACACATTTTGGTTCGTATGTCTCCTTTTTTTAAATGGCATGCATGTAGCTTTTTACTCATACATATTCTACTGATAAAGAAAATGTGACGAAAGCCGAAATCATTTGAGCTTTGAAGATGGTTCTTTTACATTACTTCTTGAACACAAATTGTGATGTGGAGGTGATTTTGAAAGGATAATACAAGTTTTTATTATTATTATTTTTATTTATTTATTAATAAATTGGTTTATGGTTAACCAATTACAATAGTGTTGATTGTATTGTATAAGCAATAGAATTATTGTAGATATAGTTTGTTATTTAGATTATTAAGTCGCCAACTTGGCAAGAGATTATTACAAACATCTATTATTACCAGTTTCGATTCTCGTAAATTGAATATTTAAGTTCATTCCCATGAAAATCGACAAAGGTTTGATTTCCTAAATTGAACTTAGGAAGTTAATTTTTTTTTTAGGCTCGTGAGCTGTCTAGTGGA
>QLNU02015270.1:105011340-105025699 GCA_006491805.2 Dysdera silvatica | reverse complement strand
CTGTAGAACAGGGACGTTGTCTCTTTTTCTCCTATACTCAAAACGCCCTAGATGAGCTTAAATGTGGGTGTCAAAATTCTCATTCATCTACTTGTATATATGTATTTTAAACAATGATCCTTAAGTTTCTTTTTTAAAAATTTTTAGTTCCTTAGGCCCCCCCACCCCTTTTTTTTTCAATGTTACACTGCTAAAAGCCCTGATTCGTTAATGTTCATACATTCATTATTTATCACTCATCTCTATATTCTACAGTATGATATGTTGTCATAAAATCAAAATAAGTGACAATAGAAACAATTTATGGTATGCAAAGGTGCTTTTTTTAACACGTTAAACGCCATGCTGGTTTTACATGCCGTTCCATTTATTCCACAGTTAGCCGTCAAGCAGGCCCTTCCGGGCCGATAGGCGAGCCTGAGTATAAACAGATGTCAGGTAACGTAGCCCGGCTTGAGGAAAACAAAAACAGATGTCGCCTAAATTAAATGTCCAGTCTCACAAGTATGCAAGGACTGACACGTGCACGGCGATAACAAGAACGAAAAGTCTGCCGCCGGTCCGTATGGACCAGCAAAGCCTGAACGGAAAATCTAGCGCCAGTCACAGCGTGGCGTTTAACGTGTTAAATAAGATTGCTTTGATAAAGTAACTTAGTATGTACTAAATATGACCAAAAGGAAGTTTCAAAGCTTTTAAATTTATGTTGAAATTTTGTAAAATCAAATGGCATTGTAATAAAAGTGAAGCTTGTATACTGTTATACTTTCTAATTTTCATTTTAGCATTTACACTTTGTAAATAAAATCATCAATTTGTCTGTTGTTAATTTTAACGATAACGAAATTTCGTAGCATTCGTCTATTTTTATGTTAAACTCCGTAAAGATAAGACAAAAATCAAAGAACGTTGTCATAAAATTTGGACAATACGTAAAAAAATACTTTTATTCTTGTTCAAAAACATTTACGTAGTAAATGTTTAACTTGCTTCTCATCCTAATTTTAATGGTACTGCAGAACATATGCTGTTTTTCTGCCTATCATATTACAGGGGTTGATTCTTTTAGCAGTAGAGGTAGGTTCGGAGTCCTCAGTAACACTCTAGGTTTCAGCACAGCATGGCATTTGTTGTCCTTAAACCATAAAAACAAACATTTACTTCTCAATGCAATCGTTGATTTTTCATGCTGAATCAAACGAGCTTTTTTTTTTTTTTAGGACATTTACTATTTAGACTGCAAGTTCTTTGTTCTATAGTGCCAGGACACCTAAGGCCATGTTGCCACCGACAATTACAGTTTTCTGAAGGATTTAAACCCTGGACTATGGTGGATAGGAGAAAACAGCATGCATTCTGCAGTACTATTGAAATCAAATCTGGGCTAATGGCACATGAGACAAACGTTTTACCAACTATATTGCAATATCACACCCCTGCTTCAGAAGTAACATGTCAAAATTTCTCAGTTTGTGTTTTGAGTAATTTTAAATTATGCCACACCGAATAAGCTATGTTGAAACAACCTGCTTTCTTACATTTCTCGTGAAAACTATTGAAGGTTAGATATGCCGTTTCTTCTAAAGATAGATATGGCGTTATTTATTTTAAGGTTTTTTTAGCTGGAATCTGAAGATTTTTGAGTTGTAATTTCTGAACCAGGGGTGCAAAATGTTTATATAACTGAATAATTAAATTGCATAAATTGGTGTCATGTGAATTTTATTAAATTTTCCTAGATCAGTAGTGGCACATACTGGTGACATATTCTCTTAATGTGCTATTAATCCAGTTGTGATCTTCAACGCTGAAGAGGAGAAAAATGTTTACCAACTGTTCATTAAACAGAGTGTCCGAATCAAATGTCCTTAATTTGGATAGGTCGCTACACTTAACAGAAAGGTAAAAAGCATAAGAAAAATGTAAAATTAACAGTACTCACAAAGTTTTTAGAAAAAAAATCGGTGCACTTCCATGTGGGCTCCCTTTGTAGCCCTGAGGATATCTAGCCAGTAGTCCAGTTCTAGCTATGTTCGCTGTAGCATTTTCGTAATCACAGTAGCAATAGCAGCGTTTATTGAGCCACGAAGTTCTTCAACATCACGGATCTTCCTTGAGTAGACTTTGTCTTTGACATAGCCCCGAAAGGAAAAGTTCAGTGGAGTGATGTCTGGAGATCTTGGTAGTCAGGTAATTGGGCCACCGCTACCTATCCATCGGTTAGGGAAAATTATATCCAAAAATGCTCGAACATCCGTGTCCCAGTGAGGAGGGGCCCCCATCTTGTTGGAAGATAACAGTGGGTTGTAAATGCTGCATTTGGGGTATTGCATAAATTTGCAACATGTCCAGGTAAATGTTTGCCATCACAGAAGTCTCAGCAAAGAAAAGTGGTTTTATGATTGTATCATGTGAAAGAGCACATCGCACGTTGATTTTTAGACTGTTTCTTTCCACTTCTTGTACTGCATGGGGATCTTCTGAACCCCAAATTCTACAGTTGTGATTATTCAATTTGTTGCTCACATGAAATGTTGCTTCATCTGAAAAAATGATGCGGTTTAAAGAATAGAGTTCATTTTCGGGGCAAGATAACATCTCCACAGCAAATGCAATATGCTGCGGCCCATCATTTGGTTGCAGTTTCTGCACAATCTGCATTTTGTATGCATACAGCCTCAGCTTTCGATGAAGCACATTATGAACAGTTGATTGTGGCATAGATAATTCAGAAGCTACTTTCCTGATTGACTTACGAGGGCTCCGAATGAAAGCTTGTTGAACATCTTCCACACATGCATCAGAAAGTGAATGCCAATTACCTTCAGATCTTTTCTGTACACTTCCAGTTTCAAGAAACATTTTCTGCCGCGTTTTAATGCTCCTAGCATTGTGTGGATTTCTTTTATAAACTGTTCGAAACATCCTTTGCACTGTTACTACTGATTTGTGTTCTGCATACCAGAGAACAATTTGTGCCTTCTCTTGCGGTGATGCCATTTTCCTATTTGTCAGCTTACAAAAAGAGCATGTGCGTCATACGTGGAAAATAAAAACTATCACCAAAATCTAAGAATTCAGAAGCCAATTTTGCCTAATATCCGTAATGTATCACCAATAGATTTGTGTTAATCGACTGTTTAAATTAGGGACATTTGATTCGGACACCCTGTAGTTCAGGGGTTGGTTCCCTAGGCCTTAAGAGGTTTGAATTCCTCATAAAAATGTAGGTCCACATCCTTATTGTGGTATAGTGGTAGCATACTATCACTATGCCAAGTAGGTCCTTCCTTTTCATACCGGCCTTGGCAAGAAAAAAAATGGTTTCTGATGCACACAAGCAATTCAATCTCTACATTATGCAGTCCCAATTTAATACAAATTTGTAAGCAATTTATATAATATAAACCTACTAAAAATTTATTTTCAATGGATGCCTTCTGGTGGCAGTTAAAGTTCAACAATCGCTGCTGCTAATGCATCAAACGCATGACAAAATGCATTTTTCTTAGAAGTTACGGCATTTTCTGCCGATGGCAGATTGAAAATAGTAAACATATCAAAAATTTAAGAATGAAAAGCCCTTATATTTTAAAAGAAAAAAATTTCACTTTCTTCCAAGGTGGAAACATGCCAATTCCCCTATCTCGCTAAAGGTCACTATAAAAGGGAAATACAGTGAAACTTCTCTTAACGGACATTTCTGGATAGTGGACGTCTCTTAATAACGGACACTTTTCAATTCCCCAGCAAATTTGCATCGAATCATATGGACGTTTTACTTCTAAATAACGGACGCGGACACTAAAAAATTAAAGTTAACAGACAGTGCAAAAAATGTATTTTTGTACTTTAAATTATAAACAGATATTGTAGATCGTTAAAACACGAAGAATGAGCGTAGTGATACCAGTGCCAATGTTATGGCGTGATTAGATGGTGAAACGTGTACTATATGTACTACACCATTCTGCGAAATAACTGGCTTCAGTAAATATTCTTTATATACGTTCGTAAGAGATTGGATATTGTCGTTCATAGGAGCCTCCGCCCGGCAAGTGGAAGGTCGTGGGTTAAGGTCCCACCGAACGGAGAAATATTTATTTTCTTTCGAACGTTTCACCATCTAATCACGCCATAACATCGGCGCTGGTATCACTACGCCAATAAACGTTGATTGATATTGTTGTTTGATTTAATCTGCGTAGTGTTCGATTTATATAAAATAAATACATATGCTGCAACGGGCATTTCGATCAATTTAATACCAGTCTCTTTGCAATTTGGTTTAAATAGTAGTCCATGTACTACACCATTCTGCGAAATAACCGGCTTCAGTATATATACGTTCGTAAAGAGATTATATATTGTCGTTCGTAGCTCAGTGGGTAGAGCCTCCGCCCGGCAAGTGGAAGGTCGTGGGTTCAGGTCCCACCGAAGGCAGAAATATTTATTTTCTTTCGAACGTTTCACCATCTAATCACGCCATACCATCGGCGTTGGTATCACTACGCCAATAAACGTTGATTTATATTGTTTAATTTAAAGAAATGGTGGTTGATTTTCACAAACTTCATTGACGTCGCTAAAACAAGTTCATGGAAACTCTATAACATGGCCATAGACCCAAAAATTTCTCTTTTAGATTTTGAATATAGTGCTGCTTTGTCATTACTAAAAACAAAAGATGAAGATTCTCAAGTTATGCAACCTTCATCTTCACTTACCCATTGTGTCGGTCAGCCATCTGAATTTTAGAATTTAGTTTTGAATAAAACCAGAAAAGATCCTGCAAATTATATTAAAAAAATCAGACATGCAGGAGAAAAAGATGCAAACACTGTAGCAATCAGACATTAATTTTTTGTACAAAGTGTAATGTGCCTCTGCATAGTAAATGCTCGGAAGATTTTCATACATTCCAAAAGTAATCGCATTGTACTGACATTGCGTTTTCGCAACATTTTGTATTTCATTAACAAAAGTAAATGTTTTTTTCTCTTAATTAGTACATGTAAAAACTTATTGTAGTTCATTTTTACCCAGTGAAAGATAGTGCAGTCTTTAATGGGTTAAGATAAACTATAATTAAAAAGGAAAGAATTCACTGTCATTTAAAAATTTGAACTCTGCGCACTATTCCATATATAAATCAAGGCTTCCCTTCAGCTCCCAAATGCCAAAGAGGTTTGTTCGTTAGGATTTCTCCGCTAGAAGAAATGAGAATTCAGTCAATCCTCCTTTTTCAACAGCAACATAAAATCACTGAGTACAGTGGTTCTGATTCCCTGATGTGCAATATTATAATATAACAATACTTTATAAATTTATTTTATATGATGTAAGTATTCCACCCCACCACCAGATGTTTGGGGATGGTGAAGGGAGTGAATGCTTTTTCCGCGAGAGCGAATCGACAGAATTCTACAATAGACTGCAATGAAAAATGTCATCTTTTAAAATTTTACTCTCCTAAAAATTTATCTCTATGTTTGTCCAACATGCCTATTTATAAATTTGGGTCTGGTCGCACATCATTACAACTTAAAATATTATGCACATATGGGCAGTTTGCCAAAGAAACTTTATTACTCATTTCACTTTGCATAGTATTCATGATCAAAAAATGGTAAACTTAAAAATAGGAAATGAGCATGGAACCAAAGAATATTGCTAAGCATAAACTATCCCTCAACAAATATCTTATGAGAAGAAAAGGTTGTGTTGTTATGCTAGTACAATTCTAGGGGGAAAACAGATGGTATTGGCTGAAACTCGTAAAAATGCAGATCATGGTTTCCTTCCTTTAATGAGAGGAACAAAGGATTATGATCATTGGACAGAATGTGTTGGGGAGATTGATAGAAGGAAGAATAAGGATTGAGTGGTCGGAACTTGTATCATATAAGCAATAAAATCGAAAAGGTTAGGTGACAAAAATGACAACTAGGTTTAAAACTTGGTCATCACAGCAAAATTTATGGGTGCAGAATATGACTAATGACCACTAATTTTAAACCCTGCTTAGTCCTATTTTCATCCAAAGAATTTTTCGTACACCTTAACTTCTCCACTGTTACTCATTCTTGTTGGTCACAAGGTTAATCTAAGGGTTGGCTTTCTGCCTGCAGAAGCTACTTTTTGCTGTGTCAGCACCAGAAAGTGATTATAACCGACAGAAAGCAGGAGAAACTGGCAGAAACTAATGGCCCAATGCATTTCAACTTAAACAGAAAAAATGAAAATGGGGGAAATCATCATCTCTGATTTTCCTGAAACCATGCGGTTGCCATTTTGAAATGTCATATTTTTTAAAATTGCAATATCTTCTCCACAAATAGGGATAAATGGATGAATCTTTTTTTTTGTTTTGAAGTATTTGCGTTACTACTTATTATAAACAAATAATATCTCTAAAACCGGCATTGGAACAGCAATTAAAAAATAAGCAAATTGGAAAAAAAAAAGTTTCTCAAAAACACCAATCTCAAAATTTCTGGAAGTATTGCAGGAGTTGTACAATGAGTGGCTAAAAAATTAGTAATACCTTGCTACACAGTACTAATATCATGTTAGTACTGTGTAGTAATACCTTGCTACACAGTACTAATATCATGTTGAACCTCCTCTAGCTTTGGTTACAGGAAATATTTTTACATTATGGCCATAAACAGGTGCACTTGGTAGGCAACAATGTCAAGGAAGGCAAATCTGTACAGATGTTTCCAATGGAAACAGAGGATCAAATACCAAGAAAATGCTCCTGCCCACCGTGATTCCGCTGTCACCTGCTTGAACAATTGTCCTGTGGCATGGCTGATCCATGGCTTCATGCTGCTTATGCACTTACTATACACAAAGAATTCAAATACATTCACCATTTGCTACGAGGATTGATAAAAAAAACAAAATTCAGTTCATTTGACCGAACTGTGCATTCCACTCGGGCCTATAGCTCGATGCTTGTTATAGTATGTGTGTGTGTGGGGGGGCACTTCGAAAATTTCAGAAGGCTTAAAATTCATTGATGTTTTGATACATTTTTTAATATATTTAATAATACTAATTGTCTGAGTAGAATAATATATTTAATGTTAATGAATAATTTTCTCAACTTAAATTGTCCATTGAAAACTTACAGAGGTGTACTAAAATTTATAATTTCCCTTACCCTTATTGGAGTAGATGAAAACACTAAAACTTCTGTAAAAACATGATATGCACAAAATCTAGCATAAAAATTTATTTTAAATATATTTTTAACGTCAAAGAACAATTTCTATTATCACATACAATTTTATACAAAACTAAATCCTACGTTTTTTTTTAACCACTTTGGGGTGTTGACTACATTTCGGGTTCAACCCTCTAACCCAGTCTGGCTATAGTCCGATTTCCTTTTCTTAATGGAGCAGTGTGATCCCCCAGTGTTGTCTTGAACCTGTGGTGGAACCCCACTTTAGACTTCAATACCCATGCCACTGGAGTACTATGACTATATGACTTTTATTGTTGCATTTTAATAATCAACATCATCACAAATTGATTATATATTTATACTTTTATATTTTAATGTTTGGAAACAGAATTTTATAAATGTATTTCGGATTCTTAAAACCAAATCAGTCTCAGATTTCCCCATCAACGAGGATGCACGTTCGATCAGAGGTTATGCCATAAAATGGCATATATATATTGTATATCACTACGCACCTTTTCTTTTTTTAATAAGCGTGTGTGTTTTAAATTAGTCAAATACGTTGATTATGCCCAAGTTGCAATTTGAAATATGTGGGATAATGAAAATCACAATTATGTACACCCACATAATTGGTGACTGGACGTGATTTGAACATGCACCCTTCTGATAAATGTGGTTCTGCCATGTGACTGCCAAGTCACATTGTTATACCCGATACAGATTTCCCAACTTAGAATCTACGTAGAGTATAAAACCGCTGTCACCATATCTGATTTATTTAGTATGGAGTAGAATAGCAAACCAAACTTCTTGTAAAAATTCCATCATTATATGCAGTTGATTGTAATAAACGATTTCCACCGTATGCCCAAGATTTCATGAATGATTTGGTAATGGCCGGACTGCCAATTTTTTTTTTATTCTTTGCATGTTGAAAAAATGTAGGTATTTTGTCAAACAAAACACTGGTTTTTCACAAATGAAAGATAGCTTGGATTATGGAGGGGGAACAAATTAAGCAATTTTGACAAATTTGAGAGAAAATGTAAATGTCAGTGAATTTCCAGAATTTTACACCATAGGAGGATATACTTCATTGCATGAGGCTGGTTCTAGCTACTGAAAGATAATGAGAAGGTTGTAAGTAACCTAACATCACACAGGTGATCAGATTCGTTAAACTGTCTAAGGATGAGGAATATTACTAATTATTTTCTGCACTAAGAATGATGGATTTAGTTTTACTAATCGTTGCAACAGCAAAATTTCCCATAATCGAAAAAGTGAGCGTTAACGCTCAAAGAATTTTGTATTTTCCAGCAAGTCATTACTCAAATAACTCTTCATAGCATTTTGATTAATATTTTATGCTTCCATCTATAAGTTAGTTTAGAATTGACAAGTATAAAATACAGAACAAAGCAAAGAAGTGTGTGCTTGAATGTAGAAGTTCATAAGCACGGATATTTGTAGTGTCCATACGAAATACGGATCTAGAAATTGGTTATCGAAGCTCAATAAAAAATCTTCGTTTTAAAAACAAGGAAAAATTGCCACATAAATATGGTAATAGAAAAAAAAAGTGTCCCTTGCTCTGATGTGTAAGTAAGAGATTGTTGTTTTACAATACATTAATATACGTGGGCACGATTGTATTCAGAGGGGGAGATCTTAGGGACTGCCCCCCTCCCCCAAAACAAATTTTTTAATGGGACTTGGCTACGGCCTTGCATGCTGTGATCGTTGAAAATTTTTGACCTCCCCCCCCCAACCCCTGAGAAATTAAATCCTGGCTACAGCCTAATATGGAGGCCTGACTGTATTTTACAGTTTTATGGTAATATACATTGTAAAAAGTTGAACAAAACAAATATTTAACATAATATATTTACAATGACGCATAGCACTTTCCATACATAAACAGTACAATTATGTTACAGCCATATATATAAAATTTATGTTTCACAAAAATTCACATAAGACAATAGAAAATATAATAAATTAGTTATACAGGCTACGTTAGTAAGAACATAAACGATGATAAAATGTTCAACTCGCACTAAAAAGACAATTTAAAAAAATGCAAAATTCTATGGAGATCAAAAACAAATTTTAAAGAAAGCTCAATAAGATGTTTTTTCCAAGGTACAGTACCTCATGGCTTACTGAGAAACATTCAGATGGTGAAAGTTGAATATTCAATGTACTTTACATCAGCATGAAATCTTTAGACTTAAATTACTCGTTTGAACAAAATATATATGCTTTCAGATCTTAAACTTAAAAGATTTTGCACCACTACACCTTTTTCATTTTTTTTTTTTTAAATAAATATTGTGATAAAAGGGTTTTATATCTTTAACTCAATAGCCTTTTCTCCAGACCTTTTATGACTTTTTCTACAACCTTTTATGACTATTTAAATTACTCCTTTGAGAAAAAATGCTTCAATAGACCTTACACCTTGAAGGCTTTCCCCCTAATTTCTGTTCTTTTCTGGAGGTTTAAATAGGTATCTTTGAAAAAATGTTTTCTTAAAAACCTTACATTCAAAAATGTATTTTTTTTCCACACTATGCATTTTTTTTTATGTTGATTTAAATTATCCCTTTGAGAAAAGGATTTAAGACAGATGTTACATTCATATGGCTTTCCTCCAGTATGCAAACTTTTATGAATATTTAAAAAAAAAGACTGCTCTGATTTTTTTTTTGACAAACTTCATACATAAAAGGCTTTTAAGTGGTATGCATTCTTTTATGTTTATTTAAACTACTATTTTCAGAAAAAGTTTCAAGACAGATCTTACACTCGAAAGTCTTTCCTCAAGTGTGTGTCCTTTTATGTCCGTTTAAATGGCTTTTTCGAGAAAAAGTTTTAAGACAGACATCACACTCAAAAGGCTTTTCGCCAGTGTGCACACTTCTATGACTATTTAAATGACTCTTTTGAGAAAATTTTTTTTGACAAACTTCACACACAAAAGGCCTTTCGCCAGTATGCAACCTTTTATGTTTACTTAAACTACCCCCTTCAGTAAAAGTTTTAAAACAGACATCACACTCAAAAGGCTTTTCAGCAGTGTGTGTTCTTCTGTGATGGTTTAAGCTATTCCTATGAGAAAAAGTCTTTTCACACACCTCACACTTGAATTGCTTTTCACCAGTATGCAACACATTATGACTATTTAAATTACTCCTGGAAGAAAATTTTTTAAGACAGACTGTACACTCGAAAGGCTTTTCTCCAGTATGCGTCCTTTTATGACTGTTCAAATGACTTCTTCGTGAAAAGGACTTTTGACAAACTTCACACATAAAAGGTTTTTCACCAGTATGCAATCTTTTATGTGTACTTAAATTATTTTTATCAGAAAAAGTATTAAAACACACATCACACTCAAAAGGCTTTTCAGCAGTGTGTATTCTTTCATGACTGTTTAAATGACTTCTTCGATAAAAGGTCTTTTGACAAACTCCACACATATAAGGCTTTTCACCAGTATGCGTTCTTTTATGACTACTCAAGTAACTACTTCGTGAAAAAGTTTTAAAACAGATCTTGCAGTCAAAAGGCTTTTCGCCAGTGTGGAAACTTCTATGATTGTTTAAACTACTTTTATGAGAAAATGTTTTAAGACATATATTACACTCAAAAAGCTTTTCACCAGTATGCATCGTTGTATGACTGTTTAAATTACTCTTATCAGTAAAAGTTTTTAGGCAGACATTACACTCAAAAGGCTTTTCACCAGTATGCAACCTTTTATGTATATTTAAATGACCTCTTTGAGAAAAGGCTCGTAGACAAACTTCACACACAAAAGGCTTTTTGGCAGTATGTAACTTTTCATGATTATTTAAATGACCAATTTGAGAAAAACTCTTATGACACACCTCACATTCAAAAGGCCTTTCACCAGTATGCAACCTTCTATGAACGTTTAAACTATTCTCATGAGAAAAGATTTTAAGACACATATTACACTCAAAAAGCTTTTCAGTGGTATGCCTCATTTTATGACAATTTAAATTACTCCTGTAAGTAAAAGTTTTTAGGCAGATATTACACTGAAAAGGCTTTTCACCAGTATGCAGCCTTTTATGTGCATTTAAGTGACAATTTCTAAAAAAGATTTTTTCACATACTTCACATTTAAAAGCCTTATCGCCACTATGCAGCCTTTTATGAACATATAAACTATTCCTGTTTGAACACGTTTTAGAACAGATGTCACACTCAAATGTCTTATTTTTGATATGCATTGGTTTACCATTAGTTAAATCCTTATTAGTGTCTAAGTTGTTAATTTCAAGTACTTTCTGCCTTGTAACTGCATGCATCCTTATGGGAGAACAAATATATTTGTTTAGAACACTTTAGTTTAAAAAATTATGTATGTTCTTAAAATACACAAAATATATGTACACTAGAGAATTGAAATTTCTATACAAATGCGTAAACTCGCTAAATTTCCTTACAATATTCTATATCAACTGGTTCTTCACTGGACAATTCGTGAAATTAACTGAAGATCCAGTGACAAATGCAAAAGTAAGACATTGTTTAAAAATTCTTAAAGAATCCAAAAGCTATGCAGTGGCTATAGGAAAGTATTTGGTTTAGCGCTTCTTAGTATTTTCATTTATTGACGGAGAAACCATTGGTATCATTTCAGTGGTCTTCAGGAACACCTGTACAAAAATGATCTTCACTACAACATGAGTTTAACCAAAGTTTCTCATGGAACCTTGGTTGAGCAATGTTGATTTAAATTTTAACAATCTTTGTTAATTATAATTATACAGCAATACACACAGTGACAAAATATATATATCTATGTAACAATTTTATGCTTTGATACTTTTGCATTGCAGCAACGGAGATTTTCACAGGTGTTGTAACAATTATGCAACCATATTTCTCCTAAATATGAATTGAGCTAATCACATTAATATGGATAATTCTCTTACATTAATAGTATATGAACACTGCTTGTGAACTATTTAAAGTCCTGGTTTTAGCTTCCTCTCAAGTTCTTTACAGAAACGCTTTTCGCATTGTAGAAATATGCAAACGAAGGCCAAAGATACATAGTATAATTCATTCCATGGTTGTAAACTTCTGTTTCCAATCTACATATAAAATAACAATAATATATTTCAAATTTGTAAATGAAGAAAGAAAAAAAAAAGGAGCTGAACTAAAATATAAATTTAAAAACGATTATATGATATTTAAGCGACGAAACATTGAGATTTTGACTTTCGTATTTTCTCAAAATTATAAATATGCAAGCTTCCATGTTACTGATATTTTAATTTAGTTTTCCATCATTAATTGCTCAGTCGTAGGTGGAATACTACTGCCTCAAAATTAAACACAGTTTACAGATCTTTGAACTTCTAGATGTATTCCAATAGATGTTAGTGAATAAAAAAAAAAATGTGCTACCCTTTGTCGTGAGAGTTAAGCCTATCATTTGTTTATATTTTTAGAGCACAATGATAGGATAGGTCATACGGCACTGGGACCTACCATTTTCCAAGGAATCTGAACATTAGCAACCAAGGGAACTGAACCCTGAACTATGGTGGACAAATAAATGGCACGATGGGCAAATACGTTGCCACTATGCCATCACAAAGCAGTGGGCCTATATTGTTCTATGGAATGCAAACCTCTTAAGACAACCTCTCAGCAAGATAGCAGTTAGTCGGTAAGCACTTTTTTGGCACTGTTGGTAACCAAACCCAGACTAAGAGCACACTAGGTGAAGATTTCATCACTGTACTACCACATATCTAAGGCCTACGGTACTAACCCCAAATTACAATGAGCAGTTAGTTTGTAAACATCTTTTTTTTCACACTGTTGGCAGCCAAATCCACATTAACAGCACACTAGGTGAGGGTGTTACCACTGTATCACTGAAATGGCTAAGGACTAGGGCATCAATCCCAGATATGATCAATTAGTTAGTATTTTATTTTTTTGGCATCACTGGGCATCAAACTCAGATTAACAGCATGTTAGGTGAACATGATACCACTGTGCACCATAAACATGTATCACTTTAGGGCATTAAATTAAATTCAAGTGATAAATTTCTCTAGTTAGCCACATGTCATGGGTTCTAGGAGCATGCAAATCATAATCTTAGTTACAAAAGAATACAATGACTAACCACGGTTTACCATAATGAGTAAAATTTGTCACTGGTTGGAATGGTGGGAAGGAGAAGTGAAGAAAATAGAAAAGTACAATGGAAATAAAAACGGAGTAACGAAAAGAGGAAAATCAATTAGTAAAAGTTAAAGAAAATAAAAGAAAAGGTTAAAAAGAAGAAAATTCAGAAGAGAGAAATAGCAAAGGAGTAAGAATAAGTAAAAGTAATCAACAGCATAAGAAAAATACCGCAATAATCTTAGTATGAAAATATTTAATACACACATGCAATATTTTTTCCTTTCATCCACCTGTACCAACAAGAAAGACATGCTTTTAACATTGGAATCTACTTTAAGAGAATATGCTGTTTGAAGTTACTCATTCCAACTTAACATATTTGGGAGGAGAATTCATAAAAAAAGAAATATCGAATGATTACAAAATTAAGGAACATATAAACCTGAACTTACCATCAGTTTCCAAAATCAAAGCTTGTTATATTCCATATGATTCCCTTTCAGTATAATTCTTTTTGTTCCTTTACATGTGGTCTCATGCCCTTTCACAAACTGCATAGGATGTGAGAAATTTGTCATTAGGAATAAAGATAACATTCCACAAATAAGGTTCACACACAAATCGTACTAATTCTTTCTATATATACATATATAACTACAACAAAAACGGAAATAAACACCCAGGCTTAGCTAGTCTGACTGCTTCAAAATAGTTTAAAATATGTAAAAAAAAAAAAATGAAAACATCAATATCGTGATCCTGCTATGCCTTTAAAGAGAAATGTGGCTATGGCAACCTTTCTTTCTTTTTTTTCTTTTTGTTTTACGGCTCAAAGACTACAGTGGTCATGCTGCGCCGGGACCTACTGTTTTCCGAGGAATCCGAACCTCTTAAAGCCTGGGGAACCAAACCCCGGACTACAGTGAGCAGTGCGATCTTTATGAGATCTCTGAGTAAGCGTTCTTTTTG
>QLNU02015270.1:104969562-104998292 GCA_006491805.2 Dysdera silvatica | reverse complement strand
TCACACTCAAAAGGCCTCTCACCAGTATGCAACCTTTTATGAACCTTTAAACTACTATTGTGAAAAAAGGTTTTAGGGCAGATATTACACTCAAAAAGCTTTTCACCAGTATGTGAAATTTTATGTTGGTTTAAATGACTTCTGTCAGTAAAAGTTTTTAGGCAGAGTTTGCACTCCAGAAGTTTTTCACAAGTATGCAATTTTCTATGTGCATTTAAATGACAAAGTCTAAAAAAGCCTTTTTCACATACTTCACACTTAAAAGGCCTATTGCCACTATGCAGCCTTTTATGAACATATAAACTACTCCTGTTAGAACAGATTTTAGAACAGATGTCACACTCAAATGTCTTTTTTTTAGCTGGTATTGGTTTACTATTAGTTAAATCCTTATTAGCGTCTAAACTGTTAATTTCAAGTACTTTCTGCCTTGTAACTGCATGCATCATCGTTATGGAAAAGCCAATATATTTCTTTAGAACGCTCTAGTTTAAAAAATCGAGTATGTTTTTAAAATACGTACATATATGTATACTAAAGAATTAAAACTTCACTACAAATGCTTAAACTATATAAATTTTCTTACAATATTCTATATCAACTGGTTCTTCACTGAAGAATTTATGAAAATAACTGAAGATCCAACGACAAATGCAAAAATAAAACATTGGTAAAAAATTCACACATAATTCAAAAGCATTGCAACGGCCATAGTAAAATATCTGGTTTGGAGATTCTTATAATTTTTCGTCAACAGAGGGCGGAACTTTTGGTATCATCCCAGTGGTCTCAAAGAACACCCATACAAAAATCGTTATCCTCACCACAACACAAGTTTAAACAAGATTTCTCATGGAACCATGGTTGAGAAATGTTAATTCAAATTTTAACAGGCTTTGTCTGCTAATTATAGTTATATAGCAACACATGCAATTACATAAAAAAAAATGTATCTATACAACAATTTTACGCTTTGATACTTTTGAATTGCAGCAACTGAGATTTTCACATGTGTTGAGAATAAAGTAACAAAAATTATGAAACCAAAAGTAATTCTCCTAAGTATGAATTGAGCCAATCACATCAATAAGGATAATTACCTTACATTATAATAGCATGTGAATTATTTAAAAGTCTTGATTTTAGTTTCCTCTCACGTTCTTTGCAGAAATGCTTTTCCCAGCAGAACTACACAAATGAAGGCCAAAGATACAGAGTATAATTCAATCTATTGTTGTAAACTTCTGCTTCCAATCTACATATAAAATGCCAATAATATATTTCAAATTTGTAGCGAAGAAAAAACAATACTAAAAATAAAGGTTAAAACAGCGACGTTTAATTAATATTGAGAGATGGAGATTTTGACTTCCATACTTTCTCAAAATTATATAAATATGCAAGTTTTCATGTTACTGATATTTTAATTTAATTTTCAAACATCGACTGCTCAGTCTTAGGCCAAACACTACTGACTCAAAATTAAACACAGTTTATAGATCCTCAAACTTTCAGATTTCTGACTGATGTTAGTCAACAAAAGAATGTTTGTTACCCTTTACTGTTAGAGTTCAGCCTATTGTTTGTTTGTATTTTTATGGCACAAAGATGGCATATGTCATGTAGCACTTGGACCAATGCTCAACTAAGTGTAAGTTGGAGCCTCCCAGCATATTTTTTAATGCAGTCATATATATTTATTTATTTACACCACCGTGTAGAACAGTTTATGTGACAGGACATACCCTATTCTACAATTTCAGACCATGGTCCACTGTGACAACATGTGTAACAATTAAAACCCCCAATTTAAAGTTAAGTGCTGAAAAAATTTTAATCTTGTGATTTTTTTTTGAATGTTAAAAAAAATAAATAAAAAATAAATGGGGGCCCTAAAAAAGGACAGAAAAATTGCATGGTAAGCAAATATGTTACTACTATGCCATCACAGGGTAGCGGATCCATATTGTTCTATGGAAAAGCAAACTTCTTATGGCCAACCTCCAGACTAGTTTTATCGTTGAAAATAAGTGATATTGCACGCGGTTTGTGATTCAAAATGCATGTAAGACAATACATTTTCACAAACTGCATCGAAAATTTTTCAATGCAAAAAAAAAAAAAATTCATAATGCAAACGGTGAACTTCTGGTATTAAATTCCTTCCCATTGATTGTCATTGCTACTGAGTTATTTGCTTTTTGTCTGCCTTCCAAGCTTTCGTCCATTCTGTCCTCCCCTTCGGCTTTCATGCCACTTAACCTTTCTTGGTGCCTCACCGTTCGAGAGAAGCACATTCCCCATCTTTCTGCAGTCATGCATCCTGAGTAGTATTTTCCCTTCCCCACTCATTCGCTTGCTCTTTTTATGCTAGTAAAGCATGTACGATTAAAAATCAATCATATCCACTAGCTCATGAATCACAGTGTTAGTAGTACACAAAATGGATTAGTGAACTTGATCTAAAAAGCAAATGGTTAAGATATGTTGGAAACAACGATAAAGCATGTGTAAAAACTGTGTTTTGTGAACTGTGTCGTAACAATGTTAAATGTTTGAAGACAATAAGAAACTTTAATAATTCATTTATTGACAGGTTTCACGGAACTACAATAAAAAAAAAAAGACAGTGTTCAAAAACATCTGAAGTTTGAGATCCACCAATCAAGTGCTTCAAAGTATGAAAATGCTGCAATATCCTTGAATAACTTCTACAAAAACACTCCTATCGGACAGTCGATGGCTGGCTGGCGGTTGTATGGCTACGAATAATCATGTGCAGAAATTGGTTGGTATATCATATGTATAATAGCTAGAGAAGAAATCACGTTTGCAAAATTTCCAAAACTTGTTGAATTAGAACTGAATCATGATGTTGATTTGGGTCAAAGCTATCGCCACAAAAATCACTGCGTTGAATTTAGTCAGTGTATTTGAGACGTTCTGAAAGACAATCTGGTGAGTGATTTAAAGAAAACATAGCACTTTTCTGTATTTATAGACAGTGGGGCTTATTGTTTTGTAGCCTACGCCACACATAAGGTAGGTAATCTATGGTTATTTGTGCAGATGCCAAAGAAACCTGAATACGGACGATTCCATAAGAAGGTTGCTAAAGGTGAGAAACAGTTGTATGTAACATAACAAAGAAAGCATTTACTAAGACATACGAAGAAGACACATTACAGGAAACAAGCGTAGAGTAGATACATGTAGGTAAGGTTGGCTAGTTGCCGGGCGATGATATTGGATGCGTAGATGTAAGCGAAAGAAAAGTATGTGTTACATCTCCAGAGGATAAAAAGCCAAAAGGATGTTCTCTGGTTGAAAACAATTTTGGAATGGATTTTGGGGGTTCATCCCTCCATTTACTATTGGTGTACAAATGTCATGTGATTGCATACTGGGCCAGGATTAGCCAAGATTTTACATCTCGTATTTGAGTAATGTGTGTGAACTGTTCAAAGGAGAGGTTACAATGTTACAGAACAGAACACATTTGTATACACTAAAACTGTCTTTTGGTTTAAGCTTTTGTGTTAAGAGAAAACCAATATGCCTTGAAATGCTCACATGACCTTGTAGGGTTACGCTAAAAGGGATTTTAGTTTAAATCTAAGATGGTGTATAACCGCCACAACAGGAATACAGATGTAAGTGTTCTTGACCATGAGGTGTAAGCATTATGTATTTGAATTGGGGTAATGTTAAATTTAGCTTTTAAAAAATTCCCAGAATTAAGAGTGCTGATGCATTGGGAATTAAAAATTCTCTAATAGAATCATTTACTGAATATGGCATTTCAAATTTTGAAACAAAACTCATTGACTTTCTTGTTGATAAAGTAAGTGCTAAACGCGTCAATATGATTGGTGTTAGAGCACTTCTTAAAAACAAAAAAGTGTCCTTGGTTAGTAGTAGTCCACTGTCTGAATCATTGTTTGGAGTTGAATATTAAGGAGTTTATGCTTTCAGCATATAGTGAAAATCGGTTATAACGACCTTCAAGGGACCGTGCAAATTCGGTCGTTATAAACGGTATCTTTTCAGAACTATAGTAGCCTATAAACACATTCCACAGTTCTATAAATTATTTTGATAGTAAAAAGTATTAAACTGTTTAGTTTCAAAATTAAATAAAAATATATTTAATTATAATCAATTTCATTTCCCTTAACGTTAAATTATATTTATAGCCACAGTAAATACGTAACACTTTTTATTTTTTTAAATTGAAAAAATTCTAGAAAACACTAAAGTATATAATGTAGAAAACAAATGTAATAAATAGTATTTTATTATACTAATGACTTCCGAACAGTGCCGGTTTGAGATGGGTCTTATGCTGAAAAAATAAAATAGGCCCCTAAAGAATATGACCTTCGTGTTATTCAATTAATAAATCATTTTATTTTAGTTTATTATCTTTAATATTCAGGTTTAACAGTAATAAAACTTTCTCAGACATTTGTAAATAAACAAGATTAAAATAACGCTTAAATTTTGATAACTAACCCACATTGTTCCGACTTATGACTGTCAAGTCACGTCGTTATATCCGATACGAATTTCCCTACTTAGAATCTACATAGACTACAGAATTGCCATCGTTATAGCAAGTTTCTCGTTATAACCTATATATTTACTATGGAGTAGAATAGAAAAACAAACTTCTTGTAAGATTCTGTCGTTATATACAGTTGGTCATAATAAGCGGCATCATTATAAACGATTTTCACTGTATTTTCCGGCAGTGGCTAAACTTATGAGAGAGTTGCATAATTATTAGGAAAAAAGGGCAAAATGAATTCGTCACTTTAAAGAATTAGCAGAAGCTCTTGATGATGGATAGGATGTCTGAGAAAAGCTGTGGACATTTTATTATGTAACTGAACTGTTATTGTTACTCAGCTGGAAATCATGGTTGCCAATCCGAGTTTTAGGGGAAAAAAAAAGAGAGGGCTAAACTTGTTGGCATATTGCGAAACATAAAGAATGTAAAATTTGTGTGTTGGTTGTTGATGCTTCATGATATATTGCAGTCCCTTTCAACATTATCTTTGGTTCTCCAGTCTGATTATGTAAATGTTCTTACGTTTTTGAATGCTCTTTAGGAATTTTATGGTTCTATCAAATATTTGAAGGATAAGAAGTTTTCTTGGAAGCTTTTTGAAGTTTTATTGCAATTAAAAAATGCATCTGATGATTCTATCAATGATACAAAAATAGAATTTCATGTTATTGAGCTTGTACAGTCTAAAAGTATGTCAAATGATAATTTTCATAATGATTGTGAAGATGTGCTGAATAATTTATGAGAATGTGTGTACAGTAGATTATGGGACTTACAGGAATGTCCAGTTTTTCATGCAGAAAGACCGTTAGAACCTAAATTATGGCCAAATGATAAAGCGGATCTCGTTAATTTTGGGTATGATGATTTAAAGGACATAATTCAGCATTTTAACCAATTATTAACGATCACAAGTACTGGAAAGCAAAATGTTATAAATGTCGGGGAATTCACTCAATATATTCTGGTACAGAAATCTTCAACAGATGTCTAAGAATATGTTGCGGAAATGTGTAAAAAAAAATTATTCTAAGGAATATTCTTCTCTTGGTTGCATTTTAGATACCCTTCAATTATTACCAGTATCAAATGTAAAAGTAGAAAGGACCTTTACTGCAGTGAAACAAGTAAAAACTGATAATAGAAACCGGTTGAATACAGAAGTGTTGAAACCTTTTGACAATTTCCGTAGAAGGATCAAAGCTTTGTAATTTTAATCCAGAAAGAGCTGTTGCTATGATTTTTGATCAAAAATGCCCAACGTCCTTCTACTCAACCACATGGGAAGAGAGACTTCCCACTGATTTAGCTTCAAGAGTATATCTCCCCAATATTATGAAGGTATTACACAATGAGTAGTTGTAATTATAATTGCATTTGCCCCAGTTCTCCTGTTTTGTAAATTACTTCGTAAAGTTATAGGAATTTGTAACCGAAGTCATAGTTCAGCACTTTTTTGAACATGGACATTAAATATTAATTTTCTTTTAAACTTCTTGATTTTCTTGCAAAAAATGTAATTTTGAAAATGCCGTGAAACTGCCCCTCAATTTTGTAGAACTGCTCCTCAATATCAGAATTTGAGAAGCAGTACTGCTGCTCAAAATGAAATACTTATTTCCAACACTGACTAGTTAGAAGTTAGTTGATAAGTAGCATTTTTTTTTTTTTTGGCATTGTTGGTAGCCAAACTCAGAGTAACAGCACACTAGGTGCAGGTTTTACCACTGTACCACTGCATGGGTAAAGCCTAGGGTATCAACCCCAGACTACAATGAGCAGTTAGTTGGTAAGCATTTTTTTTTATTTTTAGCACTGCTGACAGGGCCGTCCTTAGCTAATGCGGAGCCTGGAGCAAAACATATTTTGGGGCCCTATACATATACGAGTAAGAAAAAACAAAAATGAAATAATGCATGAGCACTAGATGGCACGAAACGTGAGAGCCAAAGCTAAAATATTGGCTGGCGTTACTGCACGACACACACATACTAGTGTCGTATACGTATGTATGATGCAGTGAGAACGGGTGTGACATGCTTTTTTTTTTTGTGTTACACGTTCGTTGTATTTTGTTTATTGCAGCAAAAACTTCTGACTCCTATTTTATAAATTACATACGCAATAAGACTATTTTCTAGCCACAAACATCTGCCACACAAACTACATGAGCACTCGTTTTTGGCTTTCCGGACTTTCATGATTCAACATTATAATGATTCACGGGTACTTGAATCCTACATGAATGGACAGCAAGGTTACAGCCTGAAGTGGGGGGTCTCTGTGCCCCCTCACAACCCCTTCACTGATTCACGAAAATCACAAAAAATTTCGCAAACAACATGGCAGCTGGTCACTTTGCCGATTGCCAACACTGGCTAGAATTAAGTGGATAATGTCTCCTGCAGTGACACCAAAATTTTTTTAGGGATGTTTTCAATATTACAAAAATTTAAAAGGTGTTCTTTTACAATCCGGTATGGGCACCAAAACAATATGGCAATTCACTTCTCTGCCTTTCTACTGTTCTTTATGGCTACCTTTTGTAATTCCCAACTTCGCCATTACGCATGTCGTGGTTATGACACTATCATTTTTTCTTTCCATGCCCCCATAATTCCTGTCTTTTTTTTTTTCACTTTAATAATATCCTTTTTTTTCTAATTTAAATTCAACTTTTTTTTTTTCCAGTTCAAATATAAGATAAAAAAAATTTTAATGAGTTTTTTATTGTTTTTGATTAAAAGAATAATCACAGAGCAGCCAAGCGCTAGCAAAGCCCTGGCCCCCTTAATTTGAATACAACTTCGTTTTTCTTTTTCTAATTTAAATTCAAGTTTGTTTTTCTCTAATTTAAGTTGGTGACAGTACAAAACATGTACCCTAGTGCTTTTTTCCTCTCGAAAAGAGTCAAAAGCAGCTGGAAATTGGCTTATGATGTCATAGACTGTGTGACGTCACACATACAGGCACCTGGACCTGCAAGGACATTTTAGCATGTTTCGTCGTTGTTTTGGCTGTGTTCATTGCACGAAATGGTATGTATGAATGGTTGACATATTTTTCTGTGCAATTAAGGCAGAAGGAGCAAAATGTGCTGGAGTGGGTTATGAAAGATGGATTCTTTTCGTCCGGGTGAGAAAAGATTGTGGGCTAGGCCTCCTTTGAATGAGGCTTTCAAGTGTCTTTACCAGAAAGCATATTAGGTGAGGTGGGAGAAGGAAAGGTGTGAGGTAGGGATGGAGGAAGGGGGTCTGGAGGCCAGGAAGAGGATGTAGGTAGGGTTGTAGTGGTGGTGGAGGGAGGGGACGAAGGGGTTGCCACCCCCTCCTTCTCTAATCCCTTTCCACTCCCAACCGCCACCCCCTTCACCTCTTAACCTTTCCCGCTGTTGGCTTTCCTCTCTTTTCCTCCATCCATTCCCCTCCTCCTTTTTTTCTCGGTGCAGCGAAAAAAAAAAAAACAGCATACTAACTTTTATTCCTTTTATCCGTCGGATAACTTCATCTCTTTACATACACAGTCATCCACGTTAGGCCTAGCGCACCTTGCAAACCGGGCCCTTCTACTCTAAACAAAACAAACCTTCTCCCACAAACCAATCCAACAACATTCCTCTTCCCTTTCAACCGCAATTGAACAAAAAAATCCACATTGACACGTTCCGGCATCTTTCCAATCGCTGCAACACTTCCATGACGCTCAAAAGACCGATGAAGCAAGCTTCAAGCGAATGATTCTTACCACACCCACAGTGTGACATCACACTTAACGTGGCATACACTCTTACGTCGAAACTCCACCTACAGTGACTTTTCTACATTTCTCTAGGGGAAAAACGTGCCGGTGGGACGGTATCTGTACTTCCTTTTTTTTCTAAACTATGTTGAATCGAGACGTCCATGTTGTTAAGATGATGTAAACAACATGGCGGAAAGTAAGTGCCATGCATGTTGAAAACACTTCTATCTAAAAAGCACTAGGGTACTTGTTCTGAACTATGACCTTTAAACTTAGCTTCGTTTTTTTTCCTGTATTTTAAATTCAATATCGTTTCTCTACTTTAAATTCAACTTTGTATGACTTTTCTGAACTCACCGTCATAGAGAACGCATATGCCCATCGCAATTCCGACATTTTCGAAAGCTAATTTTCGTTAATCCGCAAATATTTTAAAATTGTAATAATTGGAGAAAATTCCCCACTGGTCTACAATATCCCTCATTAAAACATAACATTTGCTTTTGAGTTAGTTTATCTTTACTTTTGATTATCTGCCGTTTGAGGATAGAAAAACTTAGGTAAGTGGCGAGTGGTCTAGTGAGCGCCAAAACGGACGACTGTACCGTATTGTAAAAGAGCACCATTTGAAATTTAAAAATTATGCTTCGCGGGGCCCGGGACCGGCTCGCCCTTCCTTAAGGGCGGCCCTGACTTTTTGGCAACCAACCCCAGATTAACAGTACACTAGGTGAAGATGTTACTGTGCCACTGCGTGGCTAAGACCGAGGGTACTAACTAGATGATAATGAGCAGTTGGTTGCTAAGTATTTTATTTTTTGGCATCTTTATGTTATAAAAATGAGAAAAACAATCACATCAATAAAATCTAAAAATATCTATAACTTACTGCTTTCCTTAAATTAAACACTTATTATGCATTCAAAGAACTATTCCGTAGTAAATTTTGCACCAAGTCTCACACTTCTTTTCTTTCAGATTGGATATGGGTCACTGTCCGATTTGATTGCTGGACTTACGGAGTGAATTTGTGCGTGCGCGTAGTGTGCAACCAAGGCCAACTAGATTTACTACAGGCCTGCTCACGTGAATTTTAAAGGTGTCCCCACTTTCTGTTGGAGTAATTACTAGGGTTGTTCATAGGGGACGCCAAATCACAGGTACAAACATGCCATATGCTTTCATGTGTTTGCAGCAGTTAACCGAAGATTAAAAAGGGTTTCTGGGTTTTCTATAATTTTTACATGATATTTATTTGTGATAATAATGATAGTTTCTTGTTGTGTTCCATTTAGCCTATTTATATCTGCAGTATTAAGGACACAGTAAGTGTTTATTCTGTATTTTGTTTTTCGGTGACATGCTGTTCTATTATGTAGTTTGTATTTTCAAGTAAAATTATTTTGGAAAGAATTGCTATTCATGAATACCTGATTCTTTATTTTTATTATGTGATGTATTAAAAATTTGGCTTGTGTCAAAAGTTATTAGAAATCATGTATTCAATATTATACATTGTATTTAATATATACAATATTATACAATGTATAAAATATTATACATTGTGTAGTTATATCATCAGTTTATTGTAAATTCATGTGTTAATTTCATTAACATTCCATTAAAGTCTTTCCAAACAGGTGTCAAGCCTTCTAATTAATTCTTTATTTTATAATTAATTATAATAAAAATAATTAAATTATTAATTAGTTGATTTAAATTCTATATAATTCTATTTTATTAACCATTAAAATAAAGTCTGCTTTTATATGCATTTTGCAATTTAGCTTTCAGTGTAAACTATCAATTCATTATCAGTTATTAATCATGCCTGAGAAATCATTTCATCCAATAAACCGTCTTCAGTGTAAATAAAAGAGTAGAAAAAGGTATGTAAGATTTAAATTTTAGTTTAAAATTTGTTACGAAAGTTTGTCATATCACGATATCATCATCGTCGTTGGAAAATAAAATACGATAACTTTTTGAGCAAAAAGCAATATATTTCTGTATGTAATCAGAAACTGGGCTATTAATTGGCATTTATAGTGTGTTAAATTGGGAATGTTTTCCTATGCAGCAGGCGCCCTCTGTCGGAGAAAAACTGCTTGAGAGAATCGCCACTGCGAAAATTTGGGGACAGGAGTCCCCTACAATCTAGGAATAGGTCCGCGCAAAACATGTACAAAAAATGTGTACCCCTCGTGACCTGTTTGCTGCAACCATAGACAGACTATCGGGATTGGGTTACTAGTTGGCGCCTGTTATCTGCGTACAAATTTCAAGCATGTTCTTTGCTATCACGTCGGCAGGGGGACAAGAGGGGGGCCCCCACACCGTGAATTTTTACAGATTTTCAAGTGTTTTTTTTTTATTATTATTTCTGCTAAAGTGATCTTTGCTTCCAGCCCTGAAAAAATTTTTTTTTCCTATGCCCAATATAGCAGGAGATTACCCAGGATTCATAAACTGAAGGGGTGTTCAAGACTTTTAGGGAGGGTGTTATAATTACGACGAGGGACGTTATAATTACGCAATAACGAGGGTAAATAATCTTTCGAATATTTCACCATCGAATCACCAATTACAAGTACCCTCATTTTTATATCAAAATATATAAAGTAAAGAAAAACTAAGAAATGATAAACTAAAGAAAGAATAATTGAATGGAGAAATAATTCTCAAACTACGACCTTCTCAGATTCACGAAAATGGCGACTGTAAACATTGGCGTCGTCAAATCTCTATGGCGTATACTGGCGTTGTCAGATATCTATGGCGAATATTGGCACAAAACTCCATGACGCATTTCCAGACATGCGCAGTATAGGGGTGCACATTTTTTGTACATGTTTACGAGGACCTATTCCTAGATTGTAGGGGACGTTGGGATAAGAAGCGTTACCCTTAAAGTCTTGCATTGTGTCTAGTGCTACTGGCATTAAGGCACGGCCAACGAGATTACTACAATCTCGTTGGCCGTGAGTAGGGTCGTAGATTTGCGATCAAGGTTGCCCAGAAGAAAACTGCTATTTTCTAGCTGAAACTCCGTTTTCATCAAACACACGGCATGCTACGACCCGCACAAAATAGCCAGATTCAGCTATAAATTATGCTTTTTTGGCTACAAAAATAGTATTTTGTATAAAATAGCTAAAAAAATCGGGAATTGATAAAAACTCTTTCCTGAAGTAAAATTAGTGATCTTGGTTGCGAATTCGTTACTTTTCCTTGACTTTCGTGACCTTTTTCGTGACCTTTTTCGTGACCAGTAGACACCCTGCACAAAGGTATCCCTCCATACGTACCTGATAATCGTTTTGATATGGTTACAGCTATGAACATTTCAATTAAAATTATGAAATTTGTTAAGGTTCCCTTTTTTTGCGATTGGCCCTTCTTTCTATGGGGCCCATTTTTCCTAGATTCGTTTTTAGTTTGAGTATTCCTTATTTACTAATATTATATTATTTTTTTGATAATTGGAAAACAAAACGAAATATTGCTTCGTTCTTAACGGAGAACTCAATCCATGCATGCTTTCCATACCAAGTACTGTGAAATGATCTATACTGTCAGGGAGGAAGTCAAGTTCTGGCTGTGTTGGCACTTTATCACAATTTTCACTTAAATTCAGAGTTTTTCCCACAATAATAGCTGGCAGATCAATCTCTTCACTTGTAGGAGGAGAAGTAAGTGGCCATCCAAAACATGGCATCTTCGCACTAACTGAGTCAACTTGTTTACTTTGTAATTTACAAGTCCTTTGTTGATTCGTATTTATTAGATAAAGTTTCATATTAAATCAGAAAATGACAATCTAGTGTAAACACATCAGTATTTTATGTTAAAATTCAGATACTGTTATAAAGCATAGACGTTTATGTAACACAGTAGGTAGAAAGTCGAATATCACCGCGGCCAAAAAGGTGGTCACTGATTGCACAGAAACCAGAATTTCCTAAGGATATTTTCGGTATCTCACGGGGCCAAACCGACATTGACCATCGTCAATTTCTATGCATCGTTAGCTTAAAACATTGACGCTTCAAGTTCCTGATGCCGCAGTTTACCATTCAAAATCGTGCCCAATTACGCTAATGACCATTTGGCCTTTTTACAATTGCGGTCCAGTTTTCATGCTTAGGCCAAGAATTTGATCTCACAATCACTTAAAAAGGATAGAAAATAACGATATTGAACCTGCTGTTTGCATTAGTTCGGAACCTTATGGCTACGACATCTGTGTTATTTCTGGCTCTTTTTTTGTAAATTAGTCCAGCTTGTATTCACGTTAAGATGAAATCTTATAGCGTTTCAATCTATATAACCCTTTTTAATTATTCCCACACTTTTGAAATATCCTCGTGAAGGAATAAACGTTTTACAAATTACATATTCTGACCGTTCGTTATATACAATAAATACACACTTATCCCCATATAAAAATAACTATTTTGCAATTATATTAAAAAAAAACCCACCTATTCACACGTTGATAAACTTTCAAACTTTTTACCTTTCACAAAAAAATAACTAAAATATTTGGGTGGGCCAAGGCCCACCCACTAAAACCGCCACTGGGGAAGGGCAAATCGATTGAATTCTGCAGATTAAGATAGACTACAATTAAAAGAGAGAGAGAGAGAGAGAATTCATTGCCATTTAAAACTTTTGAATTCTGAGCACCTGTCCATATATTTTATTATATTATTACAAATGCCGGGTATTTGACTATTTAGTCATTAACCTTCGATCTTTCCAACATTTGCTAACAATATCTTGAGAAGTTTTTAGTGCACTGCACAAAATGATCCGATATCATTAGTTGGTTGCTGTTGCACAGCTTGTAATCAGGGTTTTCAGGCCTAAGCTGTACAAGTATGCCTGCAGACAGTCATATCCAGTTAACATGCGAAATTTTGCAACGGCGGCAGTTCTGGGAGTATCCGGAATAAGTGATTTAGAATTTATTAGAACGTCCCAGAGTTTATTTAAAGCCTTATTTGAAACCTTCAGGTCATTGCTTTTACTAAAATAGTGACATATAAATAGTTTCGATGAGTGAAATGTCACGGTCCCTTGTGGTCTCTTTAAGATAGATGTGTCTTTCTTGGCCAGCTAATCAGCAATTTTATTTCCTTCAAACCCAATATGTGCAGGGACCTATTGTAGGCTGATGTTGTCCTTCAAATCTTTCAATATGGACCTACAGCCATAAATATGGTTGCAAAAGTGTTTTTTAGTGTTGGAAATGGCTTCAAGTGTCGCTTTAGAATCGGAGAGAATGGCAGCATTATTGAAGGCGTTCTTACGGAAAAGGAGTTAATTAAGTGCAACTCCACCATCAAAATGATAAGTAAAAGAACCGTTAAGGAATTTGGGGATTAAAAGAAGATAAGAATTTCTATTGACCAAGTCTAGAGCAAATTAATTTATTTATTGAACATAATTTTGTTCTACAGGGATCTGTTTCCCTGTTCCTAAGAATTGCTCACTTGCCTAAGTTGAAACATCTCAACATTCCTGTCCATACCAACATGACCTGTTCATATATAAATCAGGGTTTCTCTCTACCTTCCAAATGCAAACAAAGTTTGAAATATGGCGGTAGTGAAACTTTTTCAAGTAAAGGTTTTTTGATAAACTTTACATGTAAAAGGCTTTTTGCCAGTATACAACATTTTATGTTTACTTGACTTCTTTAAGAAAAAGTTTTAAGACAGATCTCATACTCAAAAGGCTTTTCGCAAGTGTGCACCCTTTTATGACTATTTAAATGACTGCTTTGAGAAATTTGTTTTGGACAAACTTCACATACAAAAGGCTTTTTGCCAATATGCAACCTTTTATGTTTATTTAAAGTAGCCTCTTCATTAAAAGTTTTAAGGCAGACATTACACTCAAAAGGCTTTTCAGCAGCGTGCGTTCTTCTATGACAGTTTAAGCCATTTCTATGAGAAAAAGTCTTTTCACAAACTTCAGACTCAAAATGCTTTTCACTAATATGCAATACATTATGACTCTTATAAGTCAGAAAATATTTTAAGACAGACCTTACACTCAAAAGGCTTTTCTCCGGTATGTGTGCTTTTATGACTGTCTAACTGACATTTTCAAGAAAAGGACTGTTTACAAACTTCACATATAAAAGGCTTTTCTCCAGTATACTATCTTTTATGAATATTTAAATAACTGCCCTAAGATTTTTTTGACAAACTTCAGACATAAAAGGCTTCCAGCTAGTGTGCATTCTTTTATGTTTATTTCATTTCATTTATTTTTCAGTGCACAAATACAGCTAAAGATCAAAATTAATACAAAATTAAAAGTGTACTGAATGGGGGGAGGGGGGCAGGAAAAAAAGCCGACAAAAAAATGGCTTGATGAGTCCTGGCCACCCAAAAATAAATAAGGACAATGACGTACAACATAAAGCAACAAAAACTATCATTATTAGTGAGATTATACATTAAAATTATTTACACACACAGAAATTTAATATAAGAGTAGATTTTATCGAGCACATTGATGCAAATCTCAAACCACTCCGAATAAAACAATACTTCAAGCCCTCAGAGCAAAATGTTTTGCAACAAGTTTGTTTGGATTTTTATGGCGCAAGAGCATCTGGACTATACTGCGCCAAGAACAAACCTTCAGCTGATCAAAAATGCTCTGCAGCAGATGTATGTATGTATATGTGTGTGTATTTATTTTATATAAAACAAATTCTTTTTGTAATAGAAACCTAGAAATCATTTGTTGGATTAATTTTTTTTATTTCTTTATTTTAAGAAACAAAAGCATATGAACCCCACGATTGTTCTGCAGTGAAGCTGTTCGTTCTGCAATGTGCATCACACTTATCAGCACATTCTGCTTTGGGGCTTCAAGCTACATAAATCATTTCCATAAGAACGACAAAAAGTTCTGAGATAACGTAGACTGATGTGCATATAATCCACCCATGAAATTATGAATTTGACAATCTCGTAACACTTACTACATATTGGTCTTGCAACATGTCAAAGATTAATATTATTATTTGAAAACCCAATATAAGAAAAATAACTAGAGTAGAAAGTAAAATCATACCAAACTCAACAAACAAGATTCAAGTCTTTTCTTCAATAAGTTCAAATTTTGAATTTCTCTAATACAAGTCGGTAAACCGTTCCATGTTCATGGGCTCTCAGAACTAATGTGAAACATCATATGATTTGAAATAGCCTGTTGAGGAACCAAGTGATCCCCAAGACTCGACGGAAATCTCGATGGTCGTATATTTAAGTCAATTAATCACAATGCAATCCAAAGAAAATTGTCTGATACATTAAGATCAATAATCGCATTGTAAGCAAATGATGGAATCGAAGAATGCACAATTGCAACCAAGGGTTAGAATGAGTCACTTCACCCTAGGCTGCAATATACACAAGAACAGAGAGTCTGTATTAGTTCTATGTCATTAATACCACAAGAGTCAATAAATGCCCAAATATTACTAAAATATGCCAAGTTTGGGAGCATGAGCGAGTCATAGATAGGTTTTAATATCATGACCAGGAGTAGATGACAAGTTCGAGAAACAAGTTCCAAAATAGATGATAATTTTGATGTAAGAGATTGAATGTGAAAACCCTAGTTTAGTTTCCTTTGAAGAGTGACACCTAGGAATTTAACAGAATCCAAACATGAAACACAAACATTGTTAATAATTAATTGTGGAAGAGGTTGAATAATTCTTGGGTTGTGAAAAAGTACACATTTTGTTTTAGATTCATTGACCTTCAGGTGATTTGCACGAAACCACATTAGAATCAAACGAGTCTGTTTACTTCTTGCTAATTCATAAAGAATCTCATAGTTATCATAAGTTACAACAAAAGCAGTATCATCTGCAAGTATTATTGGGTGTGCCAATGTGGTAGATTTAAAAACATCATTGAAATAAATAAGAAATAATAATGGTTCAAGCACAGAGCCCTGGGGAAAAACAGGATGTAGTTTCTAATATAGGCTATGAAACACCAGCAATCATGACAAACTGTCCACGATTAGACAAGTAATCTGTAAACAAATCCAAACATGTCACATACTCCCAACTACCTGAGCTTACTAGCCAGAACAGAATGATCAATAGAATCAAAAGCTCTACTTAGGTCTAAAAATACAGCCAAAGAACAACGATGCGAGTCAAGAGTAAATTGTAATTGATCAATCATGCTAAGAAGAGCCAATTCCTTCGACCTGTTCTGTAGAAAACCATATTGATATGGGTGAAAAAACTCAGTTGACTGAAGAAAAGAAGGAATTTTTTTTTATGTAAAAGCAGTTTGAATAATATAGGAAACATAGATGTTACAGAAATATGGCAATGGTTTCCCAGATTCCATTGGCAACCCTTTTTATAAATTGGAATACATTTTACGATTTTGAAATATGAAGGTACTCAAGTAGAATCAACAAAGAAATTAAAAAGTTTGGTTAACAATGGCATGAAAACATGCATGGCAAAACACAATGGCTTTAGATGCAAATAATAAGGCCCTGGAGAAATATTTATCTGAATTTTCCTAAAGTGACCACCACCTCCGAAAAAGGTTCAATCGCCATAGAACACACAAATAACTCTCATCCAAGATCAAAAATCTTGGTCAACAACAACCGAAGAGTCAACGAAATGTTGATTAAACATGGCAGAAATTTCCAATGGTTCGGTATAAGTCAGACCTTTTGATTGAATTGAGCAATGGCGTACGCAAGGGGTGTTGATGGGGGTTGTAACCCCCCATTGCAATGAAATTTTGTATATTTAACATAGGAATATGTGAGTTGTAGCTCTATAACCCCCTCCCCCCCTACAAACTTTCTGTGTATGCGTACGGTATTGATGATATGCCACTTTGATGGTGGACATGATCCAATAATCCATTCAAGCACCTCGATGTTTTAGCAGTCTGCCACATTCAATATTCTGCAATAATCCATTCACAACAACTGAAAGTTCAAACCGATTCTTCAAAATTTAAACTACTATTTTTAGAAAAAGCTTACGGACAGACCGTACACTTGAAAGGCTTCCCTTCAGTGTGTCTACTTTTGTGTCTGTTTAAACAGCATTTTCAAGAAAAGGTCTTTTGACAAACTCTCTTCACACATAAAACTTTTTTTTTGTCAGTACGCAACATTTTATGTTTAGCTAATTGACTACTTCCAGAAAAAGTTTTAAGACAGACCTCACACTCAAAAGGCTTTTTGCCAGTATGCACCCTTTTATGACTATTTAAATAACAGCTTTTAGAATGTTTTTTTCTTTTTTATTTTCACACATAAAACGCTTTCCACCAGTATGCAACCTTTTATGCTTATTTAAACAACACTTTGTCAGTAAAAGTTCTAAGACAGACATCACACTCAAAAGGCTTTTCAGCAGTGTGTGTTCTTCTATGATAGTTTAAGTCATCTTTATGAGAAAAAGTTTTTTTACCAGTATGCAATACATAATGACGATTTAAATTACTCTCGTAAGAAATTTTTTTCAGATAGACCTTACACTTATGTGAATGTATTCTATCGAAACTACACAACGTTAAATAAAAGAACTTTTTAAACAACGTTATATATGTATATACAACGAAAGTTAAATCATACTATGTACACTTCAACCAGGCTTAGCTGGTCTTCAGAAAGTTGTAAACAAACATGTTGCCACTTCCTTGAAGCGTTGTTACTTAGCCAGGGAGTCTGTTGCTGTAGATGCATGAAAGGAGGCCAGAAATGGTGACAAATTTAATTTCCTAGAGCTTACCATCATTTCCAAGCCAAACTCTCAACTTGAACTTGATTTTTTAGAAGATGTCCTAACAAAAGCCTTGAAATCTAACCTCGTGAATGATGAAAACAGTATGCCGTTCTTTAGCCACCCTTCGTGCATCCACGTCAACAGATGCCCCGGCTAGATAACGTTTCCAAGAAGTGGCAACACTAGTTTGTTCAAAACTTCCTAAAGACCAGCTAAGCCTGGTTGCAATGTACAATTTATAATTAAATTTTCGTTTGATAGGCATATATAACCTTGTTTAAAAAATTCTTTTATTTATTTTAAGACATTACACTTGAAGGACTTTTTTTATGTGTCCTTTTATGACTGTCTAATTGACAGTTTTGAGCAAACGACTTCTGACAAACTTCACACATAAAAGGTTTTTCGCCAGTATGCACCCTTTTATGTATCTTTAAAGTACCCTTTTCAGAAAAAGTTTTAAGACATACACCACATTCAAAAGGCTTTTCAGCAGTGTGTTTTCTTTTATGTTGGCTTAAGCTATTACTATGAAAAAAAGTCATTTTACAAACTTCACACACAAAACGCTTTTCACCAGTATGCAATACATTATGACTATTTAAATTCCTCCTGTCAGAAAATTTTTTAAGACAGACTTCGCACTCAAAAGGTTTTTCTCCAGTATGTGTCCTTTTATGAATGCTTAACTGACATTTTCGAGAAAAGGACTTCTGACAAACTTCACACATAAAAGGCTTTTCACCAGTATGTAATCTTTTATGTCTACGTAAGTGACTACTTTGAGAAAAAATTCTAAGACAGAGCTCACATTCAAATGGCTTTTCGCCAGTGTGGAACCTTCCATGGATGTTTAAACTGCTCTTATGAGAAAAGGTTTTAAGACACACATTACATACATACAGCTTTACACCAGCATGAATCGTTTTATGACTGTTTAAATTACTCTTGGTGGTAAAAGTTTTTAGGCAGACATTACACTCAAAAGGCTTTTCACCAGCATGCAACCTTTTATGTCTATTTAAATTACCCCTTTGGGCAAAGGCTCTTTGACAAACTTCACAGACAAAAGGCTTTTGGGCAGTGTGCAACATGTTGTGATTATTTAAATGAGCAAATTGAGAGAACTTCTTATGTCACACATCACACTCAACAAGCCTTTCACCTGTATGCAACCTATGATGAATATTTGAACTACTCTTGTGAAAAAATGTTTTAAGTCAGCTATTACACTCAAAGGGCTCTTCATCAGTATGTGATGTTTTATGTTCATTTAAATGACTCCTGCCAGTAAAAGTTTTTAGGCTGATTTTACATTCCAAAAGCTTTTCACAAGTATGCAGTCTCTTATGTGCATTTAAATGATTACTTCTAAAAAACGGCATTTTCCACATACTTTACACTTAAAAGACCTATTACCACTGTGCAGAATTTGATGAACATATAAATCACTCCTAGAAGAATAAGTTTTAAAACAGATGTCACATTTTCTCATGGAGTCATGGTTGAGAAATGTTGATTTAATCTTTAACAAGCTTTGTCTGCTAATTATAATTATACAGCAATATATGCAGTGTCAAAAATATATATACATCTATATATACCTATACAACAATTTTATGTTTTAACACTTTTGCACAGCAGTAAAGGAGATTTTCACAGGTGTTGAGAACACAGTAACGATTATGCAACGAAAATATTTTTCCCAAATATGAATTGAGCCAATCACATTAATAGGGATAATTATCCTACATAAATAGTATATGAATATTGCTTGTGAACTATTTAAAAGTCATGGTTTTAGCTTCCTCTGAAGTTCTTGACAGAAACTCTCTTCATATTGTGGAAATACATAAATGAAGGCCAAAGGTATGTAGTATAATTCATTCTATGGTTGTAAACGTCTGCTTCTAATCTACATATAAAACGTCAATAATATATTTCAAATTTGTAAATGAAGGAAAAAAAAAATATATATCAGTGGTGGCTCGTGGCAAGATTTTAGGGTGTGTGCATTAAGATAATTCACTAAAATTAAAAAAAAATTTAAAAAACCATAAATTTCTTTCTTATTTACTGTAAAAACTTGTTTCTTGACGAATATAGGTCATAAATTGATGTGCTTTGGCGAATTAGCCATCATGTGCACACCCTAAAATCCCACCATGAGCCGCCACTGATATATATATACACATGGGCACCCATCTGAGTATTTTGGGGTGGGGGGGGATGAGAAAAATTATTACCTCTAAAATTATTACCATTTTAGTGAATGTACAAGATACTAAAATGCTACAAAAATAATTGATACTGCTTGACAATTAGTAATGAGCTAAAAAGACTTGTCTTCAAATGTTACTGTAAAATTTTTGAAAGTAAATCATAGCAGAATCGGGAAAATCAAAATTTTCAATGGCTAGGAGGGTGGGACTGTGCCCCCCCTCCCCCTACCATTTGGACACCCATGCATATATATATATATATACATTTAAAAATAATCATATGATATTTAAATAATGAAACATGGAGATTTTGATTTTCTCAAAATTATAAATATGCAAGTTTTCATGTTACTAATATTTTAATTTAATTTTCTAACATTAACTGCTCAGACTTAGGCCAAACATTAGTGCCTCAAAATTAAACACAGTTTAAAGATCCTCATACTACAAGGTGGTTTCTGATTGATGTTAGTCAAAAGAAGAATTTGTGTTCCCCTTTACTGTGAGAGCTCAGCCAATTGTTTGTATTTATACAACACAAAAATGGCATAGAACATGCAGCACTGGAACATACTGTTTTGCAAGGAATCTGAACTATTGCAATCAAGGGAACTGAACCCTGAACTATGGTAGATGGTGGACAGAAAAATGATACGATAAATATGTTACTACTATGTCATCACAGGGCAGCAAGCCTGTATTGTTTTATGGAATGCAAACTTTTAAAATTTGGTAAATAGCACCAGTTTTTTCTCCTAAGGGACGTAATCCTTAACTTTAAGTAATAGATCATGTAGGCAGTAAACAGGTTTATAACAGGTCATAACATTCAGTGTTAGTGGTGGAAACAGGGATATAGAGGATGCGACTAAAAAGATATTGGTTGTTTTGCCATTTGTAACAGATGACTCAGAAAAGCTGTCTCGTTTCTCCATAATGTGAATGTTAAGACCTACTAAAAATCTGTCTACACCCTGCGTGATCTATTACTTAAAGTTAAGGATCGCGTCCCTGAGGAGGAAAAATCTGGTGCTATTTACCAAATACCGTGTGGAGACTGTGACAAGGTGTATGTTGGACAGACGGGAAGATCGATACGTCTACGAGGGAAGGAGCATATGCGTGCGGTAGCTAGGGGAGACGATTCAAACCAGTTGGCTGAACATGTCTTCAGGGAGGGTCACGAACCAGATTGGCATTCGATGAAAATATTCCATCAAAATGTGACGAATCTGGGGAGTAGACTTTTTCTGGAATCATGGGAAACCTACGGTTTGAGGAGTCGTGCAATAAACATCGCAAAACCTCTACCAGAACCTTACAGGATTTTTGCCAAACGTCCGAGTTGGGGATGTGGGGATTTCCCCGATTGGGGTTTCCCCAGCTGGAACTGCTCCGCACCAGATGACGTCAGATGGGGATTCCCAACATGCGGGTATATAAGCTTAGGACTTTCACGAACTCTTCATTCTGCCTTCACTTGACAAAGGGAGCAGTTGGCTCCCGAAACGTCGTGTTTTTAAACCTTACGCTAGTGTTTCATCTAAAGCGAAATAGAAGGGCGCAATGCCCTGCCGAACCTATTAGCACCCTGCCCCCCAACTTGTCTGCCCTTGTGACCCTTTCCCACGTTAGAATCCAAAACGCGTGACGAAATTTGTTGATTTATAAAAATTTTGTACTCCAACATTTCATTTCTGTAATAACACTGGTTGTTTTGGTAAAATGAAATTGCTGACGAATATTTGTAAACAAAGCACTGTTGCCAGGTTTGCAGACTTTCAACCACGGACTACTGCGATAAACGTTAGCGGTTCCACGTAACTTTCAGGTCAAATTTTTGTTAAAATCAATTTGTTTGTCTTTAAGCACTAAATTAAGCATGTTTTACATCCCTATTTTATTACTCTTACTTGTCATATAGTATAGGATAATGTTTAACTAAATTATAGCTACATTAAATTATTTTTTGTGTTAAGTTGGGATTTTTTAATCTTGCCATCTGGCAACACTGTCATTAGATCGCAATCACATGCACTTCCCCTCGCCTTTCGAATATAATTAATTTGGAAAAGGAAAAAAAGAAAAAAATTGCTTACCTGAAAACGAAGACTAAAAAATTTAAATTAAACAGCAATAGGAACTAAACCAATTAAGATGCTGCTTACAGCAGTTAGTAGCAGTAAATCTGATATAATCGGGGAGGTTCATTATAAGTATCTGCATATTTAGAAAAAAAAAAAAAAAAGCGGCCTTTTGTCAGGCCATGAGCCCTGCCCTATTTTTTTTTCTAGATAAAACACTACTCACGGCAGTATCAAAATAACTGTTTGTTATGGAATCTCCTGGTGAAACTCTGTATTGTTTCGTTAGTTAGCAGGTAGTCGGTAAGCACCTTTTTTTTTTTTTTTTTGGTACTATAGTATAATATATTTGAGGAACGAAGTCCTTCTGGGAAAATATACAGTGTTGTCAAGCAACTTCGAGAAGTATACAAGTAAGTCTATGCATTGAAAAAATTCTGAATAAATTTTGAAAATTTTATTTTTTGTCCCCCTCAGCATGGAATGACCCATTAAGGAAACAAGGCAATAATTAAAAGAAACATTTTTTCAACGTTGTCGAGTTTGGACAATTTTATGTTTAAGCACATTGATGCCGCCCATAGGCCTGTGCCTTGTGTGCCTACTTGGAAATTCGCCACTGATACATGACAATGGGAATTGTTCTCTAACATTAAAAATGTATTCAAAATGGCTTTCCACAGTAGATCTTATGTATATAATGTTTGGGGTTTTTTTTCAGAAGTTTGAGTCATCATTTACTTTATAGAGGAAATTATACAGAAGTACACTAAAATTTATGTTTTCAATTCAAAATTTGCATTAAAAATTTATTTATGGACATTAAATATATTAGTCCACTTATATATTTAATATTATGCAATATATTTATAAAATACACCAAAACATTTACGAATTTTAAGAACCCCCTTCCGTGTAACAAGCAAGGAAGAAGTTTCAAAATTATAAAAAACGAAACAAAAAACTTCATTAAGAAATAATTTTTATAAACTTTTTAGGCATAGTAATAGTAAAGCCGATGTTATGGCCGGGTTAGATGGTGAAGTATTCGTAAAGAAAAGAAATGTTTTGTGCGTCTGGTGGAGCACGATCCCACGACCTTTTACTATCCAGGCAGGTGCTCTTACCAACTGAGCTATGGATGATGAACACTCAATCCATTACAAATGTATTTCAATCGTATTTTTTGAAACTGATTATTTCGTGGAATGAGTTGCAGGAATGGGTAAAAATACCTGCCCGGATTGTAGAAGGTCATGGGATCGTGTCCCATCGGATGCAAAAAAACATTTCATTTCTTTGCGAACATTTCACCATCCAACATGCCATAACATCGGCGTTAATATTACTACGCCTAAAAAACGTTGATAAAAATTGTTTCTTAATTTAATCTGCGTAGTGTTTGACTTGTATAAATAAAAGGAACTTGATGTTTATGAAGTTTTACTTTTTAAATGAAACATTTGACTTTTCATTTTTATCACGCTCGTTCATTTGATTAAACTATGTTTAACCTACTACAAAACTCATATAATAAAATTGTGCTATTTACTTTCTACAAAACTGGTGCAAAAGCTTTTTTTTCTTACAACAAAATAAATACCGAAAGCCATTTTTCTTGCTATGATACTGATACAAAAGGTAATTTCTCCTGTTACGAACCTGATACAAATGGTATTGGTGAGAGTGTGATCATTTTGTACGTACATAAACATACGCAGTTGAGTCACATTATCAGGAATATTTTCATGTTGTTTCAAGTGGGGGGGTACATATGTAACAATGCACATGCTTTACTTATAAAAAATCCTTTTGCAGGAAATAAAAGAGATCAATGAAATTTATTGAAAATTCTTGACTTTTTACTGATGACTACTTTCTCAGGTTGGCATCTCTGCTCCTTGCATCAAGACCTTTCGCATGGCACAACTTTTGATAAAATTAGTGACTTACACTTGGTGCACTTCCTTAGTTAATTTAGAATGCATCATTCCATTATACACTGTGCACTTCTATCTACCTACTTATAGACAACCGTGTTTGCTATCTACAAAACATGTTAGTACCTAATTACTATACATAAAGAATCCAAATACATTCAACCTTTGCTATGCATTTAGCATTAGAGGTTTGACAAAAAACAAAATTCACTTCACTTGACTGAACTATGCATCCATCTTAGGCCCGCAGCTAGATTCTTGTTGCAGGGGAGGGGAGCTCAAAAAATTTTGGGAAGCCTAAAATTGATTGATGTTTCAATGCATTTTAGTAATATATTTAATAACACTACATATCTAAGCAGACTAATATATTTAACATTAATGAATAGATTTCCCAGCGTAAATTTTTCGTTGAAAATTTCTAGAGGTATACTAAAATTTATCATTTCCCTTATCCTTATTAGAGTAGTTGAAAACACTCAAACTTCTGTAAAAAAACATGAGGTAACAAGATCTACTATTAAAATTTACTTTGAATATATTTTTAATGTCAAAGAACAATTTCCATCATCACGAACAATTTTATATAAAACAAAAAACATAAAGTAAAATTCTAATTTTTTTTTTTTAAAAAACTACTTTCCGAAGGGACTGACTAAATTTCCAGGGGGTTCAGCCCCCCTAACCACAGTCTGCCTATATCTCTGGTTCGATTTCTCCTTTTACTTGAATGGAACAATGCGATTCCAGCGTTACCTTAAACCCATGAGGTTCTCACGTGTGACTGTCAAGTTGCGTTGTTACATTCGATACATATTTCCCTATTTAGAATCTACGTATACTATAAAATCGCCATCATTATATACATCATTATAACCGATTTATTTAGTATGGAGTAAAATAGGAAACCAAACTTATCAAAATTTCGTAATTGTATGTTGTTGGTCATTATAAATGGCTCCCATGGTATGTCTAAGATTTTATGGATGCTTTGGTACCGCTTGGATTGCCATTTTTTTTTATTCTTTGCTTTTTGTGAAAATGTAGATATTTTGACAAACAAAACACATATTTTTCACAAATAAAAGATAGCTTGGATTATAGAGGGGGAACAAATTGAACAATTTTGATAAATTTGAAAAAATAAAATCTAAATATCAATGAATTTTCAGAATTTTACACTATAGAACAGGGTGAGTGGACAAAAATGTTTATAAAAATAAGCACTTATAAGCACACCTTGAGGAAAAAATAAGGACTTTCGCTCTCACATGGAAGTGTCTGCATTTCTGTATATAGATATGTGTGTGCACTATTCTCAAAGTAGACCAGTATCTTCCTTTCCAGAGGTAAAAATTTCTGATCATGATATCAGGAGCGTGCTTACGGTGTTAGCGGCCCTGGGCGAAACAGATTTTAGCGGTCCTCAAAAATGTTTTTACGCAACACATAGTAAAAATGGGATTTAGTATTACAAAATAAAGGTTTTCGCTGATCCAAATGCCAAAGGTAAAGATGAGGTAATGAAATTAAAAATAGGCATTTCTAAATGAAGTTAGCTACAGATATATTAATCAGTTGGCATTTCTTGCTTAATTTCGACTTTGTGGATAAATGAAAGGGTTTTATTTACTTCTACTGCAGCATTATAAACACAAAGAAAAACCAGCCCAATGTAGTTATAAATTTCTACTTCTCAGAACTTTGCAATAAGTTCTTTTTTGTCGGAAACAGGCGGTCTCTGTAGTGGCTATAAGACCGCCACAATAAATATGATAACATGCATAATCTACTTAACACATTTGACTAATAATGTGCATATTTGTTTTGACCACGATTTAAAAGCTTCAGGTGCATTATGGGAAATATAACGTCACGCACAAACGGTCAACTGACCAAATACTATGTGGAAGCAAATAAGGGTCACTAAAAACTTATTTCATGGTGCTTGTACTGCATTATTTAGCGGCTGCCTAGCTTGCACCCCATTACAATGATGTAGTTATCAACTAATTAAATGGTTTAACAGTTGGATGTAAATATTCTGTAAACATACAGCATAAAGATAATCACAAGCCTCCTAGCTGACTTTTCGCATGAAACTAGGAAAATAAGGAATATTTTTTATGAAAAAAAAGGGACCAATGAGGACCAGATTAAAAAAAAAGGATCAAATACACTGACGTGCATACAATTTTTCTTTTAATAATTGTCACTCAAAATGGCGAGAGTTCCACGATATCCTTTTTCAGATTTTTTTTAACAACTGATCCTTTTTTTATAGAGAACAATTATAAAATATTATATTTTATACTATATCCCCAAAAAAAAAAGTAGATCTAATTAGCAAGAAGAACTGAAAAATAAACAGTGCTGATTTTACTCAAAACAGAACCCAAGTGTTTATAACGAACATTAATGATTGCTTAAATTCAACATAAAAAATAAAGTCAAATTCATTAAATTATGATATATATAAAAATTGTATTAACTGATATGTGTGAAATCAGAAATTGAAAAAAAAAAGTCATTCCTACAACAAAATTCTTATATTGCTCTTGCCAGCTTTCGAAGATGTGCATCAATAAAATTATGCAGTGTGGCCAACAAAACCAAAAAATCGGAAAACCATTTATCCACTAATACTTCAAATAATGAAAAATGAAATCTTAAAAGTTGTAGCTCTGTAACCCGCACCCCCATTTTAAGTCTGCAACCCTCCTCTTGTGAATTTTCTGGGTATGCGCCTATGGTGGATGGTGTGCAAAATGGTGGTCGGACAAGCATAGATATAGACAGAAAGTTCATAAGGGGGTGTTACAGGTTTAATGGGAAGTGTTACAGAGCTGTACTTCATATATTCCTATATTAAATATACAAAATTTCATTGAGATGGGGGGTTACAACCCCCAAAACCGCCCCCTGGCTACGCCTATGTGGACAAGGGCATTCTATATCTGTAAAATGTCTTTTGTTTGTCATCCCCCACTTTGCTATTTGCATTGTATTACAACCCTCTTTCCTTTTTCTGCTGAGAAAATTTTCTTCCTACTAACGATTTTCCGCTTTATGCAGGTTTTTCTCTTTGACGGGACTGAATAGTGCTTTCCGATACCGCGTTAGACAGTTTCTGTGTTAGCTAATGTTAACTACCATTGACTTTTGAAGGGACCGTAAAAAAATTCCGTGTTGAGCAAGTTTCCACCGTATATTAAAAAAATAATAATCGGTTAGCTTTTGAAAACTGTCTGAATGGGAGAGGAAGAAGAGAGAGAATATGCTAAACTTTCAAAGGGCCCATAAATCTTGTCCTTGCCTGCCATATCTGAAAGTTTTTTGGGTTTTTTTTGCAAGTCATTATTTGTCTCTGAGTGTAACAATGTAATATGGCATAATCTCTGCCTAAGAAGTTATAGAGAGAGAACTTAAGACATAAAAACTAATCCAATGTAGGACACTTTGGTTTATTATAAACCTTGCAGGTGATTTACTCTTTTAAATTATCATTGTTTACCTTTTCTTGACTTCCGTTTTTCTTATTTTTTGACTTTTCCTTAACTTTTATAACCTGGTAGATACCCTGACGTAATGAATCCAGGATTCAAACCTGTAACTTTGTCTCCCTATGATTGAGTTCGTTGACTTTTTCATTAATTTTACATTTCAATTTCATTAGTTTTTCTTTAGTCGATTTTATAAAACTGTTTGCCTTATAGCAGTGAACAATATCTCTTGTTGCTTCTAATTTCTCCAACATTTCTCCAACAGTTCATCGGTCGATTTAATTAGTTTAAATAATTCTCTTTCTAAGCACTGTTCTTTTGTTTTCCAGCTTTCAAGTTCACTCTTCCTTTACAACCATATTTCATTTTTCTCCCCCCATTTACTGCACGTCAAGATAGGCCAGGTAATTTTGTCTGGCACATGAAGCAGAAGACAAAAGCTCAGCAATGATTTTGACATTCGAAACAACTCCACCACAGAAATTTATGTAATTGAGAATGATGCGCAATGCTATATAGGATTTTGCCTGTGAATTTTCAACTTCCATGTTTTCATTGAAGGAAAACCCTCTTTCAATAGTTGCCTGACCATAGGACATAATCAGGCCCCTTGATCTTTTCGCATTGCTACACAGATAGACAAATTGTAATAAACTTTGTATATAAATTCGGGTTTCTACCTAAATAAAATTATTGTACTGTAAAAGCATTTTTGATATGTCCCAGACATTTAAATACTCCTTTTTAAACATGTATTTATGCAAGAGGATATCAAGCCTATCTTTGGTTACGTTGAAAGAAGAAAAAAAAACAAGAGTTACATTCTCCAAAAATTCCTCATAATCAGAAAAAATCTAAT
>QLNU02015270.1:104958131-104969462 GCA_006491805.2 Dysdera silvatica | reverse complement strand
ATAAGAAATAAGCAACTTCTAAGGACTTTTTATGATGCTAAGCAGCCTATAGGAGGATATACTTTTCTGTATGAAACTAGTTCTAGTTACTGAGAGGTAATGAACAGATTGTACATAACCTAGCATCATAAAGTAAAAGATTTGTTACCTGTTCTAGGGAGAAGGAATATTACTAATTATATTCTGCATTAATAATGATGGATTTAACTTTACTAATCGTTGCGAGAGTAAAATTTCCTATAATCGAGAAAGTAAGCTTTAACGTTCAAAGAATTTTGTATTCTCCAGCAAGTCATTACTCCAATAACTCTTTTTTAGCACTTAAATTTATATTTTATGTTTCCATTGCATAAGTTAGTTTAAAATTGACAAGCATGTGATACAACAAATGAAAAATACAGAATGGAGTAAAGCAGTGTATGCTTGAATGTATAGAAAGATAGTATGAGCATGAATATTTGTAGTGTCCATAAGAAATATGGATATAGAAATTGGCTATCAAAGCTAAATAAAAAACCTTCATTTCAAAAACAAGGAAAAATTGCCACATAAATATCATAATAGAACAAAAAAAAAACAGACCCTTGCTCTGATGTATAAGAAAGAGTTTTTTTAATAGATTAATATATGGAAGTGTGATTGTACAATTTTATGGTCATATACATGGCAAGAAGTTAAACAAATCAAGTATTTCACATAATGCATTTGACATGACATATAGCAGTTTCCATACATAAAAGGAATAACCACATCCACATATTTAAAATTAATATTTCATAAAATTTCACATAAGATGATAGAAAATATAACAAATTAATTATTTATACAAGTTAAATTAGTAAGAATGTAGACGATGATAAAATGTTCAACTGACATTGAAAAGACAATTTATAGATATGCATAATTTTATGAAAATCAGAAACAATTTTTAAAGAAAGCTCAATAAGACCCTCCCCCCCCTCACAAGGTACATTATCTCAGGGCTTATTAAGAAATATTCAAAAGGTGAAAGTTGAATAATGAACATACTTTGCACCAGCATGCAACCTTTTATGCCTTACTTAAATTACTTGCTTGAGAACAACGAAATTTTTCAGATCCCAAACTTAAAAGTCCTTGCACCACTATTCCTTTTCCAACTTTCTTTTTTTAAATATGAATTATGAGAAAAAGTTTTTAGACAGACCTTTCACCAATTAGCCTTTTCTCCAGAATACAACCTTTAATGACTATTTAAATTACTCTTTTGAGAAAAGGTTTTTCGATAAACCTCACACCCTTAAGGTTTTCCCTTAATTTCTGTTCCTTTCTGGAAGTTTAAATGATATCTTTGAAAAAACGCTTTCTGAAAAACCTTACACTCAAAAAGTGGTCTTTTTTCAATATGCGATTTTTTATGATTTAAATTGCCCCTTTGGGAAAAGGATTCAACATAGATGCAGCATTCAAATGAATATTTAAATGTAAATATATTAAATTTTAAAATATTTTAATTTTTTTGACAAACTTCACACACAAAAGGCTTTTAGTTATACTTGTCACAAAGTTAACCTGATACAGTGTTAAGGCTATGACAACCTATTCGCACCCGTGCAGTGAGTATTCATTCACAAATTGGCAAAAGATTAGGCAGTGCTCAACATTATTAGCAAAAATTCCAAGTGCCAAATTCACCGCCAAGTGAACAGAGTCTTCTGAGTGGTCAATTACTGAATGACACAAGTGCTCGTTATAAAGATTCTTTTTAATAAATTTAATGAACACCAGATTTTAATTACACAAATATGTCTGCATTCTATATATTTTAGCATAATTTTAATGTTTTATGTACGAAATGTATCTTCTATTAACTCTCTTAACGTAAGAAAGGGCGAACTATATTGCACTGGCGAAATCATACTGCTCTGCGCCTTGTCAGTGTACCAGGTTAGCGTTACCACGAGCACAGTGTGCATTTTTTTTTATGTTTATTTAAACAACTACAGTAGAACCTCCATATAACGAACTTCTGTATAGCGAAATTCTCTATATAGTAAAGTTTGGTAAATTCCCGTGGTCATTGCATATGAGAATGTATATATATAAAGAAAAATTTTTAATGACCAAAACAGAAAATCGAGTGGTCAGGTTAGTGACATTGGGTTCCCTACCGTGGGAATACCATGCACACAGTTAAAAACATCTATTTTTAAATGGTTGAATGTTATTTATGAGAAACAGTCGTTTACTGAAAAATGGGATTTTAATTGTGGTATTATATTGTAATACCCTGGTTCATGAATACATCGTTTCCATGTATCAAATTTTCTATATAATGAAATTTTTTCATGGAACCGTCCATTTCGTGGACGTTCTACTGTATGTTCAGAAAAATTTTCCGGACAGACCATACACTCGGAAGGCTTTTCTCCAGTGTGTGTCCTTTTATGTTCGTTTAAATCAATTTTTTCAGAAAAGGTCTTTTGACAAACTTCACACATAAATGTTTTTTTGGAAGTATCCAACATTTTATGTTTACTTAATTGACTACTTCGAAAAAATGTTTTAAGACAGAACTCACATCTCAAAAGGCTTTTCGCCAGTGTGCACACTTTATGACTATTTAAATGACTGCTTTGAGAAATTTTTTTTACAAACTTCGCACATAAAACTCTTTTCGCCAGTATGCAAACTTTTATGTTTATTTAAACTACACCTTTCAGTAAAAGTTTTATGACAAACACAACATTCAAAAGGATTTTCAGGAGTGTGTGTTGTTCTACGATGGTTTAAGTCATTCCTATGAGAAAAAGTCTTTTCATGCACCTCACACTCAAAATGTTTTGCACCAGTATGCAATACATTATGACTATATAAACTATTCCCGGAAGAAAAATTGAGAGATTTTTGAAAATTGAGTATTTTTGAGACAGACCTTACATTCGAAGGGCTGTTCTACGGTATGCATTCTTTTATGAGTGTTTAAATGACTTCTTTGAGAAAAGGTCTTCTGATAAATTCCACACATAAAAGGCCTTTTGCCAGTATGCAACCTTTTATAAATACTTAAATTATTCTTTTCAGAAAAACTTACAAAACAGACATCACACTCAAAAGGCTCTTCTCCAGTACGGTTCCTTTCATGACTGTTTAAATGACTTCTTTGAGGAAAGGTCTTTCGACGAACTTCACACATAAAAGGCTTTTCGCCAGTATACAATCTTTTATGTCTGCGTAGTTACTACTTCGAGAAAAGTTCTAGAACGGAGCACACACACTAACGGCTTTTCCCCAGTGTGGAGCCGACTATTTCACTTTTTCGAGAAAAGGCCTTTTCACAAACTTCAATCACACAAAACGTTTTTGCTTTCTTTGCCAGTATGCAACATTTTACGTTTACTTAATTGGCTATTTCGAGAAAAAGTTTTAAAATAGACCTCACATCTTAAAAGGCTTTTTGCCGGTGTGCACACTTTTGTGACTATGTAAATGACTGCTTTGAGAATTTTTTTTTTTACGAACTTCGCACATAAAAGGCTTTTCATCAGTATGCAAATTTTTATGTCTATTTAAACTACTCTTTTTAGTATAAGCTTTAAGACAGACATCACACTCAAAAGGCTTTTCAGCAGTGTGTGTGCTTCTATGATGGTTTAAGCCATTCCTGTGAGAGAAAGTCTTTTCACACACCTCACACTCAAAATGCTTTTCACCAGTATGCAATATATTATGACTATTTAAATTACTCCTGTAAGAAAATTTTTTAAGACAAACCTTACACTCAAAAGGCTTTTCACCAGTATGCAACCTTTTATGTATATTTAAATTGCTCTTTCCGGAAAAAGTTTTAAGACAGACACCACATTCAAAAGGCTTTTCAGCAGTATGTGTTCTTTTATGACAATTTAAGCTGTTCTTACGAGGAAAAGTCCTTTCACAAACTTCACACTCAAAACGCTTTTCCCCAGTATGCAATACATTATGACTATTTAAGTCACAAACTTTTTTAAGACAGACCTTACATTCAAAAGGCTTTTCACCAGTATGTGTCCTTTCATGATTGTTTAAATGACTTCTTTGAGAAAAGGTCTTTTGACAAACTTCACACATAAAAGGCTTTTCGCCAGTATGCAACCTTTTATGTCTACTTAAGTAACTACTTCGAGAAAAAGTTCTAAAACAGAGCACACACTCAAAAGGCTTTTCCCCAGTATGGTACCTTCTATGATTGTCTAAACTGCTCTTCCGAGAAAAGGTTTTAAGGCACACATTACACTTAAAAAGCTTCTCACCAGTATGCACCGTTTCATGGCGATTTAAATTACTCCTGTCAATAAAAGTTTTTAGGCAGATATTACACTGAAAAGGCTTTTCACCAGTATGCCTCATTTTATGACGATTTAAATCACTCCTGCGAATAAAAGATTTCAGACAGACATCACACTCAAAAGGCTTTTCACCAGTATGCAACCTTTTATGTATGTTTAAATGACTTCTCTGAGAAAAGGCTCTTTGACAAACTTCACACACAAAAGGCTTTTCAGCAGTGTGCAACAGTTTGTGATTATTTAAATGACCAATTTGAGAAAACCTCTTATGACACACCCCACACTCAAAAGGCCTTTCACCAGTGTGCAACCTTTTATGTGCATTTAAATGACTACTTGTAAAATAGCTTTTTTCACATACTTCACACTTAAAAGGCCTATTGCCACTGTGAAGCCTTTGATGAACATGTAAATCATACCTGTGAGAATAAGTTTTAAAACAGACGTCACACTCAAATGTTCTTTTCGTAGCAGGCACTGGTTTGCCACTAGCTAAATCTCCATTAGTGTCTAATTTGTTAATTTCAAGTACCTTCTGTCTTGTAACTGCATGCATCATTATGGAAGAAGAGCAAGTATATTTGTTTAAAACACTTTAGTTTAAAAAATTGGCCACGTTTTTAAAATATACACATATATGTATACTAGAGAATTAAAACTTCGCTACAAATGCTTAATTAACTTAGATAAATTTCCTTACAATATTCTATATCAACCGGTTCTTCACTGGACAATTCATGAAATTAATTGAAGATCCGATGACAAATGCAAAAGTAAGGCGCTAGTTAAATTTTTTTAAATAATTCAAAAGCTATGCAATGGCTATAGAAAAGTATTTGGTTTAGCGATTCTTAGGATTTTTCATCAACTGATGGAGGAACCACTGGTATCATTTCAGTGGTGTCAAGGAACACCTGTACCATGGTTAAGAAATGTTGATTTAAACTTTAACAGGCCTTGTCTGCTAATTATAATTACACAGCAATACATGCAGTGACAAAATATATACATACAACAATTTTATGCTTTGATACTTTTGCATTGCAGCATCGGAGATTTTCATAGGTTCTGAGAATACATTAACAACTATGCAACCAAAAATATTTCTCCTAAATATGAATTGAGCCAATCACATTAATAGGGATAATTATCTTACATAAATAGTATATGAATACAGCTTGTGAACTATTTAAAAGTCCAGGTTTTAACTTCCTTTCAAATTCTTTACAGAAACGCTTTTCCCATTGTGGAAATACACAAATGGATGCCAAAAATACGTAGTATAATTCATTCTACAGTTGTAAACTTCTGCTTTCAATCTACATATAAAATACCAATAATATATTTCAAATTTGTAAATGAAGCCAAAATAAAATTTTAAAAATATATAAATTTAAAAACAACCATATGATATTTAAATAATGAAACATGGAGATTTTGAATATTATTTGACTAAATACAACGTTGAATTTGCGATAAGTTTTAATACATCAATAAGCGCTTTCGACCCTTCACGGACGGGTCATCATCAGAATGTAACAAGACTTTGTGAAGTTATAAATGGAAAACAATTTTAAATCAATTTTTTTTTTCAGTCAAAATTGTTTTTTCCCTTTATAACTTCATAAAGTCTTGTTACATTCTGATGACGATCCGCCCGTGATGGGTCGAAAGTGCTTAACGATGTATTAAATCTTACTGCAAATTCAAAGTTGCATTTATTCAAGTAATATTCATCATAAATTGCGGGTATTACCAATATTATTGAATGGAGATTTTGATTTTCATATTTTCTCAAAATTGCAAATTTTCGTGTTACTCAAATTTTAGTTTTCTAACATTAGCTGCTCAGATTTAGACCAAACACTACTGCCTGAAAATTAAACACAGTTTATAGAACTTCAAACTTCTAGATGATTTCCGATTGACGTTAGTAAAAAATTGTGTTCCCCTTTACTGTGAGACTTCAGACTACTGGTTGTATTTTTACAGCACAAAGACAGCATAGGTCATGTGGAACTGGACCTACTGTTTTGCAAGGTATCTGAATTTTTGCAACTAAGGGAACTGAACCCTGATTTATGGCTAAAAGAAAAATGGCGAAACAGATAAATATGCTACTACTATGCCATCACAGGGCAACGAACCTGCATATTGTTCTATGGAATGCAAACTTTTTAAGGCCAACCTCCAGACTAGTTGGTAGTTAGTTGGTAAGCATTTTTTTTTTTAGTACGGTTGGTAGCGAAAACCAGATTAACAGCATACTAGGTACACGGTAGTAGAAAATGCGAGACTGGAGATGGACGTCAAATTTTTCAGCAGCCTGCAGATTATTTTACAAAACTGGCTATGAAAAAAAAACTTTGGGTCTGATTTGGTAAAAACAGCAAGAAAATACATGCATTTATGAGCGACCTTTTTCTTTAACCCCTTTTCCGACATTTCACTCACTAAGGTAAGGCGGGTACACACATAGCGATTTATCGCAGGAAGGCAGGCGGAAACAGGAAAAACCATCTTTGTATGATGAAAATCCGCAGATTTTATGGGCTTTTTAATCATCCGAAGCAAGATTGAAAAACAATTCTTTTGGCGGGAAAATCTGTACGATAAATTGGCATGTGTTTAGCCACCTTTATTTTTCCCATCCTAACTAACCCTAAAGAACAGGAACACCTAACACCTGTTGCAAAGTGGGCAGTTCCGATGGTACGGGGAGAATTCCACATTTTATTATCCCTTATCTCTACCAGTCATCAACTGAAGTATGTTTCTACTCGAATAAAATCAACATTTTCGCTGTTGCATTGAAATGGCAGCAAAGCTGGAAAAAATTCCTTGTTGGAGTGTAACGAAAAAATTCTTTTTAAAAATCTAAAAAAGCAATTTTTCGAGATTTCATGATTGCAAAAAATTACGGTATAAATCCATGTCAAATGTTAATGTTTTAGATTTATTTAAGAAAGGGAAAATAAAAGAGATGAGTTAAACTCAAAGGAAAGAACAACATGCGGCATATTAGAAAAGAGTGAACAGAAAAACCAGTGGGGAAAAAAAAAATCGGTACTAATTTACCATGTAATTCAAACAATTAATTCCCTTTGTCTTCAAGAAAACGCAAAATATCCGATATCTCTGAAGGTGAAATGGCAAGTGAAGACAATTCTACACGTCAGCAATTATTAGATACCGTAACATAATGCGTAATTAAATTTTTTTGTTTTTACATACATATACAGTCAAATCTCATTAACAAGCATATTCATGCAAAATAAGTCTTTGGTTTAAAAAAGCCTTAATTATTTCTTCCATTTCAAAGAGGAAAGTGAGAAGTAAGGGGATAATTAAATTCTGGCAGGGTAGACATCAGGATTTCGCCTTGTCTGTTCCGACCTTGAACTAGTGCACATGGCCGGAATTTAAAAATAGATCTTCAAATTGAGATAACAGGGAGGGAGGGAGAGAGTTTGGTTCTGGTTTCAGTTCACTTGTTTTTCAATTCATTTAAATATTGGAAATGCTAGGTTGTCTTGATTATGGACTGCAACTCAGAGATTCAGGGTTATTGTGACCTAATGTGAAACCCGGAAATTCAGGATGGATCTAGGGTCCGTAAATAGGACCGTCTTGCCTCCCCATAGCTAAGATGCTGGAAAACTGATCGGAATTTGAGCTGATGCTATTGGTAATTCACAACATTTTACATAACTGAACATATTTTAATGACATTTAACATGAAATGCACACAGCAGCAAAAAATTTAAATTATACCGGGGGAGCATTTGCATTTCTCTCTAGGTCACTTCAAATAAAGTGCAAAACTAAAGGTATCCATTCCATTCTGTCATCTTTTCAGGGACCCATTTTTTGAAAATTTGTCATAATATTTATTTAACAAAAATAAAGCAAAGCATTCTTAGTTATATTTTAATTAAAAGAAATTTGAATAACGTGTATTTATTTTTTTTTTTTGCGAAAAGTGCAATTTTAATGGCATTCAATGCTTAATTAAGAAAATCAAATCTCAGCTAAAATTTTTTTCAATAAAAATTAAGTGTTGCAGTAATAAAAGCTACAGTTTTATTATTCAACTGTGGTGAAAGTTTAGTCTTGGCTATTTTGAAATGTTTAATTTTACGAAAAACAACATATGATTATTTTGTTAAAATAATATGAAATTAAAAAAAATTAAAATACAATATTAAATATTTTAGTTTTAATATTTATTATATTTTTTCAAATTTCCACGTTTATGAAAAACTAAACTTTTTGACAAAATGAAGCATAATGTGTTTGTGTCTTTTATGCAAACTTTAAAAAAAAAAAAAAAAAAATTATGCTGTAGATTATTTTCAAATCAGTCTCGCAGACCGGCAGAAAAGTTTCTGCTACTGGGACTAGGTAAAGGAATTACCACTGTGTCACTACATGGCTAAGGCCTAGATTACAATGACCAGTTTTAGTTGGTAAGTATTTTATTTTTTTGGTATCACTGGACATCAAACCCAGATTAACACATGTTAGGTGAACATGATACAACTATGCACCATGAACATGCATGAACAGCGCACTAAGTTCAGTTCAAGTGATAAATTTCTGCAGTTAGCACCTATCATGGGTTCTAGGAGTATGCAAATAATAATCTATAATAATAATAATATATAATAATAAGATACAACAATTGACGAGGGTCTACCACAAAGTGTAAAATTTGTCACTGGTTGGAATGGGGGAAACAAAGAAAATAGAAAAAATAAAATAGAAAAGTAAATCAGAAATAAAAATAATAAGAGTAACAAAAGGACAAAAATAAATGACAAAAAGTTAGGGAAAATAAAAAGGAAAAGGTTAAAACGAAGAAAATTAAGTAAATTAAGAGAAACAGTAAGAATAAGTAAAACTTACCAACAGCATAAGAAATACATCGCAACAATCTTAGTATGAAAATATTTAATCCATATATGAAATGCGTTTTCCTTTCATTAACCTACATCAGCATGGAAAACATGCTTTTAACGTTGGAATCTGCTTCAAGAGAATATGCTGTTTGAAATTACTTATTTCAACTTGGTACAAATTTTAAGTGAATTCATAAATAAATAAATATACACAATTAAGGAACATAAAAACTTGAACTTGCCTTCATTTTCCAAAATCAAAACTTGTTACATTCCATATAATTTCGCTTTTAGTATACTTCTTTTTGTTCCTTTACATGTGGCCACATGTTGTTTCACAAATTGCTAAGGCTATGAGAAATTTGTCATTAGGAATAAAGATAACATTCCACGGATAAAGTTCAAACCATACTTTTTTTGTCTCTATAAATAACTACAGAAAAAATGGAATTAGCCACTCAGGCTGAACTAATCTGAATGCTTCAAAATAATTTAAAATATGTAAAAAAAAATGAAAACATTAATATTGTGACCCTGTTATATCTTTAACGAGAAATGTGGCTAATGCAACTAATAAAAATTAAAGAAAATAGGTCTGCACTGGAGGGTAAATATTACTAGATGTATTTTATTTTGAAATTCAAAAACCCATAAGTGTGCTATTGATATCAGGGCCATACTTTCATCTTTATGAAGGTGACTCCGGATGCGAATTAAGCTATTTCATGTTCTACCTCTAAGCAGAATGGCTTTAGATAGATGTACTGACTCCCTTTAAAATGTCATTAAAATTCTCGGAAAACATAGAGGGGCACTGTTGAGGAATTATATGCTAAAAGAAATAAGTACAATTTTGTTGATTCAGCTTCTCAAATGAAACAGAAAACCACAGAGTATATGTGTGTGTGTTGTGGTGGGGTGATTATCTTATGTGCATTATAATAATATAAAATAACTATGTTTTTGTAAATTTATTTTATTTGACAATGAAATTTTTATTCCAACGTTTGATAGGATGGGCAGTTTTATGGAATTTTCCAGAATTACAAGTTGAGACAAAAATTGAGGATAAACTTTCAAGGGAAAGAGCAGATAGATGGAATTCTACAGATTAAGATTGACTACAGTTAAAAAAAGAGAGAGAATTCACTGCCATTTAAAAATTTGAACTCTGGGCACTTGCCCACATATAAATCAGGGCTTCTCTCCACCTCCCAGATGCGAAAAAAATTGAAAACACAAGGGTAGAGGTGTGCTTATTAGGATTTCTCTGTTAAAAGAAATGAGAATTCAGTCACTCCTCCTTTTTCAACAGCAACAGAAAATCACTGAGTATAGTGGTTCTGATTCCCTGATGTGCAATATTCTAATATAACAATACTTTTATGAATAAATATATTTTATGTGATGTAAAAATTATAGAATAATTTTTGCCACCCACGTTTAAGTAGCTTAAACTAGAGCTTTTTTTATATTTGGAGAAAAAGAGGCGCCATCCTCATCCTGGATTTGAACTAGGGTCCTCGAATTGAGCCTGCGGTCTTGACCTACTAGACCAGTGTTTCCCAACGTGGGGCCCACACCCCACAGGGGGGCAATTTGATTGTTAAGCTGTTACCAGTAAAATGGTGTTGAAGTCGAATTCCATCATTTATTGTGTTATTTTTGCTTTTCAATACATAAAAAAATAAAGTGAAGCCATGTACCATGTGCATGGCTTCACTTCGTGCATTGCACATATTGCTTGAAACATTACACCATCATAAACTAATATATATTCTGTAGGAATAGGGGGTGGCTCTCAAAGCTGTTTCTTGCTAGGACCTACGATGCGATGTGTCGTATCGCATCGATATTTCAGATACGATGGATGAGATATTTAAAAATTATCGCATTGGAATATCAATATGTCCAGATGCGATACGACCCATTGCACATACCTGGCAATTATTTTTATTGGGAATCTTCTAAATATATCTGGAAGTTTTAATACTCTGCAAATCAGCTTCATGCCAAACAGGTATGAACAGTCATGATGTGGTTAACGTTCTAAAATTTTTGTGTTGTAAATATCTGCAACCATAAGCGGTTATAATGCAAGTATATCGCTATACGGAAATACT
>QLNU02015270.1:104927963-104952682 GCA_006491805.2 Dysdera silvatica | reverse complement strand
GAAATAAAGCCATCGTAATTTTTCGATTGCACTTACTATTTAAATCTTCAAACACATCACAAAAATCACGATTATTAAAAACCTGAAATTTCATAAGTATTTTATAGTCACTTTATAACCAAAACATAGATATAATTTAATGCCATATTTACCACCACAAAGCAATAAAAAACGCGAACGGCAGAAACTTTAAAGATAAAACTGGAATCGGCAAAAATTAAGAAGAGGGACAAGAATAGAGAGAAAACAAAACAGAAGTTCGATCACCTGAAATCTAATGTTTATTTACTCGCTGAATAGGTTACGGTTACTGCTTGTTTTAAAAGCCTACGGCGGCAAGAAGTATCAGACCACCGACCGACCGATAAAAACATAAAAAAAACGATCCGCCTTTTACGTTTGCTTGTTTGGCTTTTTTATGGCGCAAGAGCATCTGGGCTATACTGCGCCAAGCCGCCTTTTTACGCATGTGCGTGTACTTGCAAGCACGTCGCCCTCTTTTCTTAGGTACTAGTAATGCTGAAATGAGCTATAGATTAGCTATATTTATTAGAATCTAGCTGTTAGATAGCGAAGGGGAGGAGCTTTTCTTGTCGCGTTTCTACGTTTGCGCATTAACTTAATTTTGTTAATAGTTCAACGAAAACAGTCTATACTTTCTCTAAAACAGCATACTACATTCCTCTAAAATACTTTTTCTAAAATATTTTCTCCAAAATACCTCTTCTAAAATATTTCCTCTAAAATACCTTCTGTAATATACATTTTCTAAAATACATCCACTAAAATATCTCCTTTAATATACATCAATTAAAATACTTCTTTTAAAGTATCTCCTCTAAAATATCTCCATAAAAATACCCCCTTTTAGAATACCTCTATATTAATATCAATACTAATATACCTCTTTTAAAATACCGCCATAAATTACGACTTTGAAAATACTTCCATAAAAATATTTCCATTAAAATAGCTCTTCTAGAATACCACTTATAAAATACTTCCTCTAAAACATATCTTCTAAAATACCTCCTCTAAAATATAATCTTTAAAATATATCTTTTAAAATACCTCCTTTAAACTATTTTCTCTTCTCGTCAGATGTTACTTTTCTAGCCAATAACTATTATTGGATGGAAACACCGATAGGAATTATAATAAAAATACAGCGGGGTATTATAGGAATTATAATAAAAATACAGTGGGTAATACAGAACGAACGACCTTACAATGAACAAATGCCATAATGAACAGTTTTTATGACTGAAATCGGGATGCTACAACAAACGTAGAGAAATCCGAAAATGCTGGCGCGTGCATGGGGTGTCTGAGAATTCCCCTCTTCGATAACGTAGCATTAAAGTGTCAGGTATCAGCTTTGTTATTGTTTGTAAGGTTCGGTTATGTGTTTAGATCAGTTATGTATCTGTTTATTTGTGCCTTTAGCAGACAAAATATAGTTTTAAGTTATTAATTTGCTTAGACATTAAAAAGTAAATTATTTCCAAGCGAGAAAGTGGAAAAAGTGTTGGAGATTTAAGTGCTGGTATGGCTAAATCAACGATCTGTACAATTTTAAAGAACAAGGAAGAAATAAAAGTGCGCAAGTTGCGAAAGGAATCTCTAGGTTATGCAATTTACGTTATAATATCACAGAACAGGTAGAAACTCTTCTTTTATTGTGGATTAAAGAAAAACAAATGGCAGATGACACTGTGAGTGAGGCGATTATAATAAATTCTTAGTTCCAAAATTTTAGGGTGGTAGACCAGTTTTAAACAAAAAACGACAAAATACCGCCAAGAAAAGGTTTATTTCCATTGCGTGGATGGCGCATATAGAAACGCCAGCTAGAAAGCAGTTTCGTAATTAAATTTATTCTCTAGAATATCGTTATTTCACCTTATAATGCTAAGGTAATCATAACGCACCCACCCCACCCCAGCGGCGGCGGTGCGTTGCTTGCTGTAACTGGGTAATTTTTAAGTATTGCGCCCTAAAACCCGTTAGCATTCCCTTGCATTAATCCAATATTGAAATTTTGTACTCGGCGCACCCCCACGCTACTGCCCCTACCCCCATATATCACGATTTTCCATCACAAAACTTTTTTGAGGGTAGCTAGCTTAACTTAGAAATCCTGATAGGATGACTTATCCTTCCAAATGACTTTACTGTGTGTGTGTGTGTGTGTTTGTGTACACATACGCACAGAGAATAAATCTCTCTTTAGAGAACTTCCAATTACGGAAAAAATATATAGTTGAACTTCTCTGCACGGCTAATTTCTCTAGCCTTGTAGCTAGATAGATGAAGAGATTGGTTCATTATCAAAAACACCATTGTGCCTATCAATAAAGAAAGCTTTGCCATCTCATGCGAAATTTCCCTTTCAATTAACAACGACCAGGGGGTACTTTTAGGGGACTTGTTTCTGATCCTTTCGAAAAACTACGCTCCCCCTTATCGCGACATTATGTCCGTAATCTAGTAACACAATAGCAAAATCGACGTACGTTCCTTTTTAATGCATTCAGATATTGGAAAATTCGAAATTTAAGAGTTTGGAAAAAAAAAATTTTATCAGTACCCCTGTTCAGCCGCTACCCCTCGAAACGGCCAGTTTCTAGAAGAACCGATGGTGGCCGCCTTAGAAGCGTTCCACTGTATATACTATGATGAAAGAGAGGTGGATATTGCTGTATTCACGGTATTTCGCACCCCAAATCTGGGTTTGGGAGTAAAGTATTGTATCGATCAGTTCTGCTTCAAAGGAATACTCTAACAATTATTTCTTACGAAGTTCACGTTGTTCGCGAAAGTCCCATTTCGAGCCGCATGGTTTGAATCCAAATGTGTTCGCTGTGTTGATGCTGTGAGAAGAACAGTAGCAATAAAAAATGAAACACAAACATGCTGTAAATATCGAGGGAAAATGCGTTCATTAAATCGTTCTTAAGCTTCTTTTTATAATACCACATAATTTTTAATGGGAAACTGGAATTTGGGTGGTATTGGATCAATTCGGTGAAAAACTTTACAAGTTGGCACGTATGAAATAGGTAAAGTTGATGATGGAGTTCTATATTCTTTGTGGGTGAGTAATAGCGCAGGGACCTCAAGTACGGTGAGCCTTACGCTAGCAATAGGCCTCCGTCTAATTAGCCCTTATTAATTATCGTGGAGAGAGAAAGGCACATCCAAAATTTGAAAGTAATTCGGAAATGCACTGCGCGTATTTAGTTGGATGGAGAAAAAGTTCCCCAGAGATGTCACTCACGCGGATTCTCCGCGTTTTCTTGCCTTTCCCATTATATAAACATGCCGTTCGCAAACGGAATATTTGAGGATCATTTTCGTTAAATAATTAAATTTTGTCAAAACTATGAAATGTTCGCAAACCTTGATAGAAAAAATGAGAATAAACGAAAAAGGAAAAGAGTCGCCAGAACGTGAAAAAAACTTCCAATTTAACGAAAATAGTAGCTTTAGGGGCTGTTTTCAACGAAAAAAGTCGCCATAGTCGCTTACGGTCAAAAATAGTAGCAAATAGTCGCATTTTAGTCGCCTGTGGAAACCCTGCTTACATGTTTTAATTGAAGGAATAAATTTTTAATTGAAGGAAGAAGGACCCTCTTTCAATAGCTGCCTAACCATAGGACAGAATAAAAAGCATTTTTGCTATGTCCTACAAATACTCCTTTTTAAACGTGTACTCATGAAGGAGGATTTCCAGCCTTTCTTTGGTTGGGTCGCAAAAAGATAAAGTAGCAAGAGCTACATTCTCCAAAAATTCCTCATAATCAGACAAAATCTAATCGCAATTTTTCTTGTTTACACGATTGCACTCAATTAAACAGGATAAAAGATTTTTCATTTTCTTGAGACATAGATCTTTTCATGAAGACATTGCAATTGGATCTAAGTACATTTTTAATAAGTGAATAATTTAAAGGACTAGTTGTTTGGGGGGTTATGCTTGTTCTTAACATCTAGAAAGGGTGAAACCCGACTTTATTCCCACTTCGTTTTTTCCTTTTAAATTTACGACTGATCTAAAAATTAAGCATCTTTAATGGCCCTTAAAAATGATCGACCAAATTAAGCTTCCGCAAGAATCCTATTCCATCATCTCTCATTATTCTGTTTCACAATTGTAGCATTTTTTCTGAATGCTGAAATCTTCTCTATATGCATGTTTTGGCCCTGTAGAGACAGATTCAAACATTTCGTTTTTCGAATATGTTGGACAAGTATGCTAGTTCCAACAGAAAGTGTTGTTCTGTGAAATTGTTGGCATTCACATGGTCATCCTCTTTCAGGAAATTGTGAATTTCTTGTCGCAGTTCAAACATACTTCCGCAGAAATCAGGGTGCCTCATGATACCCCTAATTTTTCTCAGTAGCACCCCAAAATGCAGAGGCACACACTTCGGGAACCTCTGACATAGGGAGTTTCTTACAACACACACACACACATATATATATATACATACCTCAAATAAGAGTCGTAGCCAGAATGGGGCCATAGGGAGATGAGCCCCCTTTGGAAATGTAACCAGCACCCCTTGGAAAATATTTTTCCTTAAAAATCAAATATTGTTTGTTTTGTACGAAATTGTACATGACAATGGAAATTGTTCTTTGACGTTAAAAATGTATTCAAAATAGCTTTCTACGATAGATCCCGTGTATATGTTTCTCACAGAGAGAGGTTTGAGTCTTTATATACTTTATGATAAGGATAGGGGGAAACTATAGAATGGTATACTAAAATTTATAAGTTTTTAATGCAAAATTTAAGTTAAGAAATTTATTCATTGATGTTAAATATATTAGTCTACTTATATATTTATGTTATTGAATATATTAATAAAATACATTAAAATATTAAAGAATTTTAAGCCCCTTGTAGCATTCTGAGCTCCCTGTAACAAGCATCTAGCTACATGCCTGCTGTAAATTCAGATAGAACTATATAATCGTATGATAGTTGGGAGGAGGAGGAATTGTGCAAGGGTTTCATTGGGAAGGGTGGCCGCCGGAGGCGGCGCTGTAATCCCAGTCGTATAATAGTTTGTTAACTTTGATTCTGTAATTCCTTCAATGAGCAGCTAGCTTTGGATTCGCTCTGTGATTGGTCAGTTCCCCACTTCCGAAGCAATTTTTCCTATTGGTTGGGAATTCGGTCTCAGCTCTGGTGGCGTGCGGATGTCTGTTCTCTGCTGTCCGGGCAGGCGGGTGTTGGTTCCGGCTCGCTTAAGACGGAGTGATTGGGACATTCATTTTGGCCGCCGGGCGGCGGTGGATGGATGCCTGCTTCTGCTATTCTGGGACCGGACTCCGCCCTCCCTCGTAATTCGGACTTCGTCGCTGGGGTCGTGCTTGGCCTTCTGTCCATGACGGGCGTTCGCCATTGTCTTCGTGCGCCCTGGTTGCGGGGAATGATTTACGCCTGTTCTCTGCCGCTCGCGGCACCACACCCACTCAACGGTGTCCGGTGGTCTCCTAATAGGGAATGCGTGAATAGTTTTGTCTGAACAGGAAAGATGAGAGCTGAGGAATAGAGAGGTGGGATGTGTAGACAGATTGTGTGTATTTACGAAAGTTTGTAGTGGATAAACAAGTTAAATAAAAGAAAGGAAACACATGCTGTTTATCCCCTTCGAAGTCAGAACGTTAGCAAGCTTTGGAATGATCGGAGAGTGGGCTGGGGAGAGCAGAAAGAATTTTCTTTTATTAATGTTTGAAACAGATTGGAAGACTTATTACAAAAAGCGGGCCATTCATTTCTTACCATGTGGACAGCCAGCCACTTATTTGTGCATGATAGGGGGGGGGGGTCAAATGGGGGAAAAACAGAGTTTATTGCAATTTCCAGCCGAGTGGAATCTCTGACGTTACTTGTATTTGGAAGTCGAAAGTGTCTAAGAGTTAAGCTATGGTCGCTTCTTTCGCAAAATGTGGCAAATTAACGTAAAATGCGAGAAATAAACAAAACCATGTCCATTGTAAAATAGCTACAGCTCTTTAATATCCTACCAAAAAACTTTGCATTTTTTAAATAACTTTGATTTATGTTTTATTGTTATTTTTTGAAACCTTAAAGTATGTTTCTTACAGTAACTCCCCCCCCCACCCTTCTTCCTATATACTTTAGGACCAGTGTTACCAGATCAGAGGTTTTACCTCAGAGTCTAGAAGTTTAGTATGGGGAAGCAAGGTAAAATTACCAAAACAGAGGTATGGCTTTATCACAGGTAAAAATTGAGGTTTTTGATTACTCCTGAGGTATTTCTAGAGGTAAAAAATTTCTGAGGGTAGTTAACGTAATAAAAAAAAAACTCAAAGAACTAAATCAAATTTTGATTCAAGCTAAAAACAGTTTAGTGCAGGGTTCTTCAACCCACAGACATGGTTTTTTTGTGGCCCGCTGGCTCATAAAAAAATACAAATTATTTCACACAAAATTAAACTCCTTGTTCTCTGAGAATCTTAGGTCCACATATTTTATTTTATGATGCTTACATTCTCGCATCCATTAATAAATATCTTAAAACACTAGAGAACTAAAGTAATACATGGTCTTCCCTTAACTTAGTTTTCTTATGTATATGGATATGGGATGTAGTTTTATTGATTTGCAGTGCAACAGTGATTTTAAAACAAAATTCAACTTACCACTCAATGAATTCTATTCTAAATAAATCGGTAAGAACATCTTCCCAACCATCCGACTGCATGCTCTGTAAACGATATCACTGTTCGGGAGCACTTTAAGTATCTTTTTAGAAATGAAGTTAGTAAAATCAAGAGTTAGAACCAGAAAAACCAATGTCCACTTTAAAAACACTTTTATTGTTGGATCATCAAAAATAAGAGCTGATCATTAAAAATAAGCAGTGACAAAAATCTCACTAAAAGGTTTGATTTCGCTTTATATATTGAACGTATTGTAATTTTTTTTCTGCCGTAAGTATTTTGTTATAATATGTGTATATTCAGTTCCAGAGGCGGATCCAGAAAATAATATTTTCAGGCGGGGGTGCCCAATATAGAGACATAAGGAAAAATGGCAACAAAGGCGAATGCAGGGTGATAACCTCCTGTGCCGGCCCCCTTGGATTGGCCTTTATTCAGTTCAAAATAGCAGAGTATATGGAGGGTGGGAAGTTATAATCACCATATGTACAATAACAATATTTTTGCGTATTAATTTATTTTATTTCATAAAGTAATTTCTATTCCCAATTTGTATTTCGGGAGGTTGTTTCCTGAAAACTTTCAGAATTTCAAGTTGAGATAAAAACGGGAGATACGCTTTTTCAGGGGTGGATCGACGGAATTCTACGGACTAAGATTACAAGTTAAAAAAAAAAAAAAAATCTGATGCCTTGTAAAATTTTGTGCTCCGGACACTTACCCATATATAAATCCGAGATACCCACTCTCCCCAGCCAAATGTAAAGGAAAATTGTGGAAAATGAAGGTGTGGGAGCTTACCAGGAATTTCCTTCTAGAAGAAAGGGAGTGCCTCTGTAGCCATTTATTGTGTATTTGGTGCCACAATGAATTTTTTTAAAAATTTAACAGTCAATAAAATAATTTGATATAAATGATAATAATTTATATATAAATAATTTAATAATTTATATATAAATAATTTAATACTTCAATAAAATAATTTGATATTTCAAAAAATAATTTAGTATTTCAATAAAATAATTTAACATAAGAAAATATTCCTTCTGTTATTGCTCAAAAAGCAGAGAAGAAAACAGCCAATAAAGTATCTTGTAACCCTGTAATGTCAAAATAAATTTGCTAAGAAAGCACATCCATGAGCATGTGGAGTTATCAACTGACCATTACGATTTAGTCAGCCATTGTAGGACATGCAGGCACTTCCTAAAAGAAATAAGAATTCGTCTATCCATCTTCAAATGCAACATAAAATAGAGTATGCACCGGACTCCTCAGAGTCCCATATATAACGCAAACATTATGCCACTTCTTCTCTTCTGAAAGTAATTGAATTATTATTTTATTGTTTCATACTAAATGCCAATGGCATACACTAATATTTCTATTAAAAAGATCAGTATATAAAATATTTATCTACAGTATTGAGGTCAGAAGTTATGCAAATGTCCCATGCGTATCACGGGGAACCTGAAAGTTTGAATTATATAAAAACTCGAATTACCCAAGTTTGACAGCATAAGAAGAAAAAAAAAAGTACCTTAAATTAAAAGGATGATAGAATCATTGAAAAAAAAAAGGTATTTTCTAGAGGTATGTAGAGCAGAAACTGAGATATTTAAAGCAAAAACAGAGGTACGAGTGAGCGAAAATCTGGCAACACTGTTTAGGACACACAATGACAAATACTCATGTGCATATACCACATTCAATCTCCGTTCGTTAATCATCTCTTTGCAACAGGCATGAATGCTGATTAGCTGTGGCAGCACACTTCAACTGGAATAACGTTGATGACGTTTCAACTGATGTATATTTCTTTTTTCATAAATATATTCATATTTTCTAAAATCATTAGTTCTTTATATCTCAAAACATTGTTGATGTAGATAATTTTATTGATATGAGTTTTCGAGTAACGAAGCAACTAATATCTTTTAGCATTTTGCTACTACCTTTTATTGGCTTCAGCATTTTTTGAGTTAGCTTAAACCCTGCTTCTATTCAGGAAACTGGTTCTAGCTACCGAGAGATAATGAGGAGGTTGTATGTAACCTAGCATCGTACAGGTAATTAGGTTCATTAAACTTTCTAGGGAGAAGGAATATTACTAATTATATTCTACATTAATAATGATGGATTTAACTTTGCTAATCGTTGTGAGAGTAAGATTTCCCATAATCGAAAAAGTGAGCTTTAACGTTCAAAGAATTTTGTATTCTCCAGCAAGTCATTACTCCAACAACTCTTTTTCAGCATTTTGATTAACATTTTATGCTCTCATTGCATAAGTTAGTTTAGAATTGATAAGTATATAATACAAGAAATGTAAAATAATACAGAATGGAGCAAAGCAGTGTGTGCTTGAATGTATAGAAAGATTGTGTGAGCAAAATTTTTGCAGTGTCCATAAGAAATACGGATCTAGAAATTGGTTGTCAAAACTAAATAAAAAATCTTTGTTTCAAAAACAAGGAAAATTTGCCACATAAATGTAGTAATAGAACAAAAAAGTGTCCCTTACCCCGATGTATAAGAGATTTTGTTTTTATTAACTACATCAATATGCTTTTAATACATGGAGGTCTAACTGTATTTTACAATTTTATGGTAATATACATGGTAAAAGTTAAACGAAACAAGTATTCCACATAATACGTTTGAAATTCAGCACCTTTCATACAGAAAAGACATAACTATATCACATCCACATATCTAAAATTCATATTTCACGAAAATTCATGTAAGACAACAGAACATATAATAAATTATTTATACAGGTTAAATTACTGAGGATGTAGACGATGATAAAATGTTTAACTAACATCGAAAAGACAATTTAGAAATATGCACAATTTTATAAAGATCAGAAACAAATTTTAAAGAAGGCTTAATAAGACTTTTTCCCCCACCCCAAGGTGCATTCAGGGTTCATACTATTTTTTAAAGTAAAAAATTAGGGAGTTCTTAAGAACTTTTTAAGGGCCTAAAACAAAAAATTAAACATCCACAAACACCTAATTTAAGTGCTTTGTAGTTCCTTAATATCACCATTTTGGAAACTTTCAACAACTTTTCAAATTGAGGTTCTTGCAAATGGAGCACTAAAAATTTAGCTTCACTGCCATCTCCGATTGGCCTATCCTAGATATTGTGATTAGATTAAATTATCGCATCCTTTCTGGTTGGTTTATTGAGTTGAGAGAGAATTGAAACAAGGTTAGGGGGTGAAAGGAGATTTCCCCCAAGATTTTTTTTTTTCGGGTCAAGTTCGAGATTGGTAGAATGAAAAATCTGGAGTGTTTAAGGACCTGGGCATAAAATGAGTTTTAAGGGCCCTTAATTTTTATTTTCAACGTTAAGGAGTTCTTAAGGACCATACGAAACCTGTACAGTATCTCATGGCTTACTGAGAAATGTTTGAACAGTAAAAGTTGAATAATGAATATACATTGCATCAGCATGAAATCTTTTGGCCAATTTATCGTGTCACTGCCAATTAAAACAATAATTTCAGATCCCAAACTTAAACATCCTTACACCACTATTCCCTTTCCAACTTATTTTTTTAATTATAAACAACGAGAAAAGGTTTTTAGACGGACCTTTCACAAACAAGGCTTTTCACCAGTGTGCACCCTTTTATGACTATTTAAATGACTGCTTTGCGAAAAATTTTTTTGACAAACTTCACACATAAAAGGTTTCTTGCCAGTATGCAATCTTTTATGTATACTTAAATTATACTTTTTAGGGAAAGTTTTAAGACAGACATCACACTCAAATGGCTTTTCAGCAGTGTGCGTTCTTCTATGGTGGTTTAAGCCATTCCTATGAGAAAAAGTTTTTTTGCACACTTCACACTCAAAAATCTTTTCAGCAGTATGCAATACATTATGACTATTTAGATTACTCCGGTAAGAAAATTTTTTAAGACAGACCTTACACTCAAAGGGCTTTTCTCCAGTATGTGTCTTTTTATGACTGTCTAATTGACATTTTCGAGGAAAGGCCTTTTGACAAACTTCACATATAAAAGGCTTTTCGCCAGTATGCAACCTTTTATGTACATTTAAATGACTCTTTTGAGAAAATGTTTTAAGACAGACATTACATTCGAAAGGCTTTTCAGCTGTGTGTATTCTTTTATGCTGGCTTAAGCTATTACTATGAAAAAAAGTCATTTCACAAATTTCACACTTAAAATGCTTTTCACCAGTATGCAATACATTATGACTATTTAAATTACTCCTGTACGAAAATTTTTTAAGACAGACCTTGCACTCAAAAGACCTTTCTCCAGTATGTATCCTGTTATGAATGTTTAAGTGGCATTTTCGAGAAAATGACTTTTGACAAACTTCACATATAAAAGGCTTTTCGCCAGTATGCAACCTTTTATGTTTATTTAAACTACTCCTTTCAGTAAAAGTTTTAAGACAGACCCCACACTCAAAAGGCTTTTCTCCAGTATGTGTCCTTTCATGACTGTTTAAATTACTTCTTCGAGAAAAGGTCTTTTGACAAACTTCACACATAAAAGGCTTTTCGCCAGTATGTAATCTTGCATGTCTGCTTAAGTGACTACTTCGAGAGAAAGTCCTAAGGCAGAGCTTACACTCAAAAGGCTTCTCACCAGTATGGAACCTTCTATGAACGTTTAAACTGCTCTTATGAGAAAAGGTTTTAAGACACATAGTACACTCAAAATTTTTTCCACCAGTATGCATCCTTTTATGACTGTTTAAATTACTCTTGTCAGTAAAGGTTTTTAGACAGACATTACACTCAAAAGGCTTTTCACTAGTATGCAATCTTTTATGTCTACTTAAATGACCTCTTTGAGCAAAGGCTTTTTGACAAACTTCACACACAAAAGTCTTTTCGGCAGTGTGCAACATGCTGGGATCATTTAATTGACAAAATTGAGAAAAACTCTCACGACACACATCACAATCAAAAGGCCTTTCACCTGTATGCAACGTTTCATGACCTTTTAAACTACTTCTGTGAAAAAAGGTTCTAAGGCAGACATTAAACTCAAAAGGCTTTTTATCAGTATGTGACGGTTTCTGTTCATTTAAACGACTCCTGTCAGTAAAAATTTTAGACAGACTTTACATTCCAAAAGCTTTTCACCAGTATGCAACAATCTTTTATGTGCATTTAAATGATTGTTTCCAAAAAAGCCTTTTTCACATACTTCACACTTAAAAGACTTATTGCCGCTGTGCAGCCGTTGAAGAACATATAAATAACTTCTGTAAGAACAGATGTTACACTCAAGTTTAACTGAGATTTCTCATGGAACTATAATTGAGAAATGTTGATTTAAACTTTAATGAGCTTTGTCTGCTAATTAAAGTTATATAGCCGTACGTGCAGTGGCAAAAGAAAAAGCAACAACACATATGTTAAGCAATGCATATATACCTATACAACAAGTTTATGCTTTGATACTTTTGCATTGCAGTAAAGGCGATTTTCACAAGTGTGGAGAATACAGTAACAATTATGCAACCAAAAACAGAATATGAATATTGCTTGTGAATTATTTGAAAGTCCTTGTTTTAGTTTTCTTTCAAGTTCTTTACAGAAGCACTTTTCACATTGTGGAAGTACATAAATGAAGGCCAAATATAAGTAATGTAATTCATCCTACGGTAGTAAACTTCTTCTTCCAGTCTACATATAAAATGCCAATAATATATTTCAAATTTGTAAATGAAGCAAAAATAAAATTATATATACAAGTGGACACCCATATGGTGGGGGCCATATAGGGGTCACCCATAAGGGTGACCCCTATTGGGTGGGGTGGGGGGCGAGAAATATTATTACCTCCTTCTTAAGACTGTCAAAAATTTTAGTGAATGTACAAGATACTAAAATGCTACAAAAATAATTGATACTGCTTGACAATTAGTAATGAGCTAAAAAGTACCTTATTTTAAAATGTAACTATAAAACTTTTGAAAGTAAATGCGTAGCAGGTTCGGGCAAATCAAATTTTTAAACGGCTAGTTGGGGAGGGGGGCTCAAACCCCCTTCTGGGCACCCATGTATATATATAAATTTGAAAACATCATATGATATTTAAATAATGAAACATGGGGATTTCGATTTTCATATTTTTTCAAAATTATAAACATGCAAGTTTCCATATTACCGATATTTTAATTTAATTTTCCATCACTAACTGCTTAGTCTTACGCCAAACACCACTGTCTCAAAATTAAACACAGTTTATACATCTTCAAACTTCTAGCTGATTTAAGATAGATATATCGGTCAAAAAAAAAAAAAGAATATGTGTTACCCTTTACTGTGAGAGTTCAGCCTACTGTTTCTATTTTTACAACACAAAGATGGCATAGGTCAATCAGCATTGGGAACTGCTGTTTTACAAGGAATCTGAACTTTTGCAATTAAGGGAACCTGACCCTGAACTATTGTGGATAGAAAAATGGCACGATGAGCAGGTATGTCACTACTATGCCATCATAAGGCAGCGGACCTACGTTGTCCTATGGAATGCAAGCCCTTTAAAAACAACCACAGGCCTAGTTACAACTAGTCAGTAAACATCCATTTTTTTGGCACTGTTGGTAGACAAAATCAGATAACAGCACAGCAGGTGAAGGTGTTATCATTGTGTCACCGCATGGCTACGGACTACAATACCAACCCCAGACTCTAATGACCAGTTAGTTGATATTTTATTTTTTTGGCATCACTGGGCATCAAACCCAGGTTAAGAGCATATTAGGTGAACACGATACCACTGTGCATTATAAACATATACTACTTTAGAGCACTAAGTTCAGTTCAAGTGATAAATTTCTCTGGTTAGCACCTGCCATAAGTTCTAGGAGTATGCAAGTTATAATCTTAGTTACAAAAGAATACAAAGACTAACCGGTGTTTACCATAACGAGTAAAATTTGTCACTTGTTGGAATGGGGAGAAGGGGAAGCAAAGAAAATAGAAAAATAAATTGGACATAAAAATAGTAAGAGTAACTAAAGGAGGAAAATAAAGTAAAAATAAAAGGTTGAAAAGAGGAAAATTAAGTAGAAAAAAATAGCGAAGGAGTAAGAATAAGCAAAACTTACCAATAGCATACGAAAAATATTGCAATAATCTTTGTAGGAAAATATTTAATGTTAAGGTATTATTACCCTCCGCAGGGATAACACAATTGCCAAATATGGTCAACACAAGAAAGCCTCCGGGGCGAGATTTTTGTGAGTTTTCGTGGGGGAATTTATTATACTATAATTTTTGCCACCCACGTATTAATTACAGCTCAAACTAGAGCTTATTTGTTTTAAGAGACTTTCATCCTGATCCCTCATTCGTCTAGCGGTCCAAGACACTCCGGGCTAAACGGAGGGACCCTGGTTCGAATCCAGGATGGGGAAAGCGTCTCTTTTTCTCCAAAATTACACAAGCTCTAGTTTGAGCTAATTAATACGTGGGTGGCAAAAATTATTGTATAATAAAAATATTTAATCCACAAATGAAGTATTATTTCCTTTCATCTACCTATACCAGCAAGGAAGACATGCTTTTAACGTCGGAATCCATTTTAAAAGAATATTCTGTTTGTAATTACTTATTCCAACTTGATGCATTTAGGCGAAGAATTCATAAAAATAAAATATCGAATAATTACAAAATTAAGGAATATAAAAACTTGAACTTGCCATCATTTTCTAAAATCAAAAATTGTTATATTCCATATGATTTTTCTTTTGACATAATTCTTTTTGTTCCTTTCATGTAGTCTCATGTCATTACACAAACTGCATAGGCTGTGAGAAATTTGTCAATAGGAATGAAGATAACATTCCACAGATAAGGTTGAAATCAGAGTCGGACTGGCCAGAGGAGTCACTGTGCAAATGCAAATGTCTTTTTTGTAATGTTTTGCTTTTAAATACAAATAGTATGTTGGATCTCTATATTTTGTTATCATAAAGTCAAATCAGAGTTACCTTAAACATCAAATTTTCGGCGGAAAAAATTTTGATACTTTTTGACCCATGTATATAGCACCCCCTCACTTTCAAGTCAAATTTTCCAAAAAAATAAGCAAATAAATCCAAAAAAAATGGGCTCATACACGGGTACATACGGTATTTCATATCTTTCCCCTGAGCAGAATGGCCGTAGATAGGAGCATTGACCTCTCTTCGAAATGAGGTTAAAATTCACGGAAAATAGAGGGGCGCTGAAAAGGAATTGCATGCTAAAAGAAATAAGTACAAGTTTGTTGATCCAGCTTCTGAAATGTGGCAGAAAGCCATAGAGCATGTATGTGTGTGGGGCAGGGGAGTTGACGACAATTTACAAAAAGTATTTATGATATTATAAATAATTTACGTTTTGCAACAAATTTATTTTATTTGACAGTGAAATTTTTATTTCAATGTTTGACAGGAGATCTGTCAAACTTCACAGAATTTCAGAATTTCAATATACTTAATTTACATAATTTATGATTCTATTCTGTGAAAAAAACGCCACCTGATGCCTATTTCTACAACTTAAAAAATTAATGATTTGACTTAAAAAACGATTTTAACGTTAATTAACGAGTACTGATTTTTTTTTTCAATGTGCGAATCTTTAATGTACCATCTACCGGCAAAATTGTGAACTTTTTAAATGTACTGTAATTAATGACTGTTGGTCATTTTTTAGTATTTTTCCATCAAAATAGAGGAATTTTGCCCTGATACATTACCTACTGGAGGGTACAAACTTAGCGGTCATTAGTCGCACTTTGCACCTACAAATTTCCATCCAAAGAAATAATACGTCCACAGTTGAAAGTGGGTGCGTTTTGTTGACAAAAGCTAATTTGCGTATTTCAACAATTTTAGCTTCTCAAGAGGAAATCAGGGAAGAGGTTTCAAAATTACAGAAAAAGAAACAAAGAACTTGATATTTACGAAATTTTACTTTTTCAATGAAATATTTGACTTTTCATCTTTATCATGCTCATTCATTTGATTAAACTATTTTTTACCTACTACAAAACTCATGTAAAAACCAATTTTCCTGCACTTAAAGAAAACATTTTGCAAAAGCCGGATAACTTGCCAATAGTAATAATGCTTGATATCTTAGAGTTACCAAATTATTCAGATGGAAGCATATCTTATGGTATAACATAAATGAAAGAACTGGATGAGTTTTGTAAGATGGACGAGGATGGCTTACTAGCAGAGTGGGATGAATTCAAACCTTTATGTTTTTTGTCACAGAAGAAGATATGCAAAAGCCACTGACCATCACTCAACACATTAGATCACCCACAGGCTTAAAGCAAACCGTCGGAGAAAATTTTCCTAACCTTCAAAAATTACTTTCCATTGCTAATACATTACCTGTGTCAACTGCAGAAGTTGAATTTTTCACAAGTGAAGCTTATTTTAATAAGTCACAGAAATAAACTAAAGATGGAAAATTTAGATAATTTACTATTCACTAAATGCAATGGCACTGTCTGTATAAATAAAGCAGTTAAGTGCTGGTTAAGTAAAAAAAGACAGGTTGTTCTTTTGAATATTTTAACCTTTTTTTGTCTACATAATATTCTGAAAATAACATAAAACTCAATAAGTTATGAAAAAAATTAATGTATTTATAGAATGTATAATTAATTAATGTATGATTAATAAATTGATATATTTGTACAATTAATTTATAAACAGGATGTACTCATGTTTTGATAACGGCACTTCTTTGCTTACTGATTATGATACCAAAAAAGCTAAAAGATATGGTAAAGGAAAGTAATACAACTAACAACATTTTCAATTAAAAGTTGATTTATAATGTTTATGTCAATATTGAGGCATTTATATGTATGTAAAGGCCGCATTAGACATACGAGTATTCCTACGAACTTTCGGACAGAAATATCAAACTGATTTGGATAATCATCAGCAAAATGATGTTATGTTGAATTTATTCCATATTCACTGGTGAGCTTTCTGAGTAGGAAACAAAAATTGGAAAGGGTGTAAGAGTACTTGCGCATGTAATGTGACCTATATTTTGATTTTACTTTATATAACCACTGATTTTGCTACTGGAATCTGCATAGGCTATATGCATAAAATCGAATTAAACAAAATTAATTTCAGTTATTTTGAATAATTTGCAACTAGTTTATTAAATATGTATTACAAAGAGCTGAATTCAATGCCCTAGGCTGTGATCCCAACGAAAAAAAAACCAAAAGCCCCCATTCGTTAAAAAAGAAATTTCCTGTTTACGCTAAAAATGCCCCTTTCGTTCAGCTGCAGTGCCCTCTTTATGAATGAGCACCCTGCCCTTTTTTTAGTCTAGGGGAAACACTAGTTAAATCATTCTGCAAGTGATAGCCTCGTACACTATATAAATTACAAACTCACAATTATAAAACATAAATAACTTATGATTTCAATAAGCGTTTGATATAAATTTATGCAAATAATGTAACAAGGTGATTACATACATATACCGCTTACGACTTTTGAAAATGGGGAGCAATTTCGTTTATAAGAAAAAATAATCATCTGCAAACAAAATATAAACTCAATGTGGAAAATTCCAGGAAATCAGAAATTAATAGCAAGTCGGTTCTCCTTGCTTTTCAGTAATATGTATCATTCTGTCAGGCATTGTTTGAAGTAGTTTTCTTAAAACACCTAAGTATACGTTGTTCTAGGCATTCGAAATTGCAAGTTGGAGATCATTTATATGATAATATTATTTGTTTCGCCTATATACAGCTTTTGCTATCAAACACACATTTTCAGCCGGATTCAGGTCTGGGGAATGCGAGAGCCATGGAATCACATCAACTTTTTCCCTGTTCAAACCTTTCTTTGGTGGACATTGATGCATGAGCACTGGCATTGTCCTATTGTACTTCCAATTTGGGCCACCTAAAAGAGATCTAAATGGGGTTAAGTGATCATACAATAATTCCTGATGTTTTATGGAGTTCATAGTGCCCTGAAGGAATACGATGTCTGCCTTACCTTCTGCTCCGAATGCTGCCCACATCATCACTCCATCGACTCCTTGCTGTCCACTTAGCCTCATCTTCCGCCAAGTGCGTAAATCATACCAATATGAAGAACATCCATAAGGGTCATCCAGACAGACATGTTTTTCAGAAAACACTATTTCAGTTTACTCATTATACCATTTCACAGTGTTTTTTACACCAATCGAGACGATTTAATTTATGACTGACAGTAAGTTTCGGTTTGCCTTTCATTTTCCTGAACTTCATGCATGAATTTACATTTCAACTTTTCCACATAGTTTGGTGGGATACAGCTGTTGATAGAACACGGGAAATTTCATGAGTGGACATCTGCCCACGAATGGCAAGAGTTTGAACGTGCTTGTTGTCCTGGAGTAGCAATTTTGGTGGTCTACCTGATCTTTTTTGGGTTCCACAATTATCACCTTTTTCGATGACAGTTTGGACATTGTGAGCTTGTGAGCGCCCTATTTTACGGGCTATTTCTCTTGTTGACTGTCCCTTGCCATGCAGCAAATATATTTTTCTGGCATCCTTTTCATTTAGTTCTTCTCCTCAAGGCCTAGTCACAAAACGCACTTTTAATCACAACATTGGATCCATATGATAGCCTACATGCTTCAAACGATGTGTATAAACATATGTAAATTAGCTTACACGCTTACAGTTCATGAATTTGCAGTTTTGAGTTTATATTTTGTTTACAAGTTGCACATGATTATTTTTTCTTACAAACAAAATTGTTTACTTTCAAAACTCGTATGTGGTATATGTATGTAATCACGATTGATACATTATTTGCATAAATTTTTATCAAACATATAGCAACCATAAAAATTTATGCAAATAATGTACCAACGGTAATTACATACATATACCACTTACTTAACGCAATCATAAGTTATTTGTGTTTTATGGGTGAGTTTATAATTTATTTACATAGTGTATTTCTTATGGTAGAAACAAACCAATTCTCTCCAAAATCACAATGAATTACTAAATTAAACAACAATATAAATCAACGTTTATTGGCGTAGTGATACCAGCACCGATGTTATGGCATGATTAGATGGTGAAATGTTCGAAGGAAAATAAATATTTCTGCATCTGGTGGGACCTGAACCCATGGCCTTCCACTCCGGGTTCAGGTCCCACCGAACGCAGAAATATTTCTTTTCTTTCGAACGTTTCACCATCTAATCACGCCATAATATCGGAGCTGGTATCACTACGCCAATAAACGTTGATTAATATTGTTGTTTAATTTAATCTGCGTAGTGTTAGATTTATTTGAAAGACTAAATGTTGGGCAGATGTTTTTGATTCGTCTTTAGTACAGGAGATGTGCTTTCTTTGCACATTCTTCATATAAATATGAGTTACAGCTTTCACAGTCCATTTGGAAAATTCTTGAAGAAAATAATTGATTGGCACTGTCTTTTTTTACAAGTTGATTAATTTTCCACATTGCGTAGCCTAGCCTACTTCATCATTCTCTTTTGCTGTTTCTTCAAGTCATAAGATTTGTTGAGTTAGTCCACTGTGACCTGGACATCCTTGGAATAAGCTGGGTTCACTCTCCATAGAACACACAACTAACGAAAACACCTTACTCACAAGCCTGCCCAGACAATCATTTTCTTTCTGTAAGTTTTTCAGGTTAACTACGAAGAGAGAGACTGAAGTTTGAACAGTACACAAACACACAGAAACATCTCTTGTTGGATCTGGTATTACCCACTTAGGATGCAAAGAGAAAGATTTTGTTCTATCTTCATTTCTGGATACTCACGTTTAAAAAGGCTGCATGTTTTACTCATACTCCTTGTCATATAGCGTTTTACTTTGGGAATTCCTTGACCACTTTCTAGCACAGTAGCAGTATTCTTTTTATTATTAATTGTAAATTATTTAAAATTACTGGGGAAGAGGGGAAGGGCAAACTGACCACACAAGTCCATATAACTCTGCGCCTATACATATATGCAAGCCCAACACTGCTTCTGAAAAAATTGGTAATTTTCATTTCAACATTTTGTAACAAAATTTTGCCGTAAGATTGAAAAGGCTTCTGGCTCTAGTTAGTGATTAAATGGCGATTAGTTCCAAGTAATAAATGAATATACACAGATCCCAACTCCCCACTCCTGTTTATTGGGTGCGGCTCATCGATTTTCTTTGTTAGAAATGTGATTATTATACATGCACCCATATTTCTTATATTAGCTTTTTTACAGCTACTGCACTCTTGATCGATATTGTACTTACTAAGCAAGTGCACCACGTGTAAGTTGTCGATTTCAACAAAAGTCGTGACATTTGAAAGGTTGTCGCGGGGAGTAAAGAAGTCAATGCACCTACCCATTGCAACTCAACTGTTTTTGAGATATGCATGAATTTTGGCAATAAAAACAGGGGAGATGCCTAATAACCTCCCTGAAAGTACAAATTTATACCTGGAGAACTATCTGATTTGATAAACCTATATTCTGAGCTTAACCACAGGCACTAATGGGGATATTTTGATGTATAATCACATCATTCGTTTTTCTCCATTAAAAAGATCCACTCACTTTAACTGAATAAATACCAAAGTTTCCCTTACGTACTACTGCCTTTGTATAGAGCTATGGTATACAAGGGAAAGTATCGTGTAGGAGCAACTTCCGAAAAATCCTTTTTTTGTAGATTAGTCTGGAAGTTACCCCTACGCAATGCTTTACCTCCATGCTTATCTGTATACAGAAACAGTATTTCATGGCAAAAAATTTTCATATTTCAAAAACGGTTTAGCTGCAATGAATAGTTATATTGACTTTTTTTACTCTCCACCTCAGGACCTTTCACGTAACACCATTGTTGTTAAAATTAGCAACTTACACTTAGTGCCTACTTCCGTAGTTAGTTAATTTAGAATAGTGTATGCTCATTCCATCATATACTGTGCACTTCTATTCATCTACATATAGACAACCACATATGCTCTCTACGAAACATAATAGCACCTACATACTATACACAGAGAATTCAAATACGTTCACCCTTTGCTATGCATTTAGCATTAGATATTTGACAAAAAACACAATTCGTTTCATTTGACCAAACTATGAGTCCGATTCAGACCTGCAGCTAGATGCTTGTTATGGGGATGGGAGGGGGCTCTGGAAATTATGATGGAGGGGAGGAGAGAAACCTCAGAAAACTTTGGGTCTACAATTTATTGGTTTTGATGTATTTTATTAATATATTTAATGCTTTAATATATAGAGGTGTGACTCAATGGCGGATTACCCAAAGTGAAAATTTTACGGCCGCACAGGGCTTCGCAAACTAGGGGACCTCCAAATGCTTGGAATATGTCATTCTTGATTAGCTATCCAAAAAAAAAGGGGGGAAAAAATGTATTTGTAAACATTTGAAAATAAAATATAGTCATTTTTGTAGTCGCATTTCCCCCATTCTAATTCACAGCACTGCCAAAGGATATTAGATAGAACTATGTTCATTGATACGGGAATAAAGGAAAAGGTACTGCCTCATACCCCTCATCAACCGTATGTGATTAATACATTCATCTAATGACAGATAAAGTGCATGAAAGCATAGTAAGGAAAGAAAGTACGGAAAGCTAAATATTGATATGAATATTTAATATGATCAACTGTCTTTTATGCTGAGGTACGTAAATGCATACAGTCAGAAGAATGTTTCCTAGAATTCCTTCACATCTACTTCCATACTAGTGAATATTTAACAAATGCATTTGAAGTGCAAAAACAAGATGTGTTTGAAGTGCTTGAAAAGTGGTATGGAATAAATATGGCTGACTGTCACGGACAAACGTACGTTGATGCCCCAAACATGTCAGGAAAATACAACGTATCGCAGACTAGAATACTACAGTGCAATAAATTTGCAGATTACATAATTTATACTTCCCACTCACTACATCTTATAGGGAGAATAGCCGCCCATTCATGCAGAGTAGATGAAATTTTTTTTAGATTAGTGCAGCTTTTATATGGTTTTTTCTGTTTCCACATATCGATGGGAAAAATTGACAAATTCCTTGTCATTAAATGAATATGGAAGGAAGTTAACCATGAAAAAATTATGCAAAACTAGATCATGTTGATACATTTATGATTTGATTCTAGAATGTTTAAAATCTAAACTGATACCTAACGTAAGAAAGAAACAAAATATGTACGTGCACAGGCAAGACAACTGTACAAAAAACTCCGTGTGCCAGAAAACCAGTTCACATACATCATGTGGAATGTGATTTTTGAACGTTTCAGTGCAACAACACAACACTTACAATAGGTCTCAATGTAGCTGAACAGGGTAATTGATCTTCTTCAATCACTACGTAAGTTTATGTCAAATCTAAGAGAACAATTTAACGAGATAGAAGGCAAGGCGTTCAATGCATCTTCGTATAAATTGTATCTGACTGAAAGCAAAAGAAAAAAGATCTGCAAGATTTTCCCAAATGAAACGAAGAGCACTGATGAAGAAGACACAGAGAAGCTATTACAAGGAAGCATCCGTTTCTATGAATGATTTGCAAATAGCTGCCCTACAAAAGCGAACTGCTCAATACATCCTTCTCCAGAAAAGGTTTGGCTTCTTAATGGAAACGTGCAGCCCAATTTGAATGATAACAGAAATAGTGCAAAGGAATTTTTGTATCACTATAATCAGGGCTGTTCCCAAAGGGTACGCGCTATGTGCACCAGATACTCTCAAGAAATTTTGAAAAATACCGAATATGTGCCCCATATTCTCAAGGTCTCAAGAAACTTTTTGTATTTGCTGGTTTTCGGGCAACTTTTAACAAAGTTCAGCCTTCTTTTTCTTTTCTAGTCATTTACAAACTTGAATGGAAACAAATGAGAAAAAACCTTTAAACCCCCTCATCCCAAACCTCAAAATAATATTCTGCGTACGACCAGGAGAAGAATGAAAAACTGATAAAAATGGCAACCAGTGGCATAGTGTATGTTGCCAGCACTCGGAGTAAGTTAAGTATTGCACCCATTAAAACCCATTAACACTCCCCCTTTCAACAGTCCAGTATCGAAATTTTGTGCTCAGTGCTTTCGCCCCGGTGGCAACCCCATCCCCCACTATTCCACTGGTGGCAACAGCCAACTTGGGCTTGGATAGACAACTAGTCAAATACCAGTCATCGCGGCACAGTAATGTCACCAAGCCCAGTAACCCCGCAATTACAATACTCTTTAATTAAGACAGCACCGCAAACAGCACAGAACTTTCAATGATTTTCTTCGGGACAGTCCTAACTATAATGAGGATATCGACGACACTTTTCTTGAAGAATTCATATAACTCATACATTTGATAAAAGAGAACATAGATAATCCTACTGTTGTGCAAATTTATATCAACTACTAAAGAACAATTACCTTTCTGTTGTTTTTTACTCGCTTTTTCATAACAATGACCTTGTTTCCAAATTCGCGAATGTGGACATTGCATTTTAGATATACCTAGCACTTCACAATTGTCAAATGTAGAAGGGAAAAATCGTTTTTTAAAATGAAATGCATTAAGAACGAAGCATGCTCAAAAATGACACGACAAAAAGTTAAATTTATTTTCTTTGCTTTCTACTGAAAGCGATTTGACGGGACAGTTGGGTTTCAATGACATAATAAAGAAGTCTGCGGTTTCAAAATTTTGAAGTTTTCATTTGAAAATAATGTCCTTGTGAATACGTTCTCATTCTGCATAGAAGAATTATGTTAACTGCAAATATATGATTCTTCTTATAAATTCCTTTTTACATATAACTAGATGTTATGTCATACATACAGCGCAAAGCCAAGTCAGGATGTAGAACCGCACACAAGCTCTGGTTTTCACCAGAGTATAGCTTAAAACATGTGGCTGTGCATCTGGCTTTGCTTCTTTTGCTGGTTTCGGCCATACATGAGTTACAAGCGTAACTATTCACATCATTCTTATGCACTTTTAAGTTTCTGGATGAATCCAATAGTTTCGGACATGGTCTATTAGTTTATACATCTGACACAAGAGCATTTGCGCCATCATTGTAAATATTCATATTTTGCCATGTTCAATGACTTACTGACAATGGAAACAAACTGACTGTGTGTCTCGGTTCCTTAAGTTATAATTTCTTTGAGTCAAATGCACATAGTTCGCAGCGGTAGTGGGAGTCGTATTTTGGTGGTCATAGTACCATAGGCTGTCACGTTAAGCCAATACTACTTACCAGTTGAAGCTACGTAATTACTCTCACCAAATTGGTGACAAAGTACAAGGTCTTCCCCCTGCACCTGAGTGTTTCAGCTAATTATGTTAAGGTATTTCGAGTCTATTCTGTGCAGTGGCGTAGGCAGAAAGTTCATAAGGGGAGGGTTATAGGCTTAATGGGAGGGGTTACAGAGCTACAACTCATATATTCCTATGTTAAATATACAAAATTTCATTGCGATGGGGTGTTACGACCCCCAAAACCTCGCCCCTGGCTATGCCTCTGATTCTGTGGTGCTACCGTTTCAAAATATATGGCCAGAAGGGAGAGAGGGAGGAAGGGAGCCTCAAAGTCTCTAACTGGAGCAGGGACAAAAAGTTCTTTAATCTGCCACTGGTGTGACTGTACTTTACAATTTTGTGGCAATGTAGCCTATGTGGTAAAAAAAAAAACATTTCACACAATACATTTGACATAACACATAGCACTTTCCATATATAAAGGGTATATAACCATATCACAATCCAATATCTAAAATTCATGTGTCACAAAAATCCATATAAGACAATAGAAAATATAAATTGTTTATATAGGCTACATTAGTAAGAATGTAGATGATAAAATGTTCAACTCACATTGAAAAGACAATTTAGAAATATGAATAATTTTATGAAGATCAGAAACAAATTTTAAAGAAAGCTCAATAAGACTTTTTTT
>QLNU02015270.1:104890913-104917379 GCA_006491805.2 Dysdera silvatica | reverse complement strand
TGGCTTTTCGCCAGTGTGGAACCTTCTATGAATGTTTAAATTGTTTTTACGAGAAAAGGTTTTAAGACACATATTGCATTCGAAAAGCTTTTCACCAGTATGCATCCTTTTATGACTATTTAAATTACTCTTGTCAGTAAAAGTTTTTAGGCAGACATTACACTGAAAAGGCTTTTCACCAGCATGCAACCTTTTATGTATATTTAAAGGACCTCTTTGAGAAAAGGCTCTTTGACAAACTTCACACACAAAAGGCTTTTCGGCAGTGTGCAACTTTTCATGACTACTTAAATGACCAAATTGAGAAAAACTCTTATGACACACCTCACACTCAAAAGGCTTTTCACCAGTATGTAACCTCCTATGAACGTTTAAACTGCTCTTATAAGAAAAGGTTTTAAGACACACATTACACTCAAAAAGGTTCTTACCAGTGTGTCTCATTTTATGACGATTTAAATTACTCCTGTCAGTAAAAGTTTTTTGGCAGATATTACACTCAAAGGGCTTTTCACAAGTATGCAGTCTTTTATGTGCATTTAATTGACTACTTCTAAAAAAGCTTTTTTCACATATCTCACACTTAAAAGACCTATGCAGCCTTTTATGATCATATAAATTACTCCTGCAAGAATTTTTAAAATGTATGTCACACTTAAATGTCCTTTTTCTAGTATGCATAGGTTTACCACTAGTTAAATGTCTGTCTAAATTATTAATTTCCGGTATTTTCTGTCTTGTAACTGCATGGAAGAACAGCAAGTATATTCGTTTAAAACACTTTAGTTTTAAAAATTGGGTATGTTTTAATATATAGACATATACGTTTACTAGAGAACTAAAACTTCACTACAAATGCTTAATTAACTTAGCTAAATTTCCTTACAATATTCTATATCAACCGTTTCTTCACTGGACAATTCATGAAATTAACTGAAAATCCGATGACAAATGCAAAAGGAAGAAATTGGTTAAAAATTCTTAAATAATTCAAAAGCTATGCAATGGCTATAGGAAAGTATTTGGTATAGCAATTCTTAGGATTTTTCGTCAATTGATGGAGGAACCACTGGTATCATTTCAGTGGTGTCAAGGAACACTTGTACAAAAGTTCTTATCCTCACTACAGCATAAGTTCAACCAAGATTTCTCTTATAACTATGGTTGAGAAATGTTGATTTAAACTTTAACAGGCCTTGTCTGCTAATTATAATTACACAGCAATACATGCAGTGACAATATATATATACACAACAATTTTATGCTTTGATACTTTTTTGCATTGCAGCAATGGACATTTTCACAGGTGCTGAGAATACATTAACAACTATGCAACCAAAAATATTTCTCCTGAATATGAATTGAGCCAACCACATTAATAAGGTTAATTATCTTACGAAAATAGTATATGAATATTGCTTGTGAATTATTTAAAAGTCCTGGCTTTAGTTTCCTCTCAAGTTCTTTACAGAAATGTTTTTTACATTATGGAAATACATAAATGACGGTCAAAGATACAGAGTATGATTCATTCTACAGATGTAAACTTCTGCTTCCAATCTACATATAAAATGCCAATAATATATTTCAAATTCGTAAATGAAGCAGAAAAAAAAAATATATATATATACACACACACACATATATATATAAATTTAAATACAATCATATGATATTTAAATAATGAAACATGGAGATTTTGACTTTCACATTTTCTCAAAATTATACGAAGTATGATTGGTAAGTTTTAAGACGAGTGGTGCCACTACTGAATAAAAAAGGCTATGTTTGCCGGCGGGTGTGAAAAGGGAAGCTTGTTTTGTCCTTAAAACATCCTGAAAAAATTACCTATCTTTGTTCAGTAGAGAGTGACATTTTGGTGAATGAAGACATGTTTTCGGTTCTTGGCGGATTATTGATTTCGCAAAATGGACGAAACGTGGAACAATGCGTTTATGTCAAATTTTGTTTTAAAACTGGGAAATCAGCTTCAGATACTTATGAAGTTTTAAAAACGGTTTTTGAGGATAAATGTCTGAGCCAATTAAATGTTTTATCTGATTCAATAGATTCAAATATGCCGCAAATCAATCGAAGATGAAGCCTGTTCCGGACGACCTCCCACTGCAAAAACCAACGAAAGCATTGTGAAAGTTCTGGATTTACTGCACTCTGACCATATACTTACCATTAGAGAGACAGCTGATAATTTGAGTTTAAGTTTCTACGTGGTTCAGTCAGTTTTAACTGAAGATTTGAACATGCGTAGAATGTCAGTGAAATTCATTCCGAAACTGTTGTCAGACCAGCAGAAACAATGTCAACTTGAAATGCCCCAAGAAGTGATTAATCTGGCTGAAACAGACCCAGACTTGTTAAATAGGGTAATTACAGGTGACGAATCGTGAGTCCATTGGTATGACCCATAAACGAAAGCATAATCATCGGAGTGGAAGGGTTCAACTTCGCCAAATGTGAAGACAACGTTGTTGTTTCTTTCGATTCTACGGGTATCGTGCATCACAAATTTGCCGCTAGGGGTCAGACAGTCAACCAAAAATACTATAAAAGTGTCTTTTAGCGTTTGCGTGGAAGGAAAGATCTGTACTCTGGCAAGACAAAAATAGAGTCCTTCACTATGAAAACTCACCGGCACAGTGTGAGTTCTCGATCACAGGACTTTTAACTATATTCCAAATTCCTGTGCTTCTGCAACCTCCCTATTCCCTTGATACAGCCCCAGTTGACTTCTACCTGTTTCCTAAATTGGAAATTTAGCTTAAAAGGAACCAATTTGACTCAATTGAAAACATCCATGCAAATGCAGAGAATGTTCTTCACATACTTAAGAAAAAAAAAATTTCAGGAATGCTACTAAAAGTGAAAACATCGTTGGAATCGGTCTGTACAGTCAGAAGGGAACTATTTTGAATGGGATCCATTGCAATAGCCTGCAAGTACTGCTATTTTGAAATTACAAGCCCAGTCTTGAAACTTTCCAATCACACCTCGTAAACATGCAAGTTTCCATGTTACTGATATTTTAATTTAGTTTTCCATCATTAACTGCTCAGTCTTAGGCTAAACACTACTGCCTCAAAATTAAACACAGTTTACGGATCTTCAAACTTCTAGATGAATTCCGATAGATGTTAGTGAATAAAAAAAACTGCATTACTCTTTACCATGAGAGTTAAGCCTATAGTTTGTATTTTTATGGCACAAAGATAGTATGCGTCATACGGCACTGGAACCAGGGCCCGACTAAGGTAAGTTGGGACCCACGGCACAAATTTTTGGAGCCTCCCAGACTATTTTTTATCGCACGCAGATATATACACTTCCGGAAAATGAAAAAAGAGCACCAAGAAGGAAACGTTTGATTTGATGCCAACGAAATTTATACAGCACAATCATGAAATACAGTGAATTAAACGATCAAAAAAGTATGGCAAAGTACAGCTGAATTTGCTGGTAAACTAAAAAATAATATTGTCATGTAGCATGGTTAGTATGAGGTAGAACCCCCATAAACTGCGACACATTCTGGCATGAAGTCTGTCATACAGATGTTAGATGTCACTTTGAGTTATGAAGTTCCAAGCATGTTCAAGCTGGACACATAAATTGTGTATTTTTGTTGCTGGTCGTGGAGACTGGATAAGTCATTATCCCATAAAATTCCACATATGCTTAATGGGAGACAAGTCCGGTGAACGTGCAGGCCATGAATGTTGTCTCACACCTTGAAGTGCACGTTGCGTTGCAGGTGCCGTGTGTGGGCAGGCATTGTAATGCTGGAAGACACCATAATGGACCAACCTTACAAATGGCACAACAATTGGCTGAATGATATTTCGGATATACCGAATGCTGTTTAACGTGCCCGGTACAAACACTAGTTCTCTATGGGAGTGATAGCTGATCGCTCCCCATAAGAGGAGACCAGGCCCTGTGTGTCGATGGCGGATGCAAGAAGGGTGGAGATACTCCCCTGTGCATCTGCAAACACGCATACGGCTATCTGAGGCTTCTCAACAGAATCTGCTTTCATTGCTGAAAACGAGAAATCATCGTTGCACTCTCCAGTACAGATGTTGGCGGCACCACTGAAGCCGTTCCTGACGGTGGGTTGGAGTCAGAGGCACACATGCCAGAAGCACATATTCACATAGTCCTGATTCCAGTAGATAAATTCAGATTTTTCACACAGTCACCTAAGGTACAATGGCAGCTCGAATTTGTGACACAGTGGGTGTTATGCTTGACAACGCCGCTCTTCTTATGCGTCGATCTGTCCGCTCAGTCCGTCTGTGAATCCCGGTTCCACGTCTTCTCGTGTGGGAATGTTCGTCGGACAATTTAGGCCACCATTGTATTACCACTGATACTTCCTGCCCGATTTGCACCGTAAAACGACGATATGATCAATCGGCCTCACGGAGTCCCACTAGACAACCTCTCTCAAAGTCTGCTAACTGCTGAAATCCTACATCCTACACGTCTTCCATGTCCAAGCATTATATCATTTTCAGTCTTCGCAAAATTATATTCACGTCACCCTTCTCCTTAAATACCACCGACTATAATTTGCATATTATAGCATGTTTTGGCGTAAGCGTTAACTGGTTGATCCTGAAATTAAGATTACGTCCACTTGTGCTCCACCTCATTAACATATGCAAATTTCATAACCATCCAGCAATTCCTTCTTGGTGTTCTTTTTTTCATTTTCTGGCAGTGTGTGTATATATATATATTTCGCCATGTCGAACAGTTTCTGTGACAGGATATACCCTGTTCTACAATTTCTGACCGTGGTCCACTGTGCCAGAAGGTATAACAAATAAAATCCCTAATCTGAAGTTAGCAAGTGCTGAAAACATTTTAATATGAGGAAAGAAACAAAAAATTGTTTTTGAATTTTTTTTTTAAATTTTGGAATACTGGAAAAAAAATTTGTTTTTGAATTTTTTTTGTGAAAATTTTTGAATGCTGAAAAAAAAAAGAAACTTAGGGGTCCATGCAGTGATCAGGGCCTGACAGAGACAACCTGTTTTCCAATTTTCCAAGGAATCTAGACCTTTGCAACCAAGAGAACCGAACCACGAGCTATGGTGGACAGAAAAATGGCATGATAGGCAAATATATTACTACTATGCCATCACAGGGCAGCAGGCCTACATTGTTCTATGGAATGCAAACCTCTTAAGGCCAACCTCCAGAATAGTTAGCAGTTAGTTAATAAGTATCTACCTCTTTTTTTTTCTTTTTTTTTGGCACTGTTGGTAAGCAAACGCATATTAACAGCACACTAGGTGAAGGTTTTACAACTGTGCCACTGCATGACGCCCACTGCATGGGCCCAGGGTACCAATCCCAGACTACAATGACCAGTCAGTAAGCATTTTTTTAGCACCGTTAGTAGCCAAACCCAGATTAACGGCACACTAGGTTAAGATTTTACTACTGTGCCACTAGGTATCAACCCTAGACTACAATGAGCAGTTAGTTGGTAAGATTTTTTTTTTTGGCATCACTGGGCACCCAGATCAACAGCATATTAGGCGGGGGGAGAAATTTCAGGTCCTAATGCACTAGCCAAAAACAAAATCCACACACCACTTTTTAGCGTATAATTTTAATTTATTATCAATTATATAGTATTTAACTGTCACACATTAATAAAGGTTAGTATGTCCCTGCCTGTCTGTACTGAAATACTACATATTAATGGCATCCACTGGATTGAAATCCTGTAGTAGTGGTCCATTCGCAGCAAACATGGGAAGATCATATATTGTATCTGGTTTTAAAAAGTTTCAGTACGCAGTTTTAATCCTATTAAAATAACTGTGGGAAGTAATAATAGCTGAAGTCTTGTCTGTCTTTTAATTAAATTAAAATATAACTAAAGCCCTTTTCACATTCAGCTGTGCTCAAAGGAAGAATCATTATAAAATGTAGTACTTTGCTTAAATTACAAAACGATGAAGATAATAGAGATATTGCCATTAAACACTAACAAGCATACTGGTATGACAATTCATACACATATCATCATGATACTTAATAATTTTCAAGACCCATGTATAAGCTCAAGCTAGAGGTTTTTTGTTTAGGAGAAAAAGAGATGCAATCCCCATCATGGATTCAAACCATGGTCCCTTCGTTCAGCCTGGAGCTTGATCGCTAGACGAACGAGGACAAGAACAATGCTCTCTTTTTCTGTGTATAAGGATTAAGATATCCTCCTTCTCATGGATAACACAATTTCTAAATAATGGTTGACACACAAAGCTACCAGGGCGAGTTTTGTGTGTTTTTGTGGGGAATTTATTATACTTGATAATTTTTGACACACACATATATAAACTCAAGCTAGAGGTTATATGCGGGTGTCGAAAATTATTAAGTATAATAAATTCCCCCACGAAAACTCACAAAAACTCTCCTTGGTGGCTTTGTGTGTTGACCATTATTTGGCAATTGTGTTATCCCTGAGAAGGGTAATAATATCTTACATCATCATGACATTATACATATGAAATATAATTTTTTATTTAAGGGGGGATCGTGGTTAAAATGGGAGATGGCCTGCTTTTGAAGTCACGCTTTGCTCAGGGTTAAAAATTAGGAGCAGAAACTTAGGCAATAGCACCTAACAATTTTAATTCAGCTACCAAAACGTTTTATTTGGGTGCAATTAAAAAAAAATCATGTCAAGAATTGAATGTTTTTATGAAGATGCCTTTTAATGAAACTTGCATTATTTAATATTTCGCCCTTAAACAGCAGGACCATAGTCAGAAGTGTCGAACCCCCACCATTAAAAACAAAAAAACAACAACAAAAAAAAAAACATGGAAAAAGTAGGAGGACATTTATGAGGAATTTTATGCTAAAATACGATTTTGTCGATCCGGCTCCTCAAATGCGTCAGAAAATTACAGAGTATGTGGAGAGGGGGATGTTACGGTTACCTTATGTATACCATGGTAAGATAAAAGAATGATGTTTTTGCAAATAAATCTATTTCATTTCAAAAAATAAAAATTTGGGGAGGGGTGGGAGGACTGTTTTACGAAATTTTTCAAGACTGAAAAATTTGAATCTTTCAAGCGAGTCTTTCAATGAATCTTTCAAGTTGAGAAACAAAAGGGAGATACGTTTTCGAGGGGAGGTTGGATTATTTAATTGCCAATTCTATGGACAAAGATTACAATTAAAAAAACAAACAAAAAAAACCATGAAAAATGTAAGGGTGGGAGTTTATTAGTAATTTTTGCTGCTTAATTGTGACTGCGAGAGAAAATGTTGAGTATTGGGGAAGGGTCTGAGATTACCTTATTTGCATTAATATATAATGATATTTTTATGCATAAATTTATTTTATATGACAACGAAATTTTTTCCCAATGATTGCAGATGAGAGTGAGGATGGATGCTTTTCCAACGAAAATGAATTGACGGATGATAAAGGTAGATTGCAATTAAAAAAAAAATCCGCCTTTTGAAATTTTGCTCTCCTAAAATTTGGCACCTTGGACATTTGCCCAACATGCCTATTTATAAACTTGGTTTCAATCACACATGATCACAATTTAAAATATTATGCATATGTGGACACTTCACTAAAGAAACTTTACTACCAATTCCATTTTGAATAGCCTTCATGATTGAAAATATATAGCAAACTTAAAAATCAGAAATGAGAATGAAGTCGAAAAATATCGCTAAATGCAAACTATCCCTAAAGATCTTCCTCATAGGTGGAAAATAATATGTTGAGATGCTAGTGGAGGAAATTGAGGCATCATAGTTGGCCACAGCTCACTAGATTGCAGACTATGGGTTTCTCCCCTACCGAGAGTAACAATGATTCTGATCTTGCAACGTGCGTTCGTGAGATTGGTAGAAGGAAAAATAAAGGATTGAGCAATCGAAATTTGCGTCATATAAACAATAAAAATTTAGAAAGTTCAGCACCAAAAATGATGATTGGGTTTGAAATCTCGGTCATTAAATCGAAATTTATAGGTGCAAAATATGACTAAAGACTGGTAACTTCAAGCCCTGGCCACGGAGTATATACTGGTTCTTCTCTCTGCTGCTTTTCGCCACATTCCATGATCATATAAAGTACAGAAAAGAAGCAGTATTCAAATTAATCACGACCGACATCACATACTCATTCTCATGTAATATACGCTGAGAGTGGGGGAGGGGGGGGGAGAGAGAAAGTGATGTTTAATGTTCGGATTCCTTGATCATTTCGTGCCTCTGTATATTTATACTGTAAGAAAATCGTTAAGCCAAAATGCAAATTCACTATTCTTTTTAAATTTTTTTTTTACGGTATTTTAATGAGAAAAGCTTTACTCATCAATGACAAGTTTTCACTTCGCCAATAGCAAGCTGACGACCAGAAATTTTGCACCTTGATGTTAGGTGAACATGATGCCACTGTGTACAATGAACATGTACCACCTTTGGGCACTAAGTTCGGTTAAAGCAATACATTTCACTAGTTAGCACCTGTCATGGATTCTATATAGAAGTATAATAAGATTAGTATAAAAATATTTAATACACACATGAAATATTTTTTCCTTTTATCTACCTATACCAAAGAAGACACGCTTTTAACATTGGAAACCACTTTAAGAAAACATGATGTCTGAAATTACACATTCCATCTTGGCACATTTGGGTGGAGAATTTATTAAAAAAAAAATATCGAATGATTACAAAATTAAACATAAAAACATGAACTTGCCTTCGTTTTCCATCATCAAAACTTGTTATATTCTGTATGACTTCCCTTTTAGTGTAATTCTTTTTGTTCCTTTACATGTGATCACATGCCCTTTCGCAACCTGCATAGGCTGTGAAAAAATTGTCATTAGGAATAAAGATAACATCCATATATAAGGTTCAAATCATAATATATATTTTTTCTACATAAATAACAACAAAAATAGAATTAACTGCTCAGGCTGCACTAGTCTGAATGCATCAAAAGAGTTTAAAATATGGGCCACACTGTACATTACTTCCTTGCTTCTGTCACCAATGGTGTGAACTTCTTTCTATGGTTTGAAACCGCATCATTATGACGTCATCATCAGAAATCTGCGAGCCCAGTTTGAATTTTTAAAAATCATTTTTTTAAGGTACTTACCTACATATGCGAGTAGGTATGGAAGGACATGCTTTTTTTACGGCCATTAGAAATGCCGGGAACATGTTTTCTGGTTCCTCCGCACGTCATCATCTCCACATGAATTCCGCAAAACACAAGTCAAATTAATGTCCCTGCAGCACGTGACAGATGCCTGAAACCCATCCCGCCAAACAACAAAGTGGCTCCTGGGAAGCTGCAACCAGAAGTTTCCAAACGAACACGTGCATGAAAGGGACAGAACTACGCTCAAAAAAAAAATCCTTCACTAAGTTTAGAGATGGCATCATAAGAAAAAAACACTGATTTAACATTTCAATTATTCAGGAGTACTCAAAGACTCTGAATGGGCTGCGAGGTCGAAAGGCCAAAGTGGGGTCTCCCCCCCCACACTACCCATTCTCTGATATAGGTAAGAGAATTTTGTAATTCTCAATTACAAAGATCTCAATTACAAAGATCTTTCTGGCAATGTTCAAAAAAAAAAAAGAGAAGGAAAGAAAAGAAAAAAAAACAGCAATGTACTGACGTTGTGATTAGCTGAGTGCATATCCAGTGAGCAGAAATGGCCCAGAGTAGAAATCTCGGACCTATTTGAAAAGTAGGCTATAGCATGGGTTTTGGCGACGTTCAAATCACCTTGATAAAAAAGCAAGTAATGTGCAATGTCCCGAAAATATGTAAAAAAAAATGAAAACATTAATATTGTGACTCTGCTATGTCTTTAAAGAGAAATATGGCTACTGAAACCAGTAAAAATAAACACTTTTAAGTTACGTGAACCAGCAAGACTGACGGCATCAGAAACATCCACCATAATGAAATGTAATTTAGCAGAGCTTTTCTTTTAGACCTAGTACTTTGCCGAAAGTCGTAGAATGTCATTGCCGTGAGGCAGAATGAGCTTCGCGATGCATTAATAGGAACAGCCCTTTCAGAGACCTTCGGCAGCTTAGTGGTTGTTGTTTTTAATGGAAAATAGTAATAAACAATGTCTCAGTATTATGTCTATGTAACAGAAAGGGTGCAGGGCAATTGTTTTTTTGAAGTAGCTAGTCTTTAACTTTGCTTATCTGCCATCCATGGAAAAAAAAATAGATTAATTTAGAGAAAAAACAGAAGTTGAATTCAAATTAGAAAAAAAAAACTGATAGTATGAGAAAACGCAAGAGAAAGCCAGAATCCAAGTAAAAAAAAATGATGGAGGAAAACACTAGCCAAAATGGAAGCCATATTGTCAAACAGTGCCAATTTTGGTATAAAAAATCAAATTATATTTGCATTTAGAAAAAAAGAATAGGAGAACATAAGGATTGGGGTAGGAGAAAAATGTAGGTAAGGAAACACTCGCCAAAACATTAAATGGAAGAGGGCACCATATTATAAAAGAGCACCCTTTGATCTATTTTAAGAGTATAGCATGAGTTTTGACATCATTGGAAAGAGTTTCGTGAAGGGAGATGAGACTAATATGCAGTTTTACCTGCTGGTACTGATTCATGAAATGTACTAGGTCCTCAAGTACTCCCAAAACCAACATTCCATCGAAGTGGACGGCTGCAAGCATCCATTTTGGCAATGTTGGCAAAAATCGCTAAGTTAGTGAACATAATCTGCATTTTAATCATAGAAATGGACAAAGGTAATACACCGACAAACAGGTCATTCCATATCAAATCAACATACTGATTCTGACTGATGTTCTTAGATTTTGATGAAACTCTCTGTATCAAGTATATTCACATAGTTATGGATGGAAATAATTTTTTTTTTTGTGTGTGTGTGTGTGTGTTCCATTCGAAAGTTATTAAGCATTAATTAAATTTTTATTAAAAATTGTGACATACTGAAATAGCTAACTACCATTTTCTACAGAACCGGAAGAGGTACAAACATGGATAATGTCTTATTTTAAAGCTCTTTTGTAAGACTAATTTGACATATAATCCGGCAGAGGTTTCAATAAAACGAATTCTTAGAAATGGAATTAAATTTTAAAATTTTGAAAAATTTCCCAAAATTATTTTGTGTACCCTCTTACGCCTCTGAAAATTTCATTTTGGGATCATAATGGGATCGGGTAATACAGAAAATTCAAATTTTATATGTATGATGAAAATGTCAGTTTAATTTTTAAAATATATAGTAAAAGACACACACACACACACACACATTAGGGTGCTTCTAAAAATTGAAAGTGCTGGAAAAAAATTCGGTCAAAAATTTTCGGTCAATAAATTAATATTTAGGACTTACCTAACTCAAGACATGTTTTGATATTTTCTAACATTATGAACATTATATTACAAAAATTTGTCACCCCTATTTAGTCAAAATACTTTTAATATTCACACATAATACAGTACAATATATTGTAGACTGGCAGTGCATTATGACAGTTTAGAAATGTAGTGGGTTTTTGTTTTTTTCCTCTCTCATTTGTACATGGTTTATTATTGTTCTGTCATGAGCCGCTGGTGGAGAACCTGGGCAGCGTAGGCTTCGTCAGATGGAAAAGTCTTTACCCACTGCAGCCCAGACAAAATTCTCATATTATCATATCATTGCTTAGTTATATATATATTTTTGTACAATTTTGCCCAAAATAAAGGAATTATTATTATAGCTTGTAATCAATATTATTTATCAGTTATATTAAATAGCTTAATGACTAATCTAGTTTATTGTCCGCGTGTCTGGATGGCTTTATAACGTCAGCCTTGGTCAGTGCAGAAAATTGCTTCCTGTACTGCTTAATAACCTGCAATAAGTACTGTTTCTGTTCTTCACTATGGGGGAAGAAAAGAACTGCTGAATTATTATGTAAGTGCAACCCCTTGCCCTGCAAGGTTGTTGACCACTTTTATAGATTTGACAAGAGATTGATTATTTCGGTATTCCTCCTGAAATCTCCATTTACTAGGATCACTCTGTAAAATCCCTCAGACAGACCAAGGGCCTTGAAAAATCTCATGGTCGAAGTTATGATAAAATCATGCAATCCCTTCATTTCTGGATCCTGGAATAGTTTTATTCGTTTTGAAAGAATATTTGAATCTTCTCTTTCTGAGAGAGCAACTACCAGTAATGTTTTTTCTTCCATTGAAACCTCATCAAAAACTCCCAAGTCAATCAAAAGTTCCGATAAATACCAAAGATGATGACCAAATACTGTGGTAGCTGTCACTACTGTATGCAGGGGATGTTGATGGGGTTGTAACACCCCCCACCCATTGCAATGAAATTTTATATATTTAACACAGGAATATGTGAGTTGTAGCTTTGTAACCCCTCACCCCATGGAGGCTATAACCCCTCCCTTATGAACCCTATGGTAGCTACCTTAACTACATATTTGTTTGAGTATTGAGACAGTTCACAGAGCAATCCGAGACCAGTTCTTGGTGATGCAGTAGAAGATGGACTCTGGAATCAGTATTGCATATAAAGTGCTGTTACAAAAAAGCATGTATCCTTCAAATGATTCCATATTTATTTGTAATGCAAAGGACTATGGGATCTTCTCGTTCCTGGTGATCTTTGTTGTAGTGGTTCATTCTGGTTACGAAAGAGCCGCATCTTAATTGAGTAAATAGCCCTAGTCATCTAACGGGTACGGTGAACTGCTACTGGATATCGAAAATTGGTCTCCCATGGGGTGGAACAGCACCTCAGAAGATAACTGATAGTTCAAGAAGTTTGTAATAATCATTTTGTTGCTGGAATTTCCTCAACTCTGCTACTGCAAAGTCAATGACACTATATTTCCAGGGAGAGATCAATGCTGCCATGTTATCATCTATAGCTGTCGAAAATGAACAGTGATCTATTTGTTGCCAAAAATTCTTAAAATGGTTAAAAAGTTCTATATTTGGAAATTTTGAAACATCATACAAAGTGAAGACTTTTTCAAGCACGGTCTTTGAGATATGATGATAGCAGGCTAAATTTAACATTTCTCTACCAAGTTACAATTCAATGAATAATTATTTATTAACCCTGTCACTTATTTTTCAAGAAAACTATGTAAAAATTAACTCTTTTTTTTATTTAACAAATAAAAATGTTAACAAATTTGTAAATGAGATATGACGACAAAAAGTAACTAAATCAATGCTTTCGCACTATTTATTATATAGCTTCTAAAACATTTTAAAGCCTGGCAATATCACGGGAGCAACAAATATGGATCAATACTGCAGCCCGTCATATTAACAGCAGAAAGACTTGAGGAGTTAATAAATTTATTTAATAATAAAAATTAATTAATAAAGTTCCAAAATGCATTATAAAAGGTAGCACCCTCTGTTCTCAGAAATGGCAACTAATTATAAATTATTCTGTAGATCAATTAATTAGCTAAGTAATCACATAAACTTAATAAAATTCAGTTAATAATTTTGTAAAATTGTACATGAATATTTTCATGATTGTAACAATAAGACGAATCAAATTCTAACCGTGAATGCTCATAGTGCACACTTTTGCATAAAAAAATGGCTTTTAAGTGAATTTCAGTTGAAGTAGACAAGTCCAAAATAGTGTTCAATTTTAAAAAAATTGCACATACACTTCCTATATGAGACATCACCAAATGGCACTCTGGAGAAAGATCAAATGCTAAGTTGAGATTTTAACATTGTAAATGGAAGCACCCTAATATATATATATATATGGATTATAATTTAAATGGTTTAAATTGTGGGAAAACCCTTAGCGATTGAACGGTGCTGGCAAGAGTGGGTCAACAACGGCAGATGTCAGCATCGGGACGGCAGTGGTCGACCTAGGGCCACAACAGAACGGGAAGACAGAGCGATTGGGACAGCACCGGATTCGTCGTTATCAACTATCCAACGTGTGGCCCGCACACATGTGTCCAACATGACCCTCTGCAGATGACTGAGAGAGCGGAATTTACGCTCGCGCCGACCGTTACGCCGCTTACCTCTCACGCCTTTACACCGTCAAGTCCGATTACAGTGGTGCCGGGCTCGATCAACTTGGAACTGCGCTGACTGGGGACGTATAGTCTTTCGTGACGAGTCCCGTTTCCAACTGTGTCCTGATGACAACCGTAGACGTGTCTGGAGACGTCTAGGTCAGCGTGGGCATCCTGCCCTTACTATCGCATTAGGGCGGCTAAAAAAAATCAAAGTATCTTGGATTTTTTTGCAGTAGTACGGAAAAGTTGTGAACTCTCATTGTTGAAAAGTATGCAAAATCTTATAACTCTGAACGGGTATCTTCTGTCGTTCAGCGTTTTGTGAGTTACGTAGTCACGTGCATTAGAAGACACTTTGGTGCCGTAAAATGATGATTCGATCTCGTGATGCGATTTTCACCACAGGCAGCATTTTTAATGTAGAACTTTAGAGTTTTAGGTTAAATTGCTTCCAAACAAATATTTCGTGACTTTACCATGACTTCCATGTTTTTTTTAAATCCCATAACCTTTCCAGACCTGGAAAATGCAAAATAAAATTCCATGACTTTCCAGGATTTCCATAACCTGAACGAACCCTGGATATCAGTGATAAGACTGTGCAGAGATTTATAAATCTTGACCAGCTTTACTGCTTTGTCTCCATCAGGTGGTTATGGAGCGTTGACCATACTATACCAAAAGTTTGAAAAAATTCGTTCTATAGCAGCACAATTTGCAGGACGTAAGTTTGAATTGAATTTGCCAAAGTCACTAGAGAAATTATTCCTTTTTTCTGTCCTTATTACCATAACGTTCCACCACTTTGCATCTGGGAACATCTTCACATGCCCAGAAAACATTGGAGGGTAATATTCCACATACGTAATTGTATATGGCAAATAAACGTTCATGGGTATTTTTCAATTAACCAGTTTTCCGCTGCATGTTCTTGGGAAGTAAACAGTCTCTTCCCTATATATTTAAGGTCCATTATGTTTGCTAAATAATGGAATGGTTGAATAGCTTTGTTCATTCTTTTCAACACAATTTCCTTGTAAGGTTCTGATTCCAAACTTTTTGCTAAGTGAAGCCATAATTCTACAGCGTAGGGGGGATAAATTTGTATCATCCGATTGAAGGACGTATAGAATTCAGCTGACTTTTATCAACTGTTTTATCAAGTTCAAAGATTCCCTATAAATTTGTGCATTATGGTGAATTGTAGTGATATAGTTTGGGATACTGTCAGCATGCCCTAAATGAATTTGCACATACTTGTGGTAATGTTTTACACTGTATTGGGGAAGCAGGTTTTATAAGCGGTTTTGTTTGGGGTTTTAATAAGTAGGTTTTTTAACGAACCTTAACGTAACCCCTTCCGTTAACGTCTGGATTTTTTTGGGTCAGGCAAAATTAATACAACCCTGCTCAGGATAGACTTGTGTGGAAAGCATTTGGAGAGACCTTCATCCAGCAGTGGATAGATAATGGTTGAATATGATGATATATATATATGGAAAATCCATCAACCCTTCAAGTTCAAACCAACCAAAGTGAAAATAACCAATTTTCCAAGGATGGAATGCAGAGCATCACCATTTCACAAAATATACCTAGTGTACTTAAATACATATAAACAATATTCGATCCTTGACTCTTTTAGCAATATAAATTTTAAAACGTGTTGAAGTATAAATGTTAAAAAAAGAAAACATTGAAAATAAATACTTAGTATTTATTTTAGTTCAAATATATTTTTGTAGAAGAGACAACCCATGTTACGTTAAGTGAAATGTACAATATAATTTTGTTATATTTTTAAAATTTTTAATATTTTTATGTCATATATGAAATTTTTATAATAGTTTTAGCTTTTCTTATCTTTTTCCTTCAATGGGGGCAGACCCCTCCCTAAAACTGTCTATGATAGCCATAGAAAGAAAGGAGGAGCTTTCAAAGCTAAAGAATGAGAATATGCCTGGCAAAGGGGATCTTCCCAGCACCAGCGTATGTCACTCAACTTGGAAAAATTAAAAGGAAGTGAATATTACATTTCACCACCCATCAGGACCTTCTCATTTTTCTTACCCTTCACCACCTGATGAGCTCTGGATTCCTTCTAGTGATGCAATTTGTAAGTACATCCCTTTACACCAACTGGCCAGACTTAAGTTCCGCCAGAAAGTGAACAGAAAAAGATTGCAGAAGTTACTAAACATCTCCTGGACTAAGGAAAAGACTAAGAACCTTAAGTTTCCAGCCCCCATATTGTCCAAACAATAAACATGTTCACTTTTTAGGGTAAGCTGATGAAACAAATATTTTCCTCTTATAAATTGAATCATTTTCATGGTTGTGAGGTACTTAGAATATACTTAGTTTTTATTAAGTATTAGCATAATTTCTAAAACTACTGGCAAGTCAGCTAGATTTATCTAAAAAAAAAACAAACCTACTTTTATGAAAAACTAAATCCAATGTTAAAGGGAAGCGTAAAAGTGTAGCACAAAGTAATTTTGTGAATTTTTTTAAAATTTTAAAAATGTCGTTTTATGAAAAAATTTAAATCAATTTTTAAGAATTTTTTTTATTGTAACCTCTGTTGTGTTATATGTCAAATTAAAGCCTGTCAAAAGAGCTTTAAAATGAGACATTACCCAGGGGTGTATTTCCTCTGGTTCCAGGCAAAATGGTAATTAACTATTTCGGGGGGCTACAATTTTAAAAACAACTTAATTAATATTCAATAACTTTCGAAGGGAAAGAAAAAAAAAGAAAGGAAAGTTCATAGCTTTCATTCATAACTATGTAAATATAAAATACACTCGATACACCACGTTTAGTCAAAATCCAAAACGGCAAGGGGGATTTTAATTCCCAACCGTGTTGACTTGATATGGAATGATCAAACGTCAATGTTTCAATTAGCTATTAATAAACGTTTTTATGTTACAATATAGAGAAATTTAATCACATCAATGAAATCTAAAAACATATACAACTTACTGCTTTCCTTAAATTAAATACTTAATATGCATTCAAAGAACCATTCCGTAGTAAATTCTGCACGAGCCTCACGAATCTTCTTTAAACATTTGACAGGGATACTAGACGGTAGAAATAGTGTCTAGCGCCAGAAGCAAACTTTAGCGGCGATCTAACTTTTGTGGCAATTGCACATGTGTATAAAACGTCACCTAGGCCAACTAGATTACTACAGGCCCGCTCACGTGAATTTTAAGGGTGTCCCCACTTTCTGTTGGAGTAATTACTGGGGTTGTTCATAGGGGACGCCAAATCACAGGTACAAACATGCCATATGCTTTCATGTGTTTGCAGCAGTTAACCGAAGATTAAAAAGGGTTTCTGGGTTTTCTATAATTTTTACATGATATTTATTTGTGATAATAATGATAGTTTCTTGTTGTGTTCCATTTAGCCTATTTATATCTGCAGTATTAAGGACACAGTAAGTGTTTATTCTGTATTTTGTTTTTTGGTGACATGCTGTTCTATTATGTAGTTTGTATTTTCAAGTAAAATTATTTTGGAAAGAATTGCTATTCATGAATACCTGATTCTTTATTTTTATTATGTGATGTATTAAAAATTTGGCTTGTGTCAAAAGTTATTAGAAATCATGTATTCAATATTATACATTGTATTTAATATATACAATATTATACAATGTATAAAATATTATACATTGTGTAGTTATATCATCAGTTTATTGTAAATTCATGTGTTAATTTCATTAACATTCCATTAAAGTCTTTCCAAACAGGTGTCAAGCCTTCTAATTAATTCTTTATTTTATAATTAATTATAATAAAAATAATTAAATTATTAATTAGTTGATTTAAATTCTATATAATTCTATTTTATTAACCATTAAAATAAAGTCTGCTTTTATATGCATTTTGCAATTTAGCTTTCAGTGTAAACTATCAATTCATTATCAGTTATTAATCATGCCTGAGAAATCATTTCATCCAATAAACCGTCTTCAGTGTAAATAAAAGAGTAGAAAAAGGTATGTAAGATTTAAATTTTAGTTTAAAAACTTGTTATGAAAGTTTGTCATATCACGGTAACATCAACGTCGTTGGAAAATAAAATACGATAACTTTTTGAGCAAAAAGCAATATATTTCTGTATGTAATCAGAAACTGGGCTATTAATTGGCATTTATAGTCTGTTAAATTGAGAATATTAACCCAGGTAGCAGGCGCCCTCTGTCGGAGAAAAACTACGTGCGAGAATCGCCACTGCGAAAATTTGGGGACAGGTTTTCTGTAGCGTTAGGCTCACGTGAGCAGGCCTGTAGTAAATCTAGTTGGCTTTGACATCACATAATCGTGTTTCCAAATTAGCTGTTTTTGTGCTAAATTCTGCTAAAATCGCATATATCTAACTATAGGAGATAGCCAAGGCCATGGCATTCTCAATACATACTAAGCAGGAAACCTCTTGCAACTAGCATCGATATCCTGACATGAATCTCAGGAAAATGATGCATTGCGCATTCCCACGGACTTCCGATGCTTCTAAATCTTTCCGTAGGGGGTGATATAAGAATTGCGGAAACGCTGTACTTCGACAAATGCATTACGACTATAATCGTAAACAGAGAAAGAATAGTAAATTAGTGTTGACGTTTTATCCTGCTATGGATCCCAATGTCCTACGCATTTTCTTTTTTCTTTTAATACGTGTTACGATCAGGCGCGGTTTCAGATTTCTTTTATGGGTAGGCCACTTGAAAAGGGGGGGGGGGTTCTTCCCAGTGGCGTGCCAAAAGGGAGACTGTCTGTAGTGGGTTCCATGGAAGAGTGGGGCGTTATTTTCGTACATTAGCTTTAACAAATATAAAATAAAACTTCCATTAACGGACACCTTTGAAGAACGAAAACCTCCGAATAAGGAATCTATCTCTGGGACAATTGAGAAACACTCCGATAGAAAACGTATGTTATTTTGACATGCATAATAGTTTTCGGTATTTATTTTACATAAACAAATACTTAAATACATATTTGAATTACACCATATATCTCATGGTTATACTCCGAAGTCTACTATACAATACCTAATAAAAAAAATAACACGCTTCAGAATCAACTTGTGTTTTAATATTTTAGCGAAGCTAATTTGGGCTCTGAAATGATAAAAAAAATGAATATTCAATTAATACTTTCTCATATTTCTTCGCAATTTTATCTCTATTTCTGTTTTTTCTTCAATCTCTACTATTCTAGTATCTCAACATTCTCCACTCTACTATTATCCTCTTTATCTCCATTTTCGCTATTTCTTTCAACATATTCTTTCATTTAATGAATTTATTTTGAGAACTGAAGTCGTCGTCCTTTTTGAGATATAAATTTGTCAATTACTATGTCAGGATTAATCATCAGGGTATTGCTGAGTTCATACTCTATGGATATAACAGCTAAGTTATTAAGGCGTTTCCCAGCCCTACTTGTTCGTAGGTAAGTTTTAATACGCTTTATGGTGGAAAATCTCCGTTCAGCCGAGGCTGAAATAAAGAAATATTACATATAGCCCTTATATTGATTTACACAGGTTTAACTGCATTCTGAATACATTAACCCAAGCATTCGCACGGTCCATGTGAATATTTATGTTCATGTCTGTACCTTTCTCGCGTATTTTCTTCATTATAGAAATATATGTTTCAAAAAATGGATTTACGGCAATAAAAATAGAACATTTAATAATAAAATTGTGTGTCATGTAGTTTTGGTAATTATGGTAAGAGGGAAAAAAACGAGTTGGATCAAATAGCCACTATAAAAATAGCTATGGAAACAGAAGTATGGTAATGGTCTTTAATTTCCTAATTGAGGAAATGCATAATTATTAAATGAAATTTCTTAATAAATAGCTATAGAAATTAGTTGGTACATCAAAATAAATCATCCTTATCAAACCCTCTCGATTTGCATATTGCTATCATGAAAATATTAATGTATCAGTAAGAGTTGGCACAGAAATGTACATGAAATATGGTAGATATGGCTTCAATAGCAGCCAAGATAAATAATAGGGGGATGCGATACCACTCGATATGCCCCTGATAGGTTGCATGTTAAAGGCACTCATGTATACTCCGTGCAATTTAATAAATGTGGCTTCAGTAGCAACAGAAATAAATAATGGGGAGCTGCGATACTTCTCGATACGCCTTTGATACTGTATGTTGTCATGTATAAAGACACTCATGTGTACTATCTGTCTATAAAATTTGGTAGATGTGACTTTAGTAGCATCGAAGGTAAAGGCACATCTCGATACGTCTCTCATGATATTTGGACCTAATCGTTTTAAGATGGTTGCAGCTGTGAACATTGCAGTTATTTCAATTGCAATTAAAATTATGAAATTTGTGAACGTCCCCTTTTTTTGTGATCGGCTCTTCTTTCCATCGGCTCTTTTTTCCTAGATTCGTTTCCAGTCTGAATACCCCTTATTAATAGTACATTGGTGTTTTGTTTTTGTTGTTAATGAGAAAAGGCGGCAAGAAAAAAAAATATATTGCTTTGTTCTTAACCGAGTGCTCAATCCATTCATGCTTTTCATGCCAGGTACTGTGAAATGACCTACACTTATCACCCATTTGTCGGTGGGAAAAGTCAAGTTCTGGCTGTGTTGGCACTTTATCACAATTTTCACTTAAATTCAGAGTTATTTTTTCAACTTAGTCCAGCTTGTATTCGCTGTAAGATGAAATCTGATAGCGTTTCAATCTATATAACCCTTTTTAATTGTTACAAATGGCAATGAGTTACACAACATGACGTTAGAAGTTTTGAAGGTATTAATATCCACAGGATTTGTTATACTTGCTATATCGATAATAATCGAGTCAATGTCAAAATGTTAGGTCATGGATCATTAAAATGTAGCATTCCAAATCCATTTGATGTAGAAAAGGAAATGTTTTTAATGTTTAATTCTGTCCCCCTTTTCAAAAACATAGGTAATAATTGGTTTAACCAACAGGATACCTGTCAATCATTCTATCTTCCATCATTTAATGATAATACCAAATCTTAATAGGCCAGTTTTAATGATCTTAAGCAAATACATTTAAATGAAGTTAGTAAAATAACAAAAATTGCCCCTACATTATCTAAAAAATTTTTTTTCAGAGTTCTGTAGATAGACAGAAAGTTTCATTGGTGTCCAAATTATTTAATGATAAAAACAAAATTGCTTTTTATGTTTCGACACCAACTGATGTTAGGTCCTTCGAAGGAATAATAGAATTTCTGGATAAAATTATACGCTGGTGGAAAATAGTAAATGTGCAACATCCGTACAATGGGAGAAATTTGCGAGACCCTTTTTGTGATCCTATAGTAAATTCTAATCATGATAGTTTAACGTTCTTGGATAAATTTGTTACTTAGTTAGAAAACTGGAATTATGCTGCCTAATTCTTCAAACTCTATGCAACGTTTTGGGAAATTGTTTAGAAAAACTAGTCAAGCTTTAATGCATATATCTAAGTCAATGTTAAAATTGTGTAATTACCTGCATGAAAAAATTAAATCTTAAATATATTCTTCTGGGAAAATTCCAAACTGACAATTTAGAAGGAAGATTTGGAAAATATAGGCAGATGTCAGGGGGAATTATGTGTCTGTTAGGCAATTACTTGAATCAGAAAAAAAGTTGAAACTACTATCTTTGATAAAACTGCATTCATCTAGTTCAGGTGAAATTTATTTTGAAAATTTTTCTTTTGTCTTGTGCTGAAAGCACAGATAACGAAAGAGTAGATTTGGATATTTGGGAAACATTTAAAAGTGTTTTTGGATGATTGAAATGAGAGAGAAAACATTCCCAACAATGTCAAAATGGTTTTACCTTTTATAAGTGATTATGCAGCTTTCTCTGTGTCCAAATTTTTGAGCTGCCAAGAATGGCGGCTTTGTTTGCCACTAGACAAATCTTTGTTTGTTTTGTGGTTTTACGGCTCAAAGACTACAATGGTCATGCTGCGCCGGGACCTACTGTTTTCCGAGGAATCCGAACCTCTTATGGCCTAGGGAACCAAACCCCGGACTACAGTGAGCAGTGCGATCTTTATGAGATCTCTGAGTAAGCGTTCTTTGCACTGTTGGGAGTCGAACCCGGATTAACGGCGCACTAGGCGAACGCGTTACCACACTGCGCCACCGCAGGGCCGGACAAATCTTTGAAATTGATTTTGAGAAATTACAGGCATACAAACTTTTAGCCGAAAGTACTTTAGGTGGACTTAAGTGGCCAACGGATTTTGTTGTAGAACTCTCAATAGTTATTTACAATATATTTCAGAAATTGATTTCTGACGAATATGAAAGCAAGTTCTTGCAATGCAGAAATCAAAGAAATTCATTAAAAGAATTACGTTTGCATAAATGGGAAAATGAATCACTGTATTGGAAGAACTTGTGTAGTTACAAAATGTACATGCGTAAACTAGCAGGAAAAAAAATTCTTACTATATTTTCAAATGTATTTTTAAATAATTATTGTAAAGTAAAAAATGTCTCAGTACCTGTAAAATGTAGTAAAAAAGGAAAGCTCTTAACATTTACAGCTGCTGATCATGCTGAAAGAACCTAATAGAAATACACAGATATTTGGTTTCCATAAAATCATGATTTTTAGTTTATTCATTAAATTTTTCTTTACTAATTTTACTATTTAGAGATTTGAAAATGTGTCTAAAAGTTCCTTCAATAAAAACAAGCTAATATAATGTGCGTTTAATCTCACTTCCACCAAGATTATAAATTTTTGTTTATATATTTTTTTCCCCGAACAAACGGTTTAAATTATTACTATACGCATTTTATTTTTGTGGTCATTCTATGCTCTTATTCTTAAAAGCATAATTGTTTATTTGAACAATAAAAACGTCTTATTGTATGGTATTTATTTATTTACAATCTAACAGTATGAAGATGTTCAATTGAATATTTTAAAACCTGTACAAAAATATCAAAATAACATGCAGGAATAAAATGAGATTTATTTTCGATGAAATTAGTTTTTTTTTTCTTTTTCAAAAAGTTCGTAATTTGCTTGATATTATTACTTGCTTTTTCCTAATACGGTTTATGATGCTAAAAACATGTAGTTTTTAAAATAAAAATTACTTTATTTGTATTAATACAAATGCAGTCAAACATTTATCAATTTGTGAAAATTAAATATGTAGACGAAAATATATTCAAAAGTTTCGAACCGCTGATAAATAAGCACACGGTCCCGTAGTAAAAACAGCACCACGGTTGTAAAACTCGTTTTAGCAGTTGCGGGCCCGAAAGGTATTGAGAAGGTCGTGACTTGCCACCCCCCCCTTATTTTTAGAAAAGAGACAAAGTCGTTCGTATGCTACATTTAACTCTTAAGTTACACCTATGCACGGAAATCTATTTACGATTTCAGTCACATCGTAATCGAACAATATATTTTGCACTAGCACTCCGTAACAAAAAGAGTTCGTCGGAATCCATAGCAGGAGTAAAACGCAACACTAATTTACGATTCTTTCTCTGATTAAAATTATAGTTGTATTTGTCTAAATACAGCGTTTCCGCAATTTTTATACCACCCCCTACGGAAAGATTCAGAAGCATCGAAAGTCCGTGGGAATGCGCAATGTATCAGTTTCCAGAGTTCCACGACAGGATATAGATGCTAGTATAATATTCGATCTATATTTTGTATTTGTTGCAGTGTTGCCTCTGAATATTGTGTACCGTGACATCATAGAGTCACGCATGCGCAATAATCGCAAAAGTTAGATCGCCGCTAAAGTTTGCTGCTGGCGCTGGACGATAGCGGGAGACCGTACACAACCACAGGCCCCGGGTCGCGCCTGTGCTGAGCGACAGACCAATCCTTCTGCACATGTGCATGGACTACCAAAAATTCCTATCAGCGTTTTCATTTACTTGACTAATAGGAAAAAATAGCTATCAAATATCAAGCATTAGTACAACTTCATATTTGTATCCCCGCTAATATAATAATTTTATTATGAATTAGTACTTTTATAAATAAATCAGTACTTACCTGACTCACAGAGACCGAACTGGGAGGAGACCCCGCCCGTCGATTCATGCTGTTTCGATCACATTCGATGTATGCTGCCTGAATCAGTATCTGTTGAATAAGTATATGTTAATTCGGTATCTTCATGCATAGTGTATATAAATAAAATAATAACGATACTCACATATCACGACTGATCATTCTTAAAATACGTTGCTAATATAAGAATACTTGGCGACCCCACTATCTAGCGGCTAGATGCTAATAAATCTAGCTAATTTACAGCGTGTTTCGGCATTACTAGTACCTACGAGTGCACATGCGCAGAATGATCGATCCAAGTTGTCAACTTGTATTTTTGTTTCCTCTACGAAATTATTGAACATGATCTTCAACTTGAATCTCGATGATATTGGGTCATTGGTAGGAAAAGAGGAAAGGGCTTTTCTTATACAGGGTGTCTCAGCACCAGGGTTGCAAACATCTAGGAGGGGTAGGGTACACCTAGACGAACAATATTTGTCATAGAACCTAGGGTCGCAAACCACTCACAGCGTCAGTTCTAAAACCGTCCAGCATGCACAAATAGTGACAACCAGTGCATGAGAAGCGCAAAATGCGATGTCCTAATCATCTATGCACTTGAGCAGCTGACCTGAGTTTTATCTGGCGCTTTTCACGCACTGGTTGAAAATATTTGTGCATACTGGATGATTTTAGAACTAGCGCTGTGAGTGGTTTGCGACCCTAGGTTCTATGACAAATATTGTTCGTCTAAGTGTACCCTACCCCTCCTAGATGTTTGTAACCCTATTGCTGAGACACCTTGTGTAATTGTCATAATAGATCATAAATATAATTATCATTAGAGCATTTTTACTAAATTATAAAATTCCATGAATGATAATGTAGAATAACTATATAAATTTAAAATCCCCCTTGGAAAAAAGTTTCCATAAGAAGAAAATGAAATTTTGAGGAAGTTTGATGTTACACGTTGCATTCTACAGTAAGATATATTTTGAGGTCCATTTTCCTGTCATGTTTAAAAAAAAAAAACCAGACTATCAGAAATACAAAAAATACAATTTTCTAATAATATGTCGCTTTTTTTCATATTATTCCTCTCGAACGTAAAGACCTTCTTTTGAATGTATGGAAACTGACAGAAAATTTTGTTTTTCCATCGACCAATTTTTGGAAAACGGCAACTGAAAATTCAGTACAGTTGGTTCAACAATTCTGAATGGCTTGTCTATTCAAAGAGATGTGATGGTGCATTTTGCAAATATTGCGCTCATTTCTCATTATCAGGAGCTGGAAAACAAGGCCTAAGTTTGAGAAAACTAGTGAGAGTACTGTACAGTAATTGGAGACATGCAATAGAAGATTTCAACAAACACCAACTTACTAATTATCATGCCAAATGCAAGCTTGATTCTGAAAACCTCCTTGCAATCAAGTTAGGCAAGAAAAATGACATAATAAATGATATAGATAAAAGTATAAATAGGAAAATTATTGAAAATTGACTTATGCTAACTTTTCTGATAAAAACTGATGTTTCGTGGTAGACAAGAGTTAACTCTTAGGGGTCAATTGGCATTGATTCTTCTAAAGAAATTGCACAACATGAAATGAGCCTTCACGCTGTTTTAAAAATGCGACTTGAGAGTGGGAAAGATATCCTAAGTTCTAGTGAATGTTTTTATAAAGACACCTTTTAATGAAACTGACGTTATTTCATATTCTGCCCCTGAGCAGCGGGGCTGTAATCAGAAGCGTCGACCCAAAAGCGATTAACCCAAAAAAAGTTAAATTAAAATTCACGGAAAACGTAAGGGGCACTTATGAGCAATTTTATGCTAAAACGAACAAATGCAATTTCGTCGATCCAGCTCCTCAAATGCGACAGAAAATCGCCAAGTATCATAGGAAGAGTTAGGATTACCTTATGTACATTATGATAAGATCAAATAACGCTATTTTTCAGAATTTATTTTATTTGACAACAAAAATTTTATTCCCAGTTTTTATTTTCTGAGGTGGGGAGGGGGGGCTTTTTCGAAATTTTCCACAATTTCAAGTTGAGACAAAAATGGGAGATACGCTTTTGAGGAGAGGGCAGATAGACGGAATTCTAGAAACTTTATTACCGATTTCGCTTTGCGTAGCCTTCCTGATTGAGAATTGATAGTAAACTTAAAAATCGAAAATGAGTGTGAAGCCAAAGAACGTGGATAAACGTAAACTATCCCTAAAAACAGAAAAGGCCGCA
>QLNU02015270.1:104852779-104875131 GCA_006491805.2 Dysdera silvatica | reverse complement strand
GGCTAGGTCCGAATTGCTGGAGTTGTCTCGTTGCCATTGGACAATTGGAGCTCGTCTGCCGCGACTGGGCGAACGACTATAAATTAAGCTTGTTAGTTGTCTAACTTCATTTCTTAATTGACTTAGTTGTTCTTGTAGCGTGCGATGAGATTCCAATGGTCGTTGCACTTCGATAATACTCGCATTACATCATGCTACTTCATGAACTTTATAAGCAATTCGGGCTAATTCGTCGAGAATTTCGCCTCCAAAAGACATAATCTGCTGCCCGCTGAGAGAAGTCTTCTCAGCCAAAGTCCTCGAAGCATAGAGTAATTCAATTTACCTGATGATAGCTCTCGCATTTCCCGGAGCAGCATACCTGGCGTTTTATCTGCGAGTGTCAAATTCTGCAAAAGTGTTTGGAGTCTGGCTACTTCTGACTGGGCAAATTGTTCGTTGATTCGTGTTTTAAGTGCGAGATAGGCATCCCTAGGAGGGTCTCTTATAATATCGCTTACCCCAAAAGCAATTCTGGTTCAAGGACTGCTACAACACAGTGGAACTTCGTTCGGTTGTCTTTAATACCCAAAGTAATGAACTGGCTTTCCAGCTGACGAAACCCAAGTTTTGTATTGTTTTTTCCAAAAAAGGTTGTGCTTTGAAGGCAACACGTGACAATTCTAGAGATGGGTCTGTATTGTCACCCATGTTGTTAATTTGAAAGACGTTTGTATAAGAAAAAAAAATTTTTGGTGATTATTGGCGACATAAAAAAATTACCGTGGCGATGTGATGATGGCAAGTTCTTCTGCTTGGCGTTGTGATGTGGAACGATATTGGCGATATTCGACGGCTGTAACAATGCGACTAAGTAAACTGACAATTACGATTTCTTGGAATTCATTTAAAACGTCAGCTAATCCAGCGATAGATCGCTAACGAAATGCAGCTGTTTTAAATATCACGTCCGAGTCACCATTTTATAGAGGTGTTAGAAGGTAGCATGACAGGACAGAGAAAATGTACCTAAATTCGAACGCTATAAAAATACTTTTTAATAATATCATTCTTTACAAAATCCAAAAGCTGAGAAAACACGAGCGCATGACTTGTTACTATTGTTCTTTCTTCGTGGAAAAAAGTTAAAAAATACGAAATGTAATAAAATAAAATGTTTGGTGTCCACATGTCAAGGTGGGAGCACAACAAATATAATTAAGTTTGAAACCTGCTAAGTTTACATACTGACCTTAATCAATTCTAAAATATGCTTTTTGTCATAATTTTTTTCTAAATAGCTAAAAAATTTTGTCAATCAATTATTATGACAATCATTGCTGCAATAAAAAAGTATGCAATATATATCATAAATAACAATACACAAAATGTTCCATTTCTAAAACTTCGTATAAATTAAGAACATCCTCTTTTACTGAATCAATCTTTCCACTCCAAAAACAAAACTTAATTTGACAATCACCTTACTTTAGAAAAATTTAATGACATCAACAAAAAATCTTATTAAGGAACCCGTTTTATTAAGATGTATGTGACAAAAGGACAAAGCAAAATATTTCTCATAAGTTTGACATGACACATAGCACTTCTCATGAGCAAAAGTGTAAGCAATCATTGTCATTAATATCGACATTAAAATCAATACATGAAAATACCATATTGTACAAAAATTCAGATGATCCTACAAAAGAAAATGTAAGGTGCAAATTATTTATACACTTAATGTTCACAAGAATATAGTTGATTAAAATAGTCAACTCACAAACATTGAAAAGACTTTTAAAAAAAACAGAATTTTTAATAAGTTTAGGAGAGAGTTTTATGAAATGTTTGTGTTCACCCTTTTACGAATGTTTAAACTACTTCATTAAGAAGAAGTTTTAAAACAGACCTTGCACTCAAAAGGCGGCTTTTCACTAGTATGTGCTCTTCTATGATATAAGGTGGTGCCTATGAACAAAAGGGTTGTGACAGGTCTTATACTAAAAAAGGCTTTTTATCAGTGTGTATTTTCTTATGTCTTCTTAAAGATAAAAGGTGAGAAAAACGTTTATGGCAGTCTTCACAATTAAAAGGCTTTTCACCAGTATGTGTTCTCCTATGGCTTTTTAAAGATGAAGTGTGAGAAAAACACTTTTGACAGTCTTTGCACTCAAAAGGCTTTTCACCAGTATGCAACTTTTTATGACTGATTAAATGGTCACTTCGATAATAACTTTTATGACATACTTCACACTCAAACGGCTTTTCACCTGTATGTGTTCTTTTATGACTGTTTAAAGAATTCCTTTGAGAATAGGATTTTTGACAGACCTCACATTTGAAAGGCTTTTCACCTGTGTGTGTTCTTTTATGATTATTTAAATGATCTCTTTGAGTGAAAACCTTAGAACAAACAGCACACTCAAAAGTCTTTTCACCACTGTGTATTCTCCTATGGATTTTCAAAGATGAGCTCTGAGCAAAACATTTATGGCATTCTTTGCATACAAAAGGCCTTTCACCAGTATGCACCCTTTTATGACTGTTCAAGCTGTCGCTGCGAGAAAAACTTTTATTGCAAACTTTACACCTGAATGGCTTTTTGCCAATATGTAGCCGTTTATGAATATTTAAACTGTCACTGCGAGAGAGGATTTTATGGCAAACTTCACATTCAAATAGTTCCCTACTAGTATGTATTCTTTCACCAGTACCTAAATCCCCACTACCATTTGAAGTACTGTGTTCAAGCTCTTTCTGTTCTATGTCTTCATGCATCATTATGAAAGAATAAATGAATTTGCTTTAGGATTTTTTATAGTTTCAAAAATATACTAATTTTTAAAATACATTTACATATTAGTGAATGCAAACTTCATGGTTAGTGCATAAACTGGATAAATTTGTTAACCATATCCTTTATCAACTGGTAGCTAGCACAAGTACTTCTAACACTAATTTAACACCCAAAGTGAAATTAGAAGGCACTGGTTATAAATTCGAAAGTGCATCAAATGCCATGCAGTGGCTATACGCTTGTATTTAATTCAGATTCTCAAATTCCTCCCTCTAAAATCAACCATTTCGGCTGACGAAATCTCTGCATAAAAACGATTTTATTTACAGTTCAATTAGCTACATAAGAGAATATGATAAAATAGTTCTCTGAAGCATCAATTAGGTCATTATCGGTTCATGTAGACAGTATATAAATAGCATGTAGACAGTATATAAATAGCATGTAGACAGTATATAAATAGCATGTATACAGTATTTGCCTGATCTTAGCTTCTTCTTAAGTTTTCTGTGGAACAGGCTTCAATATTATGGAAATAGAGATTATGCAGCCAAAGTGAGAAGCAGTCTAAGCTTCACCTCCGATGCTTCGAGTCTAAATATAAAAACTTAATTAGGCAATTAAAATATAAAAGCAAACAATGATAAAACATACAAAAGTAAATAAAACAAAAATTTTAAAAATAATCTAATAGAATTTGAATAGCAAAAACGGATTTTAATTTCCATCCCCCCCTCCCATAAAAATAAAGTTATGTGAATTTCCATTTTATTAATTTTTCAATTCATATTTAACCCTTTCGCAAACACCGGGTTTGACCCGGAAAATATAGCGGTAAATGCCACTATATCTGCGAATGTTTTAAAATATTTGAAATTAGATTTATATTAAATGAAATTTTATTTAATTAAATATAACATATTTTATACATAAATATCTGACAATCTTATTTTATTATTTATCCTGGATGTTACAGTGGTGAATGCCACCTTAGAGTGGTCCTTATTTTAAAAATTTTAAATTTTCAAGCTCTAAGCTTCTAAAGCAGCGGTTGCCAACCTTTCGGACCTCATGAACCACTAAATTCATATGTTTAAATCCCGCGGACCACATTTCGTGAATTTAGTGCAATATAAAGGCGAAAATTGTCATTCAGAATATGAGAATTTCTTAGAATATTATTTTTGTTTTATTAATAAAACATTAAAAATGCAAATAATGTCCAGATTTTTCTGCGGACGACCAAAATTCTCTCACGAACCACCGCTCTAAAGGGGAGTTATAACCCCCATCAAAAACCCCTGCATATGCCAGTGTCAGAGAATCAACATTTATCTACTACTAAGAACAGGGTGTACTAGCAAACTATTTCTCAAAATAATTAGCATTAGGAATGATGCAAGTGCTTGACATGGAATTCAAGGTAAGACAAAATGATTAAGATGTAATGAAAGAAATTTAAGCACTGAAACAAGAATTACACTGTAAAATGGCAGAGTTCTGCTTTTGGTGCAATAGTAAAGGTGTCATCTGTCAAAAAGTTTAATGAAACACAATTACTGCTGATCTCTCATCAACAAAAAACCACAGTGGTTTCTACAAATAAAAAGGGGTTTTTTTTTCTGTTATGTGTGTGTGTACATTTGTGTATGCTTTATGATGCAAAAAGAACAAACGACTGTTCCCTTCTTCTTAAAAAACTTTGAAATGACAAAATGAGCTGTTTGTTTGTTTTGTCTAAGAGCAACTTTAGTAGGGTCTTGTTAATTTTAACCGTGATAATAAAGAAATCTGAATTTTTTTTCAGTCGGCTACCATTGCAGTGACAGACAAGACATAAACAAGCAGTACAGTATGTTGCCAACTAATTAATATTTCCCATAAAAGAAGCAGAAATCTTCCATTGCCTGCCTGTCGTCTGTATCACGCAGGGCCATTTCTACCATTAGGCCGGAGTAGGCGACTGCCTAGGGCGGCAAAATGGCGTAAAAAATTTAATTTTAAATCAAACAAAGAAAAAATTGAGCAAATGAGGAGAAAAAATGAAAAATAGGAAAAATTAAAATATCGAATTGTTTTCAAAAGCATACGAAACAATTAGTTAATAAGTCTTTACATTGACGAATGTAAAAATATTTGACATGTTTCATTGTTTAATTTTACACACAAGTTCTTTCATATCTAATACATTTAAGCCTTCTAGCTCTGATAATACAACGTTGTGTTTTGAAATATTACTCCGTCAATATTACAATTTTCAAAAATATAAAATGTTGAAATTAAACAATTATAACATGTAGCAATTGTTTTACTATTCACAATATTCTAATATTACAAAATAACTAATATAAGTTTAAAATATAAATATAATTAACGGGTTTAATGATTAAAAGTATAATAGAACATTTACGTTGTTGAACCGCTGGATGTTGGTGGTGGCAGAGAGGGAGACACGGGCAAAAGAATGATGGTAGTAAAAGGGTGGGATGGCATTTTTCAATTTTCGACTACGGCGACGAAGTATCTAGAACAGCTCCCTATTAAGTTTAGACTATTGTTGAGGTACCAAGATTGTCACTAGGACATTGATAAAATCACTGAAATAAAAATGGAAATTTATTTTTAGTTAAAACAAAACAACTAAACAACCTCCAGAGATATGTTAAAAGCTTACATTTTTTAAAGCATTAAAAGCTTTCAATTTTTTTCACGTCCAGTCGGGCATATGGCAAAAAAAAAAAAAAAAAACATGCCCCGCTGAAATTTTTACATGTCCCGCAATAGATTTTTCTGGCCCTGATATGTATGCAAATTTAAAAATCCAAAACCCCAGTAGATATAAAAGATTTGACCCATTATATCAAAATATATCACAACATTCAACCATGTAGGTCACATGATCAGCACATTACATGTTAAACAGCAAAAATTTTATCTATATGTAACATAAGTGACCATGGAATGACCATCATGTGCTTTTGGCAGTAATAATTATATTTATTTCTATCTGTACATATTTTACATTTTCCTTTAAAAATTTCAAATGTACAGGATTACCCATATACGTAAAAATTTCGACACCTATGTTCATTAGTTCAAGCTAGAGTTTTGTGTTTTAGGAGTAAAGGAGATGCCGTTCTCATCCTGGATTCGAACCAGGGTCTCTCTGTTGAGCCTGGAGTGTCTTGACTGCTAGACAAACGAGGACAGAAACAACGCTCAATGGGCAGGCTCAACTGAGAGACCCTGGTTCGAATCCAAGATGAGAACGGCATCTCTTCCCCTCCCCCCCATCTTTTTCACCTACAACAAAAATCTCGAGCTTGAGCTAATAAACATGGGTATTAGAACTTTCACATATAACTATTCCCCATGAAAAAACAAAAAAAAACTTGCCCCAAAGGCTTTTCTGTGTTATTGTACTTTACAGCGCTATTGCCACTATGCGGCAATTGTGAAATCCCTGTGAAGGCTAATAATATCTTACATTCCTCATATAGAACATACATCTAATCTGAAAAAAAAAAATAATATAGATTATTTACATTTGTATCTCAGTGGTGACCCATGGTGAGATTTAAGTGTAAACGGTAGCAGACACAGACTTTCATTTTGGGGGGGGCGGTCAAAAACAGAATTTGCCATGGTCTTGGAATAACACACCCTTCATTTATCATGAAAATCGGAATTTCTTTACAGTGAAAAAATATATTTTGGGGGTCATGACCCCTGTGACCTCTGAACCGTGTCCGCCCTTGAGTGTGAAGCCAATATACCAAAATCCAAAGTTACTGTAAATTTATTTACTGAATGAGGTAAAAATGGGTTTCTTGGCGGGTATAGACCATAAACTAATGTTTTGGTGAATCAGCTTTACACAACTTCATTTAAATGGTCTTTTATTTGTATTTAAATTATTTAACTTAATGTTTTTGCATAATCTATACTTTTTAAATACATACAGTTTTGTCCTTACATGTTTCTATATGTTGTCTATATTTTTCATAATGCCACTACTTCTATTTTATTTTCAGCTAATTCTATAAGTATTAATTAGGTGATACTGCAGAACACGCAACCCATTACTTTATCTATCCCCATGAAATCGTAGGCAAATGTGCTAGATAGTGTTGTGACAGTGCCATGCATTCACGTGGATGGGTGTAATCCGCATGAACTGGTATGAGACGCCATTTTATTTTTTCTTCACGCTCCTAGTGAGCATCTGAATGTTTTCATTTTTTATGGATTTCGGGTTTTTTTTGTATAGATTGAGTGGGCCATGAAAAAGGGTTTAATTGCCTGCAAGTATGAGTGTACGAAGAGGAAGATAATGGTGATCCCATGTGCCAGACATAGTGTTGAAGATGATGTGGAATGGTGTAGGAAATGAGGTAGGGTTTTGAGGTTTGGAGGAATAACAGAAAGGGAGAAGGAGGATTCGGATGCACTAAAAGAATGAGAGAGGAAGAGGGGAAGAAAATTAAGGAAAAGTAGGGTGGGAGGAAGATGATTCAAGGATATTATGGGAGGGATGGATTCCCAAAAAGTAGGGAGGAGGGAAGAGGAGGAAGCAGAATAACATTAGTTAGAGGAGGGGAGGAGGAGGATTGATGAAAAGTATGCGAGGGAAGAAGGAGGGAGATCGACGAAAAGTATGCGAGGGGAGGAGGAGGATTATTAAAAACATCATAGACAACATGGCGGCTAGTGACTTTGCCGATGCCGGAAACATCCGATCACACAGAATAAGTACTCATTTCAGCTTTTCTTCCTCAAGCGTGGCAAAATGCACCAATATGCAAATACTATGCATCCCTCGCCAAATTAGTCGCCAGGTGCCACCCCTCATGGAAAATAGGCAGGGTCTTAACAGACGTACTGGAATTAGCTCCCTCTCCTGGTTTTCTGGTACGCGGAGTTACATTAGGGGGAGGATACGTTAGTGAGGAAAACAGCATTTTTTTTTTACTTTTAATTAAATTTGTATATACTTCTGTTTACATTGAACAGAAGTATTCTTTGAACTTAAATATTTATATGATTTATTGAAACACGTTTAAAAATGAGTAGGGCCCCCAAGACCCATTTGTATCATTTTTTATTTAGCTTACAGAAATTCGATTTATAATATATATGGTTCAATAAATTTTATGATTATTAAATATATAAATAAAATAGTCCGCTAATTAGGGGTTTCACTGTATCAGAATACTTCACTTTAATATAAACTGATGTTTATATAAATTTAACTAAAAGGTGAAAAATCTTAACCTAACATTGATTTGCATGGCTCCTGGGTTCTACTCATCATTATGTTTCAATAAATCAAATTAATATCTTATATGTTCTAGGAATACTTCAGTTTAATATAAACGGAAGTTTATATAAATTTAATTAAAAGCAAACCTTAATCCCGCACTGATTTGAACGGTTCTTGTGATCTACTTATTATTAAATGTGTTTTAATAAATCAAATTAATATTCTTAAGACCCTGCCTCGTTTCCATGAGGGGTGGGACCTGCCGCCTGCTTTAACGGATCTTAGCTCCGCCTTCTTTGTAGGATGTTTTCCTAATGGTAGTCGGGTTCCCAGTTTGGTGTACGATTGCTCTTTGGTGTTTTTTTGCCACGTTTGAGGAAGAAAAGCCTGGCGGCTGTGACCAGTGCTGCCAGTACCAATTGCCAGTTACGAAAACACGGACTAGAATTGAGTGGGTTGCGTGTTCTGCAGTAGCGCCTATTAATTAATTATACTCTAGCGGTATAATGGCAAACTGCACTAAGCAAATAAAAACAAAAATTACACAAACTTTATTAGTGCGGTTAATTTATATAAAATGTTAAAAAACGTTGCTGACAGCTATTTCGATAGTACACAAGTTATCGTCATCGGAGCAGGGTGACTTCTGCTCACATTCGTGATGTTGGTTGGTGTTGCCACCACGTTGGTTGGAAACTTGATTCTATGGACAAGGAATTAAGAGGATTGGTGGAGTGGTTGCTAGCCGTGAGACAGCACGTTTTTTCCAGGTTTTTCGGTTTTAGGAACTCGGACACAAGTTCTTATTTTCCAATGTACAAACAATTAAAAAAGTCAACTCAACACTTGATCTCAGTTTTTAAAGTTGAAAACGTTTTTACGGAGGTCAAGTAAAAAAAAGCGTCACATTTTTTCGTTATTTTTTTGCGGGAAGTTTTAATAAGGTAGGATATCGTTTCCGCTTTATTATAATAATACAATCATTTGTGTTAAAACCAATGAAAAATGTTTGTTGCCACTATATTCTGGTGGAATCAATAATAGCTAAACAAAGAAATGTTAGTTGTGATTAATTCTTTACTTTTTAATTTTGGTTATCATGGTAACCCGAAAGGCACGAAATGCCAGAGGGTGCTTTTTCTCTTTTGGTTTATTAGTATTCATTCAAGTTTTGACGGGTACGCACGTAGTTTTTCTATTCCGCTTAAATTCGAATGTTATTCTTTATTCACCAATGACAAAACTGCAAACAAAAAATCGTCAATGTTATTGAATACATTTTCAACGTTCTAATATTCAATAACATTGAAGGTTTTTTTTTTTTTAAGCATTTCATATTTTATGAAACATCAACGTTGCAGTCAATGACCAACTCTTGGGTAACAATATCCGTCGAGATCGTTATACTTCATCGAATCCACTATGGCATCCATTTAAACTCTCATGATCTCGCTTGATGAGGCTTATTTTGTAAACGCTGTCTATGTGTGTATGATTTGTTTGAAGTAAAAAGCACCACATATTCGTCAAAATATCATAATTTTATGCTGCAAAATTATTAATTAGATATCACTGTAGCTTTACATTACAGATTGCAAAAACATTCGGAGGTAAATAAGTTTTTAACGTATAGGTAATCTATGTCGTAAGGTTTATATTTGTAAGAATCTTAAATATATTTGTTACCTTGTTATACAGTTGTAAGTATATGACAGTGCTTTAATTTAAAGAAAATGTTTTTGACAGACGAGCTTTTTTATATCTTTAAACTGCGAAATAATGTTTTATGACATTCAAAATTCAATTAATAATTGCTTTAAATGAAGGAAAGAGAAATAAATATCCGAAGAAATTATCGCTGCAGCGGTTGAAAATAAGTGTCTGTGAATAAAAATTTACGAGTATAGATTTTCTTTTCACTCATTATTTCTTATTTTCCCCTGATGTTATTATGCACATCATATACTTCGTATTACGTACATTATAAGTGCCTGCAGGATTGTTTGTAGAATGGGGGTGGGTGCAAAACGTATTATGCACATGCATCTTTCTGTGGCTATTTTTGGGAGTTCCGCGTCAATTCGTTACGCACAATTTGTCACGGAACAATTCGTCGTGGGACAATTTGTTGCCGGACAATTCGTCGTGGGACAATTTGTCGACGGACAATTCACCGTGAGCACAATTCGCCGCGAACACAATTCTTTGCAACGACAAGTCGTCGCGTAATATTTATGTTATAATTTACAGTATATTTATTTATTGGGTGTTTCTTTGCATGTAAATAGAGTAGCACACCAGCAATCCGACAATATATTTATTAATTAATTACGGGGTTCTTTGCTTGTAAATATAGCAGAAACCCGGTAATCCGAATTTTGCTTATCCTAAATATCCTGCAATACTATTTTTTTAAATTGACACTCGTTCAACATTTTAAATGTAAATACAGTTGAACCCAAATAATCCGAACTTCACTTAACCAAAATGGCCTATGTTATCGGATGACCGGAGTACTACTGTATAAACAAGTAAAACATTGAACGAATGTCCTCTTCAAAAATAATTGCAAAAAAATAGTATTACAGGACATTTTGGATAAGAGAAATTCATATTACCAAGGTTCTACTGTATTTACAAGTAAAACGTTTAACTAGCGTCCACTTAAAAAAAAATTGTAAAAAGACAATATTGTAGGACATTGCAAATTATAACATAAGTATAACGAGAAAAATTGTGCTTGCGAAGAATTGTGCTGGCGACAAATTGTGCACGACGAATTAACGCGACATCTTTTTAGGACCCTCTCATCCCCTTGTCATATTCGGATGTCAATGAAAAAAAATAATAATAATAATAATAATTTTGCATGAACGTCATTCAAAGATCTAACTTAAAATTTAAATTCTACATAATCGAAAAGGAAAAACAAATAAATAAAGCTTGTGTATGAAATTCATTCAAAGAGCTAAATTAGATTTTGCTTTCTACGTAATTGAAACGAAAAAAAAAAAAAAGCTTAGAAAAATGCATCCTCTGCAAATTTTAGACCATATAAAGGATAAACACAGTGACTCCATGTTAACGACTGCTGTCCGAGCACTGCCAACTAGATTGCTAGTTTAAATAATCTAGTTGGCCGTGGTTCGAGCGGCGCTGTGTAACGTGGTTTTAAACACGTCATCGGTCATGTGAGTGAAGGACGCTTCTTCCTTCCTAGCAAGTTTCTCCCTATTCTTTTATTGTTTTAAAACGATCACAGTTCGATATTGTGCTTCATATAATTTCAAGGAAAGGGGAAAAAAAGGTGAAATTCACTCATTTCACAGGTAAGAGTTTATTAATGTATTTAATATATGTGTTTTTTTCTTCTGTTCGCATTGCAAATGAGTTTTTCCTGGTGCGTCTTTTAGAAGAATTTTTCTCTATTAAGCTTGATTTTTTTTAAGACGATGAAGTGAAGAGATTGTCGAAAACAGTATTTATTAATAATGTATTTTTAGCCGTATTGTATAACAGTTAAAGTACAGTTGCACCTAATTAATTGACTTTAAATTTTCATAGTGATTAATTTGTTATGCATGATACTCTAAAAATTCTGAAGCAAAATATGAAACTGTAAATTTATTTTCTTTCATAAAAGCAAGTGCACCGAATTATCAAAGTTTAAACTAAGTAACTATCATATTTTTCATTGGATTGAACTCATTGGTGGCAATTAATAAGTTTTCATTTTGAAATTGCACATTATGAGTATAAAATATTACTGTCAAGAAGAAATATGAAAAATCCGGGGAAGGGGTCTTCGGGATATATTACCCCAAGCATAGGCGGAATTAGGGAAGGGGCCCAGGCCCCCCTTCCTCTAGTCAATTGTAATTTTATATCATTATCCTCTCTTTTGCCATTTATCAATTGAATTTTCAAAAGAATAATAATAATGTAAATAAATAAATCAATCAAAATATTTGCCTATTCAAAAATAAATAAAAAGTTTTGGCCAGGTGAATTTGAGTGATTGTTAGAAAATGGATGAATTCAATTCCTCTTCTTTTAGGATATCTAATGTAATACCATCATCACCAGGGGCTCTTCCTTTCTTCATACTTTTTATTGCAAATGAAACTTCTTCTTTTAAGATTTTAGGAGCTGTTCCTTCGACTATTTCAATGTCTTCGTTTAATTCACTGTTACTTTCGTATAGATTTTTGTAGAATTCTTCAACTCTTCTAAGTATTTCTTCCCTATTTCTTGTTACGGTGCCATCCTCTCCTTTTAATGCAATGATGTGTTTCTTCCCAATAGACAAACTCCCTTTAACAACCCTAAGGCTCTTGTTATTTTCAATGGCCTTCCTTACTAGCTCACAGTTGAATTTTCTTATGTCTTCTTTCATGCTTTTGCGCAGAGTTTTACAAAGTTCTATGTACTCAATCCTGGAACTGGTATTTTGATTGTCCACCTTCATATCTCTTCGCCTTTTCATGAGCTGTTTCGTCTTCTCAGATAATTTGCTATTGTGCTTTTTACAGGTTACACCACCAATTTCCCCAGCAGTTTCAACTATTGTCTTAACAATGTTTTCATTTGCTTCTGAGATATCACTTTCATCAATAAGTCCTTCCAGTGCAGAAAAGCGATTTTTTAATTCCAACTTGAATGCCTCGGTATTTTCTTTTAATTTCTTTAAATCCACCCTCTTACTTACTTGTTTCCTAATGAGCTTCTGTCGTTCTAATTTAGTATTTAAGTGCACTTTACATCTCACCATTCGATGATCACTTCCAGTATTAAATCTGTTCAGTACACTGCAATCTTCAATAATTGATTTCTTGTTTGCCAGGATATAGTCAATTTCACTAGTTCCCCCATTTGGGTGTTTCCATGTCCATTTTCTTTGCGGTTTCTTCTTAAAAAATGAATTCATGATGCTAAGATTTTCAGCTTCTGCAAATTCGATGAGTTGATCGCCACGTTCATTCCTTTCCCCATATCCGTATTTACCAACCGATGTCTCTCCTTGTTCCTGTTGTCCAATTCTTGCATTGAAATCCCCCATGATGAGCTTGATATGTTGTTTCCCTTTGGTGTGTAACTCTTTGATTTCTTCATAAAATTCTTCAACCTCTTCGTCGGTATGGCTTGATGTTGGTGCATATACCTGTACTATTTGAAGTTGGTATCGCTGGGTTAGTTGAACAACGAGCCTCGCTGCTCGATCTGACGTGCTTTCGACTTCAAGAAGGTAGTCTTTAATTCTTTTGTTGATTAAGAAGCCAACACCACTTGTTCTTCCAGTTTCCGTTCCTCTATAATAAAACAAATGTCCACTTTTAAGTTCCACCAACTCTTCACCTTTTCTTCTAACTTCACTGAGTCCTACAATGTCCCATTTGATCTTGTCAAGTTCTTCTTCCAATTCCTGAAGTTTTGCTTCAGAAGCAAGGGATCGTCCATTAAACGTAGCCAAGGTCAATAACAAACGGCAGCCTGGGCCATTCCAGTGATTCTTAGCACCCCCTGCTTTCATGCCACACTGACCGCTGCCTTGATCAGGAGCACTCCAGCACCTGGAGACTAGGGGCCATGGTTTTTGGTGTGTCAACATAATGGAGGAATTAGCCATAATTTCACCACGCTGGCTAGACGGGTTGGTGAATTAGCCCCCTCCCTTCTGCTTTTCGTCGTGCAATATTAATTTTTCCTCTGTGGATAGAAAACCGGTTCGCACCACATGAGAGCGGAGGTAGGACACTAGGTTACTGGCCCGGCCGGTTCCACACATCGTCACATACGTTCAGCGTGTGGGTCTCCTTCCAGTTAGATACCAGCAACCCTTTTACCCAGGCCAAATATCTAAGTAGACTTATATATTTAATGTCAATGAATAAATTTCTTACCGTAAATTTTCCATTGAAATCTTATAGAGGTTTACCAAAAGTTTTCATTTCTCTTATATTTATTATAGAGTACATGAAGAAAATAAAAAATTTAAAATAAAATTTTAATGTAACTTATTTTGAAAAACTGGGGGGCTCAGCCCCAGGCTTGATACAGCTCTGATTTTAGTTAGGAATGAAGAGTTACCTTTTATTATTTTTGTATTTCAATTATGTAACGCTAGCAACTATAAAGTTTTGAAATTGATTGATTGATTTGATTTTTATGATGAAAAGGCACAGTGGCGGCTCCTTCATTTGTACACATGAGCACGTGAATCCTTGAAGAGAAATTATGAAGAAAATAAGATATAACAAGTTAAGTAAAATAAAATATCAGATACACAATATGAAACTGTAATAGTATAAAATACGAAATTTATTACGTGTAAGTCAATTATTACTTTATTTGGTTGGTGACTTCATTAACCGGGATGCAAGGAGCAGAGCGTTAAGCGAGTAGAACGTGCGAATGGAAAAACTGTCCTTGAAAAGCAGTTTAGCATGGAAGGCATTGCAGTGTGGGATACTTGCCGCTTACGGCGCTACCGTTCGCACATTTTCGTTGTGCGAGAAATAGAACGCAATTTCATTTATTGAGTTTCTTTTTCACTCGTGCTCTCACTTTGTTTGCTACTTGGTACATTCGGTTAGTTTAATTTTTTTAATTAACTATTATGGTTAGTTTTATTATTATGTGTACAAGCATTATTTTAAAACATATTATGGCCCATGCATCACGGCACCAGGCATCGTGAAATCATTTTTTCTTTTGCGAACAATTTACAAAACATACGTCCCGATGGTTCTGTGTGCCGACCATTTGGCAAGTATACTAACCCTGTGAAGAGTAATAATATCTCATATATACGAAACAATTTATCATTTAATATTAGTATGTATTAATAGCTAAGATGGCATTTAGCAAAATAGGTATTTCGGAGCTAAAACACTTACATTGTTCAACGTTACCGCTGGAAATCAGAATAGAAATAAAACTGCTTACACAAACTCTAGGCTTGACCTTATCCAGGTGATAAAATCAAAAACTATATTAATTATATGAGAAAAATTTATGGATTTGTGGATGTGAATTAACAAACAGGCTATTTTGTTTTTACTGTCTCCTGTTTGCAAAACAAAGTGGTGATTTCAGTTGGGTGAAGTACAGTGTGGCTGATTTGTCACATATAACTCCAAAACTAAATTAGCATGAATACTCGCAGTCACATTTAAACTCCACATTAGAATTCTGTTTGCTTGGAAAAATTGATATTCGTCAACAGCTTGACAGTGTAGTTCTTTTAGTTGAATTATAAGTTTCTTCAACCTTATGCCAAGAAAACACAATATATTTTAATCTGTAGGTTTTGTTGACCTGTGAAAATTTGTTTCCGTGATTTATGTATGGTAAATCCAGGCCCGCAACTAGAGGGGGCAGGCTGAGCACATGGCCTTGATTGTTGGTAGGAAGACTAGTGAAGGGGCGGGCGCTGTGACAGTGGGGCGCCAGAATCTTGGTTTGCCCGGGGAACAAAGGTACTAGCTCTGCCACTGGTGAACCCCCTCCCCATTTGAATAACCCACCAGCCGCCACTACAAGGGCATGTACGTCTTCCAGTGTTATTTCGAATTAAAGTGTGAAACAGAAAAGCCATTTTTATAATAAAAATGATATGGAAAAGTGGGGCACTGGTTTATCGTTTTTGCCGGTATTATATTCGTGTTAATGAACGTGATTTCTTAAAACATTGAAATTAAGAAAAGATAATGATAGAAATAAGTCCCGATATATATATATATGGCCGGATTTCTGGTAAAAATCAATCAATCACCGTCTGTGTATTTACTTTCTATAAGAGTTCGCGTAGTCTACTCCCTAGTTGTCCTTCCCTCACGTGACTATGTCGGGGCTTAGCATGGAGATCCAGACGACAGCGACACGCCTACTTACTGGGTCTATTCTTTATATGCTCGAAGCTGAAAACATTATCCACCACTACGGCTTCAAATTGTGACATCACAAAACATGGTATCTGGCCCAATCAAGTATAATGACGGATCTACACTATCCCGCCCACCTGAATGCGAAAGACTATTTTTCTGAAGTTGCTTCTTAAAATGCCTGCTCTTGAACATCTCTTCCCTTTCTGTGTCACTTTATTTCAAAGAACAGAAGCGCATTTATTGAGCAAAAAATTAAAATCTGAGGGAAAAAAAAGAAGAAAAAGTGCATTCCTATGTCGGAAAGCCTACTCCCTACCTTGCATTGAAAACAAGGGCGGTTTTATCGATACCGTTTCTCAAAATGCCTGCTCTTGAACGTTTCCTCCCATTCTACAGACTGCATATGTCGATTCCTTTTAAAGAACAAGGTTGGATTCATAAGGCGGAGCATTAAAATTTGAAAAGGAAATATTCGTTCCTTTGTCTGGAACCGTACTTTTTACCCTGTATTGAAAGCTAAAGATGGTTTTTCCGAGGCCAACTGTTAAAATGCCTGCTCTTGAACGTTTCTTCCATTTCTATATGTGTGTCGCTTCATTTCAGAGAACTAGGCTGCATTTATTAGGTGGAAAAATAAAAATAAAAAATAAAAAAATGCACTCCCGTGCTGAGGATCGTACTTGCTACCTTGTCTTGAAAGCATAAGAATATATTTCCTAGGCAACTTTTTATAATGTCTGCACTTGAAAGTGCTTCTCTTTTCTGTATGTGTATCCAGTGGCGTAGCTAGGTGTTTTGCCACCCGGGGCGAATGACTGTCATTGCCCCCACCCCACCCAATGGGGTAACAAAACAAATAAATTTTGTTTTTTAAAGGCTAATTGCCGCCCTCCGAATTGTGGCGCTCGGGGCGACCACACTCCTTCCCCTCCTTAGCTACGCTACTGTGTGTATCGTTTCATTTCACAAAATAAAACTCCATTTACTATGCGAAAATTAAAATTTGAAAAGGAAAATATTTGTTCCTGTATCTGGAACCATACTATTTACCCTGTTTTGAAAGCTAAAGACAGTTTTTCCGATGCCAATTCTTGAATTGTCCGCACTTGAACGTTTTCCCTTTTCGATGTGTGGGTCCCTACATTGCAAGGAACAGGACCGTATTTATTAGGCGGAAAATTAAAATTTAAGTAAAATAAAAGCAAGACCACATTTATTAGGAGCAAATTAAAATTGCAAATATAAAAGAAAAAGTGCCTTCTCATGTCGGGAGTTGTACTACCCACCCCCTCATTTGAAACAAAAGGCTATTTTATTGACACCGTTTTTTAAAATGCCTGTTTTTGAAAGATTTTCCTTTTCTGTATGTGTTTCGCTTCTTTTTAAAAAACAAGGCTGCATTTATTAAGTGGAAAATTAGAACTTGAAAAAGAAATTCATTCTTTATCTGGAACTGTATTTTTTACCGTGTGTTGAACGCTAAGGACTGGTTTTCTGCGGCTAATTCTTAAAATACCTGCACTTAACTTTTTTTTTTCCTTTCGATTTATGTGTCGCTTTATTTCAATGTAGTGCATTTATTAGGAGTAAAAATAAAATTTGAAAAAAAAAAAAAAAGTTCCCATTTCGGAAATTGTACTTGTCACCCTGTGTTGAAAGCAGAAGGCTGCTTTATTGACACCGTTTCCTAAAATGCCTGCACTTTTTCATTTCTTTCCTTTCTGTGTATGTGGCGTTCCATTTCGCAGAACAAGACTACATTCATTAGGACAAAAATTAAAATTTGAAGAAGAAAAATTCGTTCCTATGTCTGTGTTGAAAGTAAAAGACAATATTATTGATACCGTTTCTTAAAATGCCTGCGTTTGAACGTTTCTTGCTTTTCTGTACATATGTCGCTGCATTTCACACAAGAAAACTGCATTTATTAAGCCAAAAATTAAAATTTGAGCGAAAAAAGTGTTTTCCCATGTTAGAGATCGTACTTGCTATAAAAGAATATAGATCTATCGAATAGATACCAAATACTATTTCCCTCGATGTTCTTTGCTTGCTATCCTGTATTGAATGCAAAAGGCTGGTTTTTTTCCCCCGAGGTTTCTCCTTAAAACGTTTACATTTGAAAGTTTTTTCCCCTTTCTATATGCCTATCGCTTCATTTCACAGAACCAGACTGCCTTTATAAGGCGGAAAATTAAAATTTGAATTAAAAAAAAAAAAAATGAAAAGGAAAAAGAAGAAAAGTGTGCTCCCATGCCGGATATTGTACTGGCTATCGTGTGTTGAAAGCAAATGGCCGTTTTTTTCTACGCTGTTTCTCAAAATACATGTTATTGAACGTTTTTTGCCTTTGTGTATATATAACTCTTTATTTTACAGTACCAGACTGCATTTAATAGGCGGGAAACTAAAAATAAATAAATAAATAAAAAAAAAATAAAAGAAAAAGCGAGATCCCATATCGGGAATCCTAATTGCCATGCTGTATTGAAAGCAGGTCTGTTTTATCGACACCGTTTCTTAAAACGCCTGTGTTGGACATTTTACCCTTTCTGTCAGGGGCGGACTGGGTTCTCTGAAAGGGTACATACCTGGAATTTTCGGAGGGCATGGATCCTTACCTATTCAGAGGCGCGAATCCTATCGCCCATAAGGGCACATCGGTCAGGGAACCGATGGCTCAGTTCACCCCTGATCTGAGTCAATATAGACGTTTCTAAACGTACTTTTGGAATTGCTAAGTAATTTGTTAGCAGCAGTATTAGTAAAGACAAAGATTACGCTTTATTTTGCCAAGGAACTAATTGTTATTCAATAGACAAGAGACGACTATAAAGAGCTTTTGCATTTAGTTATATTTTCGACGAACAGAACGCAGAAATATTTAAATTTCGATTACCTTGTGATTCTCACCATGCCAAATAGATGGCAAAAGCGATTTATTGTTTAAAATATTAATTTTTTCGAAATGAATTTCATTTCACTCGGCAGGAATTGCAAGAAATGAGGAATATTTGTATATTTATTGTAAACATAAATGTAAAACCTTGGTAGAATGCTTCTTTAGCCTACAGAACAACATCCCAGGATTTCATGTTTCTAAAGGACCTTTATTTATACAATAAAATAAATGAAAAATTTCCCAAGTAACAACAACAAAATTTTATGGTCATTTACGGTATCTTACTGAAGAAATATTGTCTTTAACATTTTTTGATGGCACAATTCTTTTCGAACAAAAGGTAAAGACTACTAAAGCATTTAAAGAAACAGAATAAAATAAAGCGTAACTTCTACCTTTTAAATTTTCACTTTGGCGAAATAGATGGATTTAAACGCAAAGAATTATGAATTCTTTATAATTTGTGTCAAAAAACATGTCCACTTTTTTTAAACGGTTTAAAATATCATTCGATTTTATTGCACATGATCCTATGATCTGAAATTCTCTTCATGCTTATCAACACGTATTTACAGTAGGAAAAAAAAAACTAAAAGAAATTCAAAAACGCTAAATTTTTTTACTTTTTAAAATTTTAATTTATTAATTATTATTTTTTAAGATAAAAGGAAGTCCAGCTTAAACCCTGTTTGGCATTGAAAGATAATCACACATTCTTTCTAGCTGCACGACTGAGGGACGTTAATAATAACTAGGGCTCGGATGTTAATGACATTTGCATGTTTTTGAATTTTTTCTGTTTTTATTTTAGGCGATTTTTCCCTGTTTTGGGTAATTTTTTGTCAATTTCTTTACAAAAAATAAACTTATGTAAGAATTACAAACAAGTTGCAATAACGAAAATTAGGATTTCTAGACAAAAAAAAAAGCCTCATCAGCTTCTTCATTGTCAATCATTTATGTATATCAATCGTAGCCTTTTTAATTTTAGCTCCATTGCTAACTTTTATTTCAACGCTGTAGTCACACTTCCCAACTATTACCTTATATTAGGTATTTTTATTGAATTTGGAGGTACTTGAAAAAGTTAATCATTCAACCTTCTGTCAGCTACTTGAGAAATATTTTACGGCCAAACGAAGTGGAATATATAACGTTTCACCCTTTCTAATGGATGCTGCATCAAACATAGCAAAAGATGGGAAAAACAAATGTTTTTATCCAAAGCTAGTGCATGTCACTTGCCTTGATCATGCCTTACATAGGGATGCTGAGGAAATTCAGGCAAATTATCTGGATGTAGATAGACTTGTTTCTAATGCTAAACATTTTTTCTTGAAATCTCTTTATCGTACAGAAGTCTTTAAAACACAAGCTCCTAGTTTAACTTTGCCACCAAATTCTTTGACAATGCATTAGGGAACATGGTTGGATGTTCAACGGATACATATTTGTTATAGCAGGAATTTTAATAATAATAAAAATAAAATAACGATAAAGAAAGCGAAGTACTAAAAACAGATGAGGGAAAGACTGGACACTCCATTGTTGCAAAATTAAACTATGTTTCAGAAAAAAAAAAACTCCGAGTTTCAGACTTTAAAAAATTCTGGTATCTTGACTGGAGAGGCAGAAATATCGGGAATTGATGAAAACTTTTTCATAAAAATGAGTGTTTTCTTCAAATATGTTCCAATAACATATGTAAGTTTCTTTCTGTGAGTCATTGTAATAACATATGTAAGTGCTGAAAGCAGCTCTTCAAGGCATAAGAATTCGTTTTTGGAAAAGATAGACTTTTGACAGTGTTAAAAAATGCACAATTATTCAGTGCAATTTTGATGTTTTGCAAAGGATTAGATTACACATCATTAAAATTCATTTGCAGTAGGTATCTATTTTTTTCTTTTCTTTTGACATATCATGGAGAAAGAATGAAAATTCTAGTCTATAAATTGTCTAAAGTTGAAATTATTTAATTTATAACGTGGAAAAATATTATGCAAATTGTTTTGGGGGGATTTTTTAATCTTAGGTCATTTTTCCATTTTTTTAAGGGTATTTTTTAGGAATTTTTAGGTCATAAAGATCTGGGCCCCAGTAAAACCCTTTGCATTCCAGACTATTCGTACATTGGCTATAAGCAACTCTACAGATGTATTGTCCTTGAAATGTAAAACCTTCACTAAAAAAATATTTAATAATGTTTGTAATAACAGTTTTTTATTAATTTATTTATTACAATAGCATATATTATTTATCAATTTTTCATAAAATGGCTTCTGTAAGTTTGTAACTTGTCACTGTAGCTTGCAAAAAAAATCTATGTGCATATGCCCCTTTGTAAGGCAAATGCCACAGTACTTGGTGGTTAGCGTCTTCTCCTTTCTATCAGAACAGACAATATAGTCACTCTTTTTGCCTCTTCATAATATATGCAGCTTTTTATCCGATATAACAGTAGTGGGAGTGGAAAACCCTGCTCACTCTTCTCGAAAATTGCCAACTAGTTGGTCATCCAATGTGTTTACGTATTTCAAGTGTGCAAGTGGGTGTTCTTTTTCCTTCTTTTTTGCACTTTTATATAAAAGTTTATTGAACACATCTCCATTTACCAAAAAACAGTTTACACACAACCATTTAAGCTATTTTCTTAAAATACATTTGGTGCCGTACAGGAGTTAATGGATTTAAAAGCCATATATTGAGTGTCCCATAAGTGGGGCTATTGGAGTGCAAAGGGTTAAAAGTTCCAAATTCAAATTTTCAAAAAAAAAAAGAAAAAAAAAGAAAAACCTATTAGGATGCAAGAAGTCTGTCGTAGTAATTACAAAATTTCGCTGCTTAGGAAAACAAGCATCGATAAAAAAAGCTGACTATATTCATGTTTCTAAAATTATGATAAAGTGAAAACTGGACGAACACGTGAGAGTATAATAAACAAATTAAGTTGAATTTTCATTAGCAAAAACGTATTTTAATATTTTTAAGCATCAACTCACAAAGTTTGAATTGCTTTCATTAAAATTTCAGTCGTTTCTCAATAATCACTATATTTTATTTGGAAAAAAAAAGCAACAGTAATAAAAAACTGCAGTTTCGACAGCACAAAATATTTATTATACAATAATTTCTGCCACCCACGTATAGATTATAGCTCAAACTAGAGCTTTATTCGTTTTGGAGAAAAAGAGACGCTTTCCCCATCCTGGATTCGAACCAGGGTCCCTCCGTTTAGCCCGGAGTGTCTTGGACCGCTAGACGAATGAGGACAGGAAACAACGCTCTCTTTCTCCGTATGTAAAGATGTAAGATATTATTACCCTTCACAGGGATAACACAATTGCCAAATATGGTCAACACAGAAAAGCCTCCGGGGCGAGATTTTTGTGAGTTTTTCGTGGGGGAATTTATTATACAATAATTTTTGCCACCCACGTATAGCTTATAGCTCAAACTAGAGATTTATTCGTTTTGGAGAAAAAGAGACGCTTTCCCCATCCTGGATTCGAACCAGGGTCC
>QLNU02015270.1:104819292-104852679 GCA_006491805.2 Dysdera silvatica | reverse complement strand
GTGTTGACTATATTTGGCAATTGTGTTGTCCCTGCTGAGGGTAATAATACCTTAACAAAATATTTACTTTATACATTTCAATTTCATGACAAGACATTACACTCTGTAACATAAAGGTAAGTGAAATAAATGATTCAAATTTGACATGCAGTTTTTATACACCCAAATTACAGCAGTTTGTACATTTCGAACATAATTTCTTTACAAACCACTTATATCTTCTGTACTTATGGTGTGTCTCAAAAGTTTAGTAACAAATGTTATTTAACTTTTGAGAAAAATTTACAATATAAACAAAATATTAAATACGTCCATTTTCGTATCTAACATATGCAGTTTATATATATAAATTCAAAACCTTCGATATTTATTGAATAAATTAATTAAAATGAAAATTACAAAAAAATACCTGTCTCAAAAGTTCAGTCATAGTTCGATTTTTGGCTCTTGAAAAATCAAAAACATATTTTAAATTTATAAAGTTATACAACTTCTTTTGTATAACTCCATAGGCTACTAATGAAAGCAGAAATTTTAAGCTACCATTTATTACCAGGCTATACTTTCCTCTATGATCTTTGATAGATAAAATGCCCTATGGCAAGCATAGTGTAACAGATCTCCCACATGTTCTGAATAGGGTTAAGGTCAGGACTGCATGCTGACCAATTTAAAATTGCAATATGGTTTTGTAGGAACCATGATTTTGTTGAATTCAATGTATGGATTGGTACATAACCGTGGTGAAAACCCACTTTCGACACCCCCCCACCCCCAGGAAATTCTCAAAAAGGCACCAAATGGTTTCCGTCTCTTGGTAATCTTCAGAATTATGTTTTCCGTTTGTAAATGCAAGCGATGTTTTTCCATTCAATCCTAATCCATCTCAGATCATCACGAATCGTCCTTGGTGCTGTTTATTGAAAAACTATGGGGATTTTTTCTCAAATTATGCAAATATGATGCTCAACCATTGAGACCATCAAGATTTCACTTTCTTTCATCACTACATGTGACTGACAGCCATTTGCCACCAAACGGCAAATGTTTATGCGTCTATTATAATTTCTCCATCTTTTGTCATAGTTTCAACAATGGTTTTCAAACCATTTTCAGATAAACTATTGCAATTGTTTGCCTAATCCTTCTGTGAATAGTGTCCTTTAAAATTTGTGGCTCACTTCGTCTTTTTATTTGCTTTAAGAGCATTCCATAGGAAGACGCTATGCTCACGATTCTTTTGTCATTGCGTATAGCTGTCGAATGTAGCCTTCCAGATCCAAATTTTGATTTCCAATTATGGCAGCTGGTTAATACTCTATAAATGCTAAACTTGGATCTATTTAATTGCCCCACAATTTCTGATATAGTCTTTCCATTAAACTTCAATCTACACAACACAACTATCTCTTTGTTGTTCAAAATTTTGCTTTCATCATTCTTATAATGCCTTTAAAAAGAAAGCCTAAGCTATATATTAGTTAGATATTTGTGACATCAGTTCTTTCATTCAATCCTGTATTTAATAAAATTTGGAAAAAAAACAACAAAAAAAAACAAAAACAAACTGGGACTAAACTTTTGAGATGGGTATTTTTTGTAACTTTCATTTTAATTAATTTCTTAAACAATTATTATTATTTGTTTTTTGGAACGGTTGGGTGTTGAACCCGGGATAATCGCCAGTTAAGTGAATGCGTTACCACTGTACAGCCTGAGAAGGCAGTCGATAATACCTCAAAGTCAAAACGCATTTTTCACAAATGCATTCTTTAATATTTTTTTAGCATTGTCTTAATGAAAGGTTTATAACTGTTCATACATTATTCTTACCAGGGTGTTTGTTCTTTTATGCCTACTTACATGTGAACATAGTGAAAAATATATGTGTGGTAACACTCATACATAATATGATTTTTCTCTAGAATGCACTCTTTCAGAACTTTTAAATTGCCCTTTTGAAATAGAATTTTTTGCCAAATCCGTTCTTCATAAGATTTTTTTAAACATGTATGTGTGTTTTTCTATGCGTATTTAAATGTGCCTTCTCTGAAAATTTTTTGTGACAATCCTTGCACTCAAAAGGTTTTTCCCCAGAGTGTATTCTTTTATGTCTATTTAAATTATAACCTCTGGAAAATTGTTTATGACACACATCACATGCAAAGGGTTTTTCTCTTGAGTGCACTCGTTCGTGATTTTTAAAGTCACCACTTCGAATGAAAGATTTATGGCAAATTTTACATTCAAATGGTGTTTTACCTGTATGTATCCTTTTATGTACATATAAAGTGCACTGGTGAGTAAATTTCTGATGACAGACCTGACATTCAAATGGCTTTTCTGTCGAGTGAGTTCTTTCGTGAAGCTTTAAACTGTTTCTTTGAGAGAAAAACTTATGACACACCATACATTCATAAGGTTTTTCATCAGTGTGAATTCTTCTATGCACATTTAAACGTGCACTGGTTGAAAATTTTTTGTGGCATATCTCACATTCAAAAGGTTTTTCTTTTGAGTGCACACTTACATGAGTTTTTAAATGATACATCTGCGAAAACCGCTTATGACATACCATACACTCAAAAGGTCTTTCACCCGTATGTATTCGTTTATGAACAGTTAAAGTGTATTTACTGGCGAAACTCTTATGACACACCTCACATTCAAACGGTATTTCTCCAATGTGAAGAACCTTTATATGCCTTTTTAATGCACCCACTTGAGAAAAAGTCCTGTGACAAATCGTACATTCGAAAGGTTTTTCCGCAGAGTAAATTCTTTCATGTATTTTTAATTTACTCTTATGTAAGAAAGTTTTGTGACATACCATACATTCAAAAGGCTTTTCACCAGTATGTGTTCTCTTGTGAACAATTAAATTGTGTTTCTCTGAAAAAGTTGTGTGGCACACCTCACATTCAAAGGGTTTTTCACCAGTGTGTGTTCTTTTATGCGCATTCAGAGATGAAACGCAGGAGAAATGTTTATCACATTTCGCACATTCGTAAATGTTTATACCTGAGTTCAGCATTTTACACCATTTAATATTGCATCCGTGAAGGAAAATTCATGACAGAATACAATACAGCAGGGTATGATTTTATATAAGTTCAAATCTGAAGAAGAGAATTCATCATTCTTCACATACCACCAAACGGCTATCCTCCAGTAGGCATTCTTTATGAGTTTTAAAACGAATTACTCAAATAATATTTTCAGCAACAAATTTCATATTTAAATCGTGTGTTGTTAACATACATTTTTCATAAGTCATAAAATAACCATCAGCAACGTTTGAATAGTTTTTTTTCATATCTCATAATCATTTGCATCAATATGAAAGCCTGAATGACCCCAGTTTCAAAATTCTCAGTCATTTTGATTGCGGTTTATTATATCGCACAAACAGCAAAGGTAATGATGTGCATGAACCTAGAATTTTACAAGGAATAATAACCTCTTAAGGCCTAGGAACCAAACCGTGAACTACAGCGAATAATTAGATGGTAAGCGTCCTTTATTTTTTATTTGATGCCATTGGAAATAGAATCTGGATTAATGGCATGCTAGGAAAACACGCTACTAATGTGTCACCACAAGGTCAAAAAAAAAAAAATGCATACTGCCGCTTTTAAATATCCAAATAATTCTCCATAAAACATATCCAGAAGCAAATACAAAAATTCAACGATGAATTCTATATCTTTGAATACAAAAGTTCAGATCCTTTATATATAATTGATTTTTTTTAAGCAATGTTTCAGTGACTCCTTTAGGATTAAACTGTAAATATAATATTTTAAAATTTTGTCAAAAATTGCATATGCACTTTAAAGGCTGCAAATTTAATATTGAGTACTATTATACATACAGGCAGTAACAGTTGCTCACATGCATTTTCATAAATAGAAAAAAAATTAATATCTTTTACCCAATTTATATTAATTGCATGAACAGAGTTTGTATTTTTACCAACTGAATAATAAATTAATGAGAACAGATTGAACACTGCACAAAATCACTAATTCACAGATTAGTTCAGAATGAACAAAATCACTTATAAAACTATGCCCTTTGGAGTACAATACCTTCTCTAGTCGCCTTTGTAGGGAAATGTATACATTGTAAAAGGGTTGTCTGGCAAAAGATGTTATAACAGGTAGTTCTTCAAAGGATGTTATAACTGTAGTTCTTCAAAGATGCAACTAGCTGTTTTCGATCTAAAACAAAAAGACTTTTTAATATTTATAATGCATACAAAACAGGGCTTATTATCATATTCTTTTTAATTACAGTACATCACCAATTGTTTTAAGTATTATTAAGTGTAATACCAAGTTGGCAAAAGTCCTGGATAATAGGGCATAAAAGTGTACCACATCCCATCACAAGATTAAAGTCCACATAACAGGGTTGGCTTTCTGTCAGCAGAAACTAGTTTTTGTCATGCCAGTGGCAGAAACAGGTTATAGCCGGTTTTACTCGGTATAAAGTGAGGGAAACCGGCAGAAACTAATAAAAAAAATACTTAGAACATTATTATATCATTTGATGATCAAATGAAAGATTACAAATATATAGTGAAATACTATAATTAATACGAATCGTCATGGGCCGCTGATTTTTATCTGTACAAATGAAAGTCCGCAATAAGTGGGAAGCGAATTTCAGTAATGAAATCTCAGGCTATTCAGCAATAACTTACATGATAATGCAGTAAATAACAAAGATGAATAAATTACTAAAATGATTTAGTGTGTTATGAATAAATGCACCAGAAAAATTTACAACGAAACAAAAAAAAATTAGTACTAAAAACAGCACTGGTATAACAGTATTAGTGCTAGTATTCAGGTTATGAAAAATCATGGTTTGTTCTTGAAAAATAATGTTTTTTAAAAAACAAAAATCAGAATTTAAATTATTTGCTTCATACGTTTAAACTTGTTAGAGCATGTCATTTACAATGCTTTTAAAATTTAAGTTAAACGTTAGTATGTATGAAAAATAATGGCAAGCCAAATTAAAAAAAATAACATTAAAATGTTTAGAAAAATCATAATTTAGCAGAAATACCGTACATTTTTATAAACATATGTGAAAATGAGAAATATATTTTTAGAACATTTTTAAAAAGATTAAAATATTTAAAATAAATTTGGTAGCATTGATGTTCAATAACGTGACCCAAGTTCTTTCTTTTAAAATAGAAATAAAAAGGACTTGGATCGTGTCATTGTCTTCAGCCCTTTCAAATTTGATATACAGGTAGCTCACACTTTACGAATTCTCAGCTTCTTTTTTAAATAATGTGTCAAAAGATGTACCCAGACTATGACAGTTATTTCAAACCTGGGCAACGTCCTGCTCTTAAACATCACCTCATCCTAATACTAAAAGTTTTTACCATCAAATACAACTTCCATTTTGACCAGGGTGTTATCACAATATTTAAAATACTTTAACTTCACCAGATGTCTTAAATGTTAATTAAAGTAATGGATAACAAGTGAAGTCCAACGCTTAAAGAATTACAACTTCTGCCTGTGTACGTGCAACAAAATTTCAGAGACTAACATGAAAAATATATGGAAGAAACTGCCTTTAGTTTTTGCTATTAACTGCCAAGTAAAACTATTCAATACAGACAAAATGATATGCTTTATACAGCACAATTTTTATTATGGCCTATCACAAAGTATCTCTTGATACCCTGCTCAGCTAAGCATTGTCTTCTATCATTCAATAGCACTTTTGTGGCCAAAAGGAGTTTTCCAGAGTTATAAGAGGTTATTATGCAGTTTATAAAATTTTGCAGATCGTTTATTATGAATAGTTTACCTGTGGTAAATTAATCACCCACGTCTATCACTGATGTAACCATGTCTACCCTATGTAAATAATTGTTTTAATCTGACCTTGAGTCATCTGAGAGTCTAGAAGAATAGACTCAAATCTTTTGTCTATTCAATACGGATAGTGGATATAATTCTGCTATAACTATATTTTTGGTGCCCTAGGACAAAAATATGCATGATGTTTATAGGGGAAGAAAATAATTGAGAGTATGCGCTGCTCTCCTTTCTTAATTAAAGAGTATTGTAACTGCAGGGTTACTGGACTTAGTGACGTCACTGTGCCATGCTGACTGGTTGTCTATCGTCTATCCAAGCCCAAGGTGGCAGTTGCCACTTTCATCAGTTTTTCATTCCTCTCCTGGTCATATGTGGAATATTATTTTAAGGCTTGGGGATTCGGGGGGTCTCATTTGTTTTCATTCCATTAGCAGTTTGTAGCAGAAAAAAATACCACTTTGTAGCAGATTTTTTTTATAATTTTGTCACAATTTCAGCAGAACGCATCCCATTTTCTTTTAGTGAAATTTAACTCTAAAGATATTAAGTTTTATGATAATCTCTGAAGTAATTAATAAAATAAAATCATTGATGAAAATCTTCAGTTTGCATTAATGAAGAGTTGAATTCGATATGGAAACAACAGATACGTGCAGTTTTGGGATATTGAGCTTTAGAGTTTCCAAAAACATTAAGAAATTGTAGTATATGTTTAACACTGAGAATGAACTGAACTACATGAAATATCAAAATAATTTATAGGCATGGGAACAAAAACACGTGAAATTAAAAACAAAACAAAAACATTGAATGCAATAAGGACCTAATTTCCCTCCCTTGGGCCCATGTTACAATCAACTTATTTCTGAATTGAATAACAATTATAAATTTTTCTTTTTTTTTGTTGGTTTGTTTACTTGATAATTTTAACTGCTGTTCTTTATTTTTTTTTCCATGTTTTTCAAAACCTTGGGAATTTTATTTAGGAAGGGATACAGACTTTCATTTTGGAGGAAGCGGGGGTGTCAAGGACAGAATTTGCCATGGTCTTGGAATAACACCCTTCATTTATCATGAAAGTTGGTATTTTTACAGTGAAAAAATATTTTGGAGGTAATGAAACCTATGACTGACCCCCCCTCCCCCTCCCCCACTATATCCATGCTTGATTTTGTCCTTCCAGCAGAATTTAGCTATTTTCAATTTCTACTAAATCTTTTTTTCAGAAGTCTTCATCTATGGTTTTTTTTTTTCAGCTAAGCTTAGCACTACAGCCAACTAATTTTTTAACCTTTTCTCATCTTCAAATATCTCTTTAATATAGTCAACAATTGTAGGGCTAGAACATTTCCTATTTTTCTGCTTCAATTCTGTTATGGCATGTCTGTCTTCAGATGTTGAAAGCTTACAAAAGAGCCGGAGTAGCGTGAATTTTATTTATAAGCCTATTCAGTTTTTTATTTTATTAGCCTCAAACCATTAATGCTAGGGATATTTAAATCTGTTCTGTTATCGAGCAGACAGTAGACGTTTGTTGACACTGAAACTTCTCTCACATTCAGCATCACAATGGAATCAACTTAGTAAATCTTTTACAAGAGCTGTTACTAGCTTATACTTTGGTGCACTGGAATTATTTTTAATGCAAAAATCTTTCACGAAAAGTGATCTAAACACTGATATAGGCAGCTTGCATCCATTTCCTGAAGTTTATTTTCAGATTTGCTCTGTTTATTACCTTAAACTTGTCTTATGCACTCAAAATTACGTTTCGAAATGAAATGATTGAAACGTAATATTTGAGCTACTTCAGAATGATCCCCTCTTTTACGGACAATTTTTTTTCTGTCCAGTGAGTGTTCATTAACGAGTGGTTTCACTGTATTAATAAATAAATGCTGCATTTATCATAAATTTGAGCTTTAGCTAAAAAGGCTTTATCAGCCCATACTTCCCAATAAGTATCAATCAATACCGCTGAAATTCCATTTAGTCCTATACATCTAACATTTACATCATGCTTTGTTTTGTAAAAACCTTTCAAAACTTCAAATTGTTCAACAAATCACATTGTTGTGCAAAGTTAAACACCTATTTTCTACATGTCACAGAAGAATGTGTTCTATAAGACTACGTTTTATTTGAACTTACTTTAAATTTTCATTTTGCACAGTTGATCTTTTGAAAAAATAATATAGATCTATAATGATAGTTTCAACCTCACTACAAAAACTAAGACTTGTAAATTTAAATCTATAATTTTATAAGATATCTAATCTATCTTGTAAGATATTGTTATTACCCTTCACAGGGATAACACAATTGCCAAATAATGGTCAACACACAAAGCCACCAGAGCGAGTTTTGTGAGTTTTTATGGGGGAATTTATTTTTTACTTCACATTACCATCATATTTATGAAAACTAAGACTGGATTTGAGATGTATTATTTCATACACTTTCATTTATTTGTTTGAAAATATTGTTTGTTTTCAATGCGTTTTTCATTCACATAATGGATACTTCACAGTGTGGCCAACTAAAACAAAGGAGAAAATATTTAGGACGCAGACCATAAAATTAAATATTAAGTACAAATTTCAAGCGTATTTCCCAACATTGCCGAGGCGCTAAAAATTTAAGCGCATTTCCAGATTTCCCTGATAGCTAGATACCCTACATTAAGAACATGTGATGTGACATACTACTTAAAAGTAATAAAAACTACTAGCATTAAAATTTGGGGGGGGGGGGACAAGCCTCCCTCCTTTTGCTAACGATGCACATAATAGGTATCGCAATTCAGTTTAAAAATAGTTAAACAGATCAATCACTACACTTGGGAAAAATTTCCCTTCAATCTGTCATTGATCTCCGTCAGTGCCGCCAAATTTAAAATCCTAAATCTAGCTTGAAATCCGCTAAGATTGGCAACACTACTGCCAGTTTATGTGAGCAAAAACTTCGTTAGGCTGCGCATTGGGAGCCAATTCCTCGCTTGATCTTTTTTCTCTACAGTGGGTAACACTGGCAGTGGGCTCTTCGCAATTGTTTTACCCAACATCACATCCTTTTCTTGTCAGTACTGAAGGTAACACCATTTTAAAAGTTTAAAAATTCTAATGAGGCGAATTTCGCTATGTTTTGAAATTTTAATATGAGTAAAAAATTTGGTGCAGAATTTATTTTCAATTTTTGGAGCAGAAGTAGTGCAACCTTGCAAAAAATATGCGTTTTGTAACTAAATAGCACAGGATTATCAGCCTGGCTCAATTTGGTACAACTGTGGGAAACCCTGACATTATTGAAAAATATCTAAGACAAAGCTCATGAATCTTCAAAATGAAGTCCATCTTATTCAACGGTATTTAGCCAATATTGAGCCAAACTTTTAATTCCGGCACGATACCAGCCTTTTGGCTTGGAGGAAAGGAAGTCCTGGACCCCACTTTCCTCAACCTTTTGATTTCTGAAATTCCTACCACACAGGAAGTGAGTCATGGACCTGAAAAGCTGATAGTCACTGGGAGTAAGATCTGGGCTATAAGCTCGATGAGGTAAAAGTTCCACACCATCAAGTTCCTGTATTTTAGAAAGGGTTGATCTTGCCACGTGGGATGGAGCATTATCATGCTGAAGCAGAACTCGTCTACAGTTGACCAAATTTGAATATTTCTGTAACAAAGCAGCGCACATTCACTGGATTTGTTCAGAGTAAAAGCTCAGCTGTGATTCCAAGGCCATTTGGAACAAATTCGTGGCAGACCACTCCTTTACTGTTCCTCCATACACACATCACCTTGTGCTCAAACCTTCTACGTTTGGCTACTGGTTCTGGTAGCTGACCTGGGTCTACCCACTGGATTTTCATGTTTGGATTATGGTCAAAAATCCACTTTTCATCTGAAGTTACAATTTGGTGGAAAAAAAGATTATCATAAGGGTTTTGTAACAGCTGATGACATACATTTACTCGTTGCTGAGCTTGTGCTAGAGTCAAATCATGTGGTATAACTTGGCAACTTCTGCTCATCTTCCCCAGCAAGTGAAGGTGACACATAATGCTTGACTGTAAAGTACAGAGTTCTGCTGACAATTGTCAAGTGCTGGTAGATGAATTTGCCGCAAATGTTTAGCAAAGACAGTCAGAATCAAAGGTGTTCGGTCTGCCCAGGTGTGTTTTATTTTCCAAATCATGATTTCCAGATTTTAATTTCGAGAACCATCTTTTTACGTAATATGACTCACAGCACCCTGTCCTTTTGATTAACAGATATCTCTAGTGGCCTACACTGCATTATGCCCCAATTGAAATTCATAAAACAAAAGTTCATGAATAAGACTATTTTGCTTGTCCATTTTAACTTTACAAAAAAAAAAGGTACTGAATACTAATTAGTGCTATTTTAAAGAAGAGGTATACAAGTATTGGGTGATATAAAAAAAATATTGGTAAATATGTTCATGATAGACATGAGAGGCTGAGTACCGTAAAAGCTGCCGAGGGCATGAATATTTATGACTCACCCTAGTATAAGTTTATTGCGCACATCTGCATTCCTTAAAAAAAAGTTTATGCCACCATTTACGTGATTTTCTTAAAAGATGCTGGCTGCTATAGAGCAGCCAATGAATTTAAAAACCATATATTGATTGATTATATGATATTGATATTGCCAGCAGAGTCACTGGAGTGCGAAGGGTTAAAAGTTCCAATTTCGTTTTTTTCTTGAAGGAACCATTAGGATGAGGGAAGTGTGTCGTGAAGATTATAGTATTTCACTATTTATGAAAACAAGAATTGATAAAAACTAAATTGCTGACCATGTTCATATTTCTAGAATTTTGATAAAGCGAAAACTGGAAGAACATGACAGAGTATAAAGTAGAAATTAAGTTGAATTTTCATTAGCGAAAGAACATTTCAAATAGTTTTAAACATCAGTTCACAAAGTTTGAATTTTTTCATAAAAATTTCAGCCATTTCTCAGTAATCATTTTATTTTATTAGGAAAAAAGCAACAGCAATAAAAAACAGTAGTTTCCATGGTATAAAATATTTTATACGTTTCAATTTCATGACAATACATCACACTCTATAACATAAAGATAAGTGAAACAAATAATTCAAATTTGACATGTAGTTTTTTATGCACCTGAATTAAAAAAAATTACAGCATAAAATATACGTTTTGAATATAATTTCTTTATAAACCACTCATATCTTCTGTACTTATATACACCCTTATATACACAGAATGCATGATGACAAGTTTATTTACACTTAAAAAAAAAATCACAGTAATAGATACAAACTCTGTTGCTTCGAACAGTGAAAGGTATTTTAAAAAGGAACAGTCAGCTCTTTCAACAGCTTCAGCACTTGTACTTCGTTGAGGGGGGAATTTTTTCTTGTATTGGCAGAATACTGCCTGTGTCCATGAACTCTATGCGTCATGCATAAAGCATTGGTCTCGAAGGTGGCCTTTGAAATAACCGTATCAGGTTAAACAGCAAATTAGAAGGGCAGAAAAAATCTTTGAACTTTCCACTGTTTACTGCAACAAAGCATAAGCTCATATTTAACATTTTTTAAAAGTGTTCAAAAAAACCCTCCTAGGTCACAATGTATATACACATTGTTTATCATGAAAAAAACAACTTGTAAGAAATAATAGAATTTTACTGACAAAACACCTGGCTATTACTTAACTGTCCAGGAACACTGTATTGAATGATAATTGCAATAGTAACAAATCATTTCTAAACTCAAACAACAATAAAAGAAACGGGAAATTGTTTATTTGACCAATATAATTTGAATATATAATTTATAATCATGCTATTATGCTCGTGTTTGCCCTTATGATAGTTTATGCAATTTTTAAGCCTGAAAACAACATACACCGATTGGTCAAAAAATTAAGAACACCCTGCTATGCAGTACTAATATCGTGTTGAACCTCCTCTGGCTTTGATGACAGCAGATATTCTTCTAGGCGTGGACTCTACAAGTTGCTGAAAGCATTGAGGAAGAATAATAGTCCATACTAACAAAATGAAAGCTCTTAATTCTCTTCATTTTTCCACCTCGTCCCACAAATGCTCAATTGGGTTGAAATCAGGTGATTGAGGGGGCCTATACAAGCAACTGGAACTTGAAATCACATTCCGCAAATCAATTTGAGATGATTCTAGCCCTGTGGCTGCATGCACTGCTCTGATGGAAATAGCTATCACCGTCAAGAAACATTATAGCCATATATGAGTGCATCTGATCAGCAAAGATGTCAAGGTAGGAAAAATCCATCGACGGATATTTCCAATAGAACTAAGTGTGCACCAGGAAAATGCTCCCTAGACCATGATTCCACCACCACCTGCTTAAGCAATTGTCATGTGGCATGCCAGATCCATGATTTCGTGCTGCTTGCACCACACATGGACCCTGCCATCAACTATGGAGATGAAACCTAGACTTGTCAGACTACACAACCTTCTTCCACTCATCATGTGTCCAATCTTTAGATCACAAAAGCTGCTTTTTTCAGTTTTGCAGTGAAATCAAATGAACTCTTGTTGGTTGCTGGCTATCAACACCAATTTGTTTTAAGATCCGTCTTGTAGAGTACATGCATATGCTTTGCAATGATCCTGCATTGCACTGCAATTTGATGCATTGTAACTCTTCTATTGCTAAACACAATGCGTGTCAGTCACCTGGCACCTCTTCCAGTCACAAGTGATTTCTGTCCACTATTCTACTCAAATTATTCTGGCCTGCCTGCCATTCATTGACAATTCAAGATACTGTTGTATGAGAAAAGCTCAGGTTAGAAGTTTCAGAGATACTGTAACTAGCCCTTCAGGTACCCACAACCATGCCACGTTCAAACTCACTCAAATCTCTTTTTTTCCTCCACTAACAGGCAAATTGTAACTTTCACTGTTTCTTCTGAATAGGGGAAAGCTTTTTACATGAATCTAGTTTATTAGGTCAGCACACATGCTGAAAAAGACAAGTTGAAATTTCAGTGAGAGGTTTCTAATTTTTTGGCCATTCAGTGTACGTCTTTATGTAAGTGTTCTAGATCATATTTTTAGTTGTAGTTTAGGCTAAAGTTAAAAAAATGCAAATGCTCCAGAAATAAAATTTTATGTTTTTATGCCTTTTATAAGCTGAAGCACTTGAACACTCACCCATCTCTTATTTTTTTTCGTCACAAATAACTTTTCCCCTTCACTAAGCGTGCCCTTTTCAGGAAATATCCAAGTAGCATTTCCATGGATATTGTGTGCAATAGTTCTGAGTTCTACACATATTTTACAGTAAGAAAGTAAAAAACGACGCTCCAAGATAGCGATAGATTAAATGAAATATGAACAAACATTTTTTATGACTATCCGAGTGGAATACATAGTAAGGGAGCATTCAAGTATTATCTAAGCAATATTTTGCCCATTTTAACCACTAGTAAGCAAAAATTAACATTGGCTAACATAGGAAAATAAGACCAACGGCAACCCCTCACTCCCCCAAAGGTGCTTACGTAATACTTAAATTCTCCCTAAGCAGCTGGAAGTTACCTTATCAGAAGATAGTGATGCGCATCTGACATTAGACCATTGTGAAGGTAACGAAGAAATTTGGAATTGCACATAGAACTGCTACACAACATAGCATACTTTAAAAACTGATTAAATGAGATATCACAATACATACATACATACATACTGCATGGCACGTCAGCATTACCATGAACATTATTTGTGAATTTTTGTCATACACACATAAAATGGTTCTCTATCACTGGCTTAGATAATCAATCTTTGCACCACAGTACATAATCGGTAAATGCATTTTTTTTTTTCTTTGGCAACGTTGGGAGTCAAACCTGGGTTAACAACACACTGGGCAAAAGTGTTAGCACTGACGTGTCTCATTCAATTATTGACTACAAGCTTCTTTACATAATTTGGTAATATATTGCATGAATAATTTAAATAAATGTTTAATAAATAGTATTTTTATGAGGACATTCAAGTTTCTAAAAATAAATTTATCATAACTCTACCATGTTAAATCATTCATTTCCATCATTCAATTGAAATAGATTTGAGCAGTTCAAGGCTATTTTTTTTTAATTCCCTTCGACTGACAGGATCGTTTTCATGGGGAAAGAGAAGGAAATGTTTTGTTTGTTTTTACGGCTCAAAGACTACAGTTGTCATGCTGCGCCGGGACCTACTGTTTTCCGAGGAATCCAAACCTGAGGAACCCGAACGAAAGAGAAGGAGGTTGGTTGTTTAGAGCTTTACGAAGCAATGACAGCAAGGGTCCTGTTATGCACAATTCAACAGTTGTCTGAGGAATCCAAACCTCTTACTACGACATACGGACCAATCCACGGATTACGATGAGCAGTTATTGGGGTTTTTTTTGGTACGGTTAGGAGTTGAACCTGGGATAATCGCCTGGTAGGTGAATGTGTTACCAGTGTAGGGCCTGAGAAGGCAATTGATAATACCTCAAAGTCAAAATGCATTTTTCACAAATGCATTCTTTAATATTTTTCAGCATTGTCTTAATCGAAAGTTTATGACCATTCATACACTCAAAATATTTTTACCAGGGTGTTTGTTCTTTTATGCTTACTTACATGTGAACACAGTGAAAACCATCTGTGTGGCAAATCTCATACATAAGATTTTTCTTTGGAAAGCACTCTTTCAGAATTTTTAACTTGCCCTGTTGAAATAAAATTTATGTCAAATCAGATAATAAGATTTTTTTTTGAAATAGGTATGTGTGTTTTCCTATGTGTATTTAAATGTGCCTTTTGTGAAAATTTTTTGTGGCAATCCTTGCACTCAAAAGGTTTTTCCCCAGAGTGTGTTCTTTTATGCCTATTTAAAATAAAACTTCTGGAAAATTGTTTATGACAGACATCGCATGTAAAGGGTTTTTCTCTTGAGTGCACTCGTTCGTGATTTTTAAAATCGCCACTTCGAATGAAAGATTTATGGCAAATTTTACATTCAAATGGAGTTTTACCTGTGTGTAACCTGCTATGTACATATAAAGTGCACTGGTGAGTAAATTTCTGATGGCAGACCTGACATTCAAATGACTTTTCTGTTGAGTGAGTTCTTTCGTGAAGTTTTAAACTCTTCTCTTGGGAGAAAAACTTATGGCACAGCATACATTCATAAGGTTTTTCATCAGTGTGTGTTCTTCTATGTATATTTAAATGTGAACTTGTCGAAAAGTTTTTGTGGCACATCTCACATTCGAATGGTTTTTCTTTTGAGTGCACACTTACATGTGTTTTTAAATGACACATTTGCGAAAAACGCTTATGACATACCATACACTCAAAAGGTTTTTCACCTGTATGTATTCGTTTATGAACAGTTAAAGTGTATTTACTGGCAAAACTCTTATGACACACCTCACATTCAAACGGTATTTCTCCAACGTGAACCTTCTCATGCCTTTTTAATCCACCCACTTGAGAAAAAGTCCTGTGACAAATAGTACATTCAAAAGCTTTTTCCGCAGAGTAAATTCTTTCATGTATTTTTAATTTACTCTTATGTAAGAACGATTTGTGACATACCATACATTCAAAAGGTTTTTCACCAGTATGTGTTCTTCTGTGAACAACTAAATTGTGTTTTTCTGAAAAGGTGGTGTGGCACACCTCACATTCAAAAGGTTTTTCACCAGTGTGTGTGCTTTTATGCACATTTAAAGATGAAAAGCAGGGGAAACGTTTATCACAAATTCCACATTTAAAAATGTTTTTACCTGAGTGCAGCATTTTACACCATTTAATATTGCTTCTGTGAAGGAAAATTTATGACAGAATACACACAGCAGGGTATTATTTTATACAAGTTCAAATTTGAAGGAGAGAATTTATTCGTCTTCACATGCCATCTAACAGCTATTTTCCAGTAGGCATTCTTTTATGACTTTTACAACAAATTACTCAACAGTTTTGAATGAAGAAATGTATACATCGTAAATGGATTGTTCGGAAGAAGATGTGAAAGCAGATAGTTTTTCAAAGAATGTTATAACTGTAGTTCTTCAAAGATACAACTAGCTGATTTCGCTCTAAAACAAAAAGACTTTTTAATATATGTTTATAACCATATGCATAAAACATGACATTGCTATATTCTTTTTAATTACAGAATATCACCAATTGTTTTAAGTATTAAATGTCATACAGGGTTGGCAAAAAACCTGAATAACAGGACATAAGAGTACCACTTCCCATCACAAGATTAAAGTCTACATAACAGGGTTAGCTTTCTGTCGGCGGAAATTAGTTTTTGGCATGCCAGTGACAGAAACAGGTTATAGACGGTTTTAATAGGCAGAAAGTGGGAGGAACTGGCAGAAACTAACAAAAATACTTAAAACATTATTGCATCATTTAGTAAATAAAAGATTACAAATATAGTGAAATATCATTAACATGAAGGGTCATGACCAATTTTTTTACAAGGCAAATAAATTTAGGAACACTGCATATTAAAGTCTTGTCACCAGTCGGATTTGAAATGTTGCCGAAACTCATGCTACACTCTAAAAATGAAGCAAAGGAATTTTTGAAGCATAACTTCACCCATTTCATGTGCAGAGTAAGGGTGCATTCATTCCAAAGCGTTTCTGTGGTTTTTCTTATCTAGTTTTTTTCTAGTAATTTAGTTTTACTAAATTTAATTAGTATTTTATGTGAATCAGTGAAGATTGATTGAAGTGGGATTGATACCTCCAGGTTTCGGGGCAGCCCCGAGATTTTGGACCAAATTTTTCACGGAGAACAATTAGAAATTCTTTACATTGTTCTCTGAATGCTAGGATTGCACATTCCAAACTAGCTTCTGCAGCATGGATTTGAATTTTGTCAACTTTTGAGGACCTCTTTTCTAATTTGGGGACTCCGGGTACCTCTTTCCGCATTTGGGGACTTCGAGAATCGGTAGACGCCCTAGTTTGGCCTGAATTAGTACAATGGTGAGTCAGTATTTGCCTGTACATTTTTACTATTAAATAACTTCATCTTTTCTTCACATTTGCATCACTAATACTCGGAAGCATTCGGTCTTTCATAACCCATTAAATGTCACTCTTCTTTCCTTTTATTCATTATCTGAAGAAAATAATGGTCAAACGCAAATAATGGCGGTTTAGAGAGTCGATAGAGATGCTAAGGTATGACGTCAGAGATATCATGATGTCACACACATGGTGACTGCAAATTTGAAGTGGTTTGAAGAGGAGAGTAAACGGGATGCATTAATCCATGAAAAGCCATTACGTAGGGAAGTACATCATAAGAAACATTGATTAAATTAATAATGAATATAAGGGGTATCCCCCCTAATAAGTAAAAGTAACTCTCTGAATGCCATTCCATCATGGCGAAAGCCGAGAAGGGAGTTGACACGATTGGCGACAGAGGCAAGGATTAATATGCAGTATGGCCATAAATTTTAATGTCTAACCTTTTGTTGTAAATTTACTTATTATATTCAACAAATGCTTATGTTCGTTATTTTAAACTTATCGGAGTTACAATCTCACGCTTTGGTCACTAATTTCCTGCCTGCTGCAATTTCCATTCTGTGACGTCATGAGGGATTAGCCCAGAATGTTTAGAAATGTATAAAAAACTCACCTTTATTTTTGGAAGCTTTCATTAAAGAAGAACACAGTACAGATGAATCCCATGCTTGTTTTGTCGTTAAAGGCATGTCAACCTTCTTCCTGGATTACGTCATCATGATTTGTCATTTTACATGTTCGATTTATTTCCGGCCACCATGATTGTTTATAAATGAACTATCTACTGTATTTGTATTATACTGATGACTACCTATTTATATTATACCTTTTGGTTACTTAATTAAACATAACACCCATACCGAGACAATGAGGTTTTTTTTATTGTTTCTAATTAAAAACAACGGGAAAAGTGCATATTAAAGGCTTGTCGATAAGCCGGTCACTAAAACTCCTTATATATTATATATTCGAAAAATGAGGTGAAGGAAATTTCTTGGACGCTAGCTTATCATAGCGTTAACGCAACATCAGTGGTTTTTTTGGAATATTGCCAGAAACATTGTTGGCCCATGGCTATGATAAATTGTTTATGAGAAGCTAAGTATTTTTCATCATTCAGGCCTTTTATTCATGTCTACATTAGCATTTAAAAATGGGCGAAAAATAATTTTAAAAAATGTGGAAAAAGCCACCCTCCAAAAGTTTCTGACATTGAAACACGTTAGTAAATCCTTTTCAAATGCCTGTAAACTTGCAAACGCTAATCCCAGTGGTGAAAAGCTGAAATTTGCTTGTGTAGCATCTTTGTAGCTGGGAAAATTGCCCTTTCGTAGCAGTAAACGGTAGTTTTGTTGCAGATGGACCAGATGATCAACATACAGCATGCATACCCCTATTTTGTCCTGATGAAATTCAAGGACTTCTTAAGGATTTTTCAAAGACCTCACATTGTCAATCGCAATGTACATAAAAATTAAAAATGCAAGACATTATAAGCATAACACTGAAATTAGAGTGTTTAATTATGTTGCTCCTTTTCAACTTGGCACACTGCCAGCAAAAGCTACCCTTTTTGCATCCCTTGTATTAGCCATTTTCTATGGGCAGGGGAGGAAGGTGACGTGTCTGAAGCACTACTGGCTTTGTTCCGAAAATGAGAGGGAATCCCTTTTTTTTCCTTTTGCCAAAACTTGAAAAATGGTTTTGAGAAAAATTCAAGGACCAACCACATTTTTGGCAGTTTTCAAGTACTTTTCAAGGGCACCTACTTTGTAAAAAAAATTCAAAGACTTTCAAGGACTGTGGAAACCATGTACAGGCCTTATCCCCATGGTCCCTAAATTTTGCATTTGTGTGGTTTTTTTTAATTACTTACCACACAAAATTTAACAGTTGGTGAGGAAGTTTTTGTTCAATTGAATTATAGCAATACTTTATTTGTTCCTTTTAACTATAACCTCGAAATCATTTGAAATAATGTTAAACTATTGTTTATTATACTATAATTTTTGCCACCCACGTATTAATTACAGCTCAAACTAGAGCTTATGTAATTTTGGAGAAAAAGAGACGCTTTCCCCATCCTGGATTCGAACCAGGGTCCCTCCGTTTAGCCCGGAGTGTCTTGGACCGCTAGACGAATGAGGACAGGAAACAACGCTCTCTTTCTCCGTATGTAAAGAAGTTAAGGTATTATTACCCTCCTCAGGGATAACATGTACTTAAATATGGGACCCTGGTTCGAATCCAGGATGGGGAAAGCGTCTCTTTTTCTCCAAAATTACATAAGCTCTAGTTTGAGCTGTAATTAATACGTGGGTGGCAAAAATTATAGTATAATAAATTTCCCCCACGAAAACTCACAAAATTCTCGCCCCGGAGGCTTTCTTGTGTTGACCATATTTGGCAATTGTGTTATCCCTGCGGAGGGTAATAATACCTTAACATCTTTACATACGGAGAAAGAGAGCGTTGTTTCCTGTCCTCATTCGTCTAGCGGTCCAAGACACTCCGGGCTAAACGGAGGGACCCTGGTTCGAATCCAGGATGGGGAAAGCGTCTCTTTTTCTCCAAAATTACATAAGCTCTAGTTTGAGCTGTAATTAATACGTGGGTGGCAAAAAAATTATATAATAAATTCCTTCACGAAAAACTCACAAAATTCTCACCGGAGGCTTTCTTGTGTTGACCATATTTGACTATTGTTTATGCACATCACAAGTGTCTATATGTTTCAATTATTTCAGTATTGCATACACGATGATTCAAAACTAATGGAACAAACTGAAAGGGGTGGTAAAGGACGCCAAATAAGGCAAAATCTCCATCTCCACAAATGAGCCAGTTTAGCTGTAAAGTGAAAGTATTATTTACATCCACATCATTGCTATGTAGGCAATTACAAAAACAAAAAAAATTTCTTTTGATACATAATTTAAGTGATTGACCTAATAATGCAGCAGAGAAAAAAAAATCAGAAATTCCCTTCCCTGGTCTGGGTCATTCTCATCACCCGGCATCACACAAAGCATCTGTCATTAGAGCCTTGCACCGACGAGCCTTTACACACTGTTGTAATGATGACCTTCGCAATGTTGAATTACGACGCAATAAAAGCGTGTTGAAAAAGAACGGTTACCCGACTAAATTTATCGCTCGTAACTAATGTGGTGTTAGTGGTGGAAACAGGAATGTAGAGGATGAGACTAGGAAGACATCAGTGGTTTTGCCAAATGTGGCGGGTGTCTCAGAAAAGCTGTCTCGAATTCTCAGTTGTGTGAATGTTAAGACCTACTACAAACCTGTCTACACCCTGCGTGATTTATTACTTAAAGTTAAGGATCGCGTCCCTGAGGAGGAAAAATCTGGTGCTACAGTGAATTTGCAAGAAGTCGAATTCCTGGGAACTGACTAAAAATGTTAAGTTATCGGAAGTTTGACTTATCGTCTGTCGTTCACTGGACTTATATATATAAAACGTAAATTATTTATCATTTTATACACTAACTTCCAAACTTAACTTTTCCAAAAAGCAGAATATTACATTAAGAATTAGAAGTTATTAATTTTATGTACTGTATTATTTATTGCTAAATGCAAATTTTGCATTACCTAGACATGTTTTAGACACAGGAAATGGTACTTACGTTATATTTTTTCAAAATATCGGATTATTTCTGCAGCATTTCCCCTTTTATAAAATTCACATTTTGTAAAAAACACGAACAAAATTTCGTATACGTTATCTCTACTTCCACTCTATTGCAGCGTGATCGATACCACATTGCAAAATTTCATTTACCATCATCTTCATTGGACACATCTTTTCCTTCAAAGTCCCGAACACAATGTTGTGCCTTGTCTTGAATTTCTCAAGCCATCCTGCACTTGCGTTGAAGTCCTCCACTTTCAACAGACTAGCAAAGTCCATAGCTTTTTCACATAGCATCGTACCACTAAAGAGGAATTTTACTGTTCTGGCTCCTGTACGATTCAAAACACTTCAAAAAGTGGATTCAACATCAGGAAAAGCACACAGTTTTAGTCTTTTACATTTCAGATCAACATCACACTCGTGTCTTTTTAAGATTTCTTCTTTACTCAGCAAAATGAGTTATAGCACGTTGGGTGGAATGCGGTATTTCTCTGCTAGATCCTCTTTCAGATTCTTCTCAAAATCTCTTGTTAAACCCACTTTTTTGTTTCAAATTAAGAATACTTTCGTTTACACATCTTAAAACACTATGCTTAAACAACAAAACACCTCATAGTATACACTAACTGCTCCAACAAATGACCACAAATACTTCATTGTCTGAAAAGTAGGATTTAGAAATGCAAGCAGGAAGTTGGAAAGATTTTAAATGGTTAAAAACTCTTACTGCGCGTGACGATGTGGCTGAAGAAAAGTTTGACTTAAAGGATATCCACTTCAACTAAAGGAAAAAATTTGTGTTGAATTTTAGTATATGGGACCGGAAATGCGTAAAAACTTCAACACACAGGAATATTCCACTTATCAGACTTTGACTTATTGCGAAATCACTGTATTTACCAAATACCGTGTGGAGACTGTGACAAGGTGTATGTTGGACAGACGGGAAGATCGATACGTCTACGAGGGAAGGCGCATATGCGTGTGGTAGCTAGGGAAGACAATTCAAGCCAGTTGGCTGAACATGTCTTCAGAGAGAGTCACGAACCAGATTGGCATTCGATGAAAATATTACATCAAAATGTGACGAATCTGGGGAGTAGACTTTTTCTGGAATCACAGTAAACATTATAGTTTGAGGAGTCATGCAATAAAGGTTGCAAAACCTCTACAAGAACTGGGAACAGTACAGATGAAAACCTTGTCGCCAAGGATGTCACCAAAACTGATCGCATACTCTTAAAATGAGGTGAAGCAATTTTTGAAGCGTTGTTCCGGCCATTGTTATGTGTGCATGCATAGGAAGCATACGTTAGGAAGCGTCAGTACGGCATTGTACTTTTTTTAGATGTGGACCTTAATTAACTCGTGTCATGCAACGTAAGAAAATGAGCGAAAGGCTCAATTCTTTTTCTTCCATCGACTGAAATTAAGAGGGTGACTGATCGATTGAGAATGCAATTGTGGAAATAGGCAAAGGTATGTTTGGTAAAAAGAAGTAAAAAAAAAGGTAGACGGGTGAATGAGAAAGAGGGGTTTTAGGTTGGAGGGGGGGGAGAGGAATGAGAGAGAGGTTTTAGGAGGAGATTGGAGAGGGGGGAGGAAATGAGGGATTGGTTTTAGGAGGAGTTGGAGAAGGGGAGTGGAGGAAATGTTTTATATGAGCAATTCCAAATTCAAAAAGTGAAACCAAGAGGTCAAAATTTCAAACAGCATCATAGCTATATAATTTAAAGCTTGAAATTTCAATTTTCTGTATGCTATCCATTTTATTATATCTCAAGGAAAATTTCACTAGAAGTATGACTGCATAAAATATTTAAAAAATTTGTTTTTACAAAACTAATTTTTCTCCTGCCCATTTTTAATAGAAAAACAAACAACAGAAATCAACTGATACTAAATTTTGTATAGCTCATATAATCTTACAGTTCTGTGGAAAAATTATATTTTTTGACAAAAAGAAATTTCAATAGTTTTAAAATTTATATTACTAGAATCTTTACGTTACGTCCATAACAAAAATAAAGCACAAGTTACCACAATCTCTGAAAAAATCAATGAACATTAAAATCTTTTCTGGTGTTCTTAGCTTTTCTATAAGTAAAGATTTACCATAAATTAAATTCTTCCAGGAGTCATTTTAAAAAAATGATGTTACAGATGTAACATTTTAATTAATGTTATGTCCATAACACATACCTATAGAACTTAATTTAAGCAAACACATGTTGAATTAACCATAATTACTATGTGATGATAAGAGAAACCATAGTTTGATATTTTGCTGCTTAAAATTCTCGATATGAATTAAAACAAAGTAACTTAATTTAATAAAAATATTTTTGCATATTAAATATATTCAAATACATATATCTGTGCTTCTAAATTTTTTTTTTCTGGTTTATAAATAGTGAACGAAATTTCTTAATTCCAGGAGCAATAATTACACAAAAGTATTTGAAAATATTATTTATTTCTTCAATTTGACAATATAATTACTCATAATCAATCCAAGAAAGAAAGATACGATCGTCACTCGAATACGTGGAAAGAAAATCAAATGCCAAAAAAAGACATTTATTTATGGTTTTAACCGAAATATTTCAACTTCTCAAAAGTGAAAATCAAAACATTGAGAGTGGATTCTAATATTGTGCTTTGCTTAGAAAACAACTTCCTCTTTCACCTGAAACACCTCCTAATCTGTGTGTATGTATATACCATGCCAATTTTGAGTTGTTTGTATCATAAACAAAATGTTACCTATCTTTTCCAGTAGACCAACAGAATTGGCAGAGAACTTGGTATGTAAAAAATAAAATGGAGAATGTATGTTAGGCAAATGTGCCACATGCAAAGGTCAGTATGAAAACTCAAAAAGTAGTATTCAAAATAGATCTGAATTAATATCCTGCTATGTTTGGGATGTCAACTCCGAAGTAATAATAGTGAAGGCCATGGAGAAAGAAACTCTTCATGGTGTCTTAATTAAGCTAGAAGAAAAGGTTCTACATTTTTAGAGCATTGTTTCATAAAGCATAGACAAAGCCTTTATATTTAAGATTGTAAAAATGAAGTGTCAGAGAAAATGCGTACTTCAAGTTGACTTTAACGAGAACTTCACTGTTACGCAGAAAGATAGGGTGCAAAATGTCTACTGGACAAATGACCAAATTTCTCTATATATATAGGAATTGCATATATATATCCGCGAAAACATATTCATATGCTTTAATTTCATATTATATGCAGTACAATAAAACTTCATTTCACATTTTTAACTGCAAAATGTTTTAGGACTTGAAAAAAAGTTCCGTAACTTGAATGTGTCGAAATCTTCTCTGACGGTGATGCCCAGCAATGAGTTACATTAAGTAATATAACATATGGAATTCAAGATTATGACTTGAACCTTAATTGGTACTTTTTTTTGCCATATCTAATAGCAAAAGAACAGTAGATGGAGTGGATGGAATGATAAAGAATCGTGTATTGCAAAAAGTGAAGTCTAGAAAAGCGTTTGTCAGTAATGCTCATATGCGTAGCCAGGGGGCGGTTTTGGGGGTTGTAACCCCCCATCGCAATGAAATTTTGTATATTTAACATAGGAATATACCAGAAACCCTCCTATTAAGCCTGTAACCCCTACCTTATGAACTTCCTGCTTACGCCTATGGTAATGCTTTGTCTTTTTCGCAGTGTGCTGCATCAATAACATAAAATATAAATGTTATCTATATACCTGAAGCAGAAATCAAAAGCGAAACTGAAAAATTAGAGAAGTGTTGGGAGAGTATTGGGAATTTGCCAAAAACACATCGGATACATTGTGCTCGTATGCAACAAATTTAGTGAGGTTTGCTACTACATCAGATAAAAGGAGATATTTTTTACTTCAGAATGGTTAATGATTTGTTAACCAGTCATTAAACATAGCTACATGGGAACAAGCACAGATGACCAGAATGAAGGCATTCAATTTGGAAAACGGATATTGGTGGAATTTACTTCAGAACATAAAAAGTACACCTCGGTTTGTGAGATAGATCATTGAGCAACCAAGCCACAGTACCCAAACTGTTATGGTTTTGAAGAAATCTGGTCTTAAATTTGTTTGTCCTACAGAAGAAAGCATTGCTGTAATTGATAAGCTTCAAATAAGAAAAGTACTACTCGAATCTATCACAGATTTATAAGAAAAAGTTAGTTTTTTTTAATTAGATTTGTAAAAGTCACCTTTCTCTTGAAAATTGTCCTCTACATATACCAAAAAGCTGTATAAATTTTCAAATTACACCCTGAAACTTTTGTCTCTTAATATTTTAGATTTTAAAATGTATTTTTAATGGCAGCTTTTAACTCTCTAAGCATTTCTTTCTCTCACTTAGTATACAAGATAGACCAGCTTAAGTTGATATTGCAAAAAATCTAATAAATAAGCATTTTACAAAAAAAAAAAAAGTTTGAAACAAAGTCGTTTATTTTTTCACTCTTAATACTAATAAGAAATACAGGTTTCACTTTGAAAAAGCGAGTTTGATCTTCATATGACCTTGAAAACGACCCCACCCCCACCAAGTGGAATACAGATGATGAAAAACGCCTTTTAAGACAAGCAACTTTTGTTCTAAACATTTTTTTTGTAAAACGCATATTTTTAGATATTTACAGTATCAACTTAAGCTGGTATACCCAGTATTTGACAGCAGACACCGTTATGAACGAAACACCAAACGGTTACGTCCGTAACAAATTAATTTGTCTTTATGTTAATTACCACAAGTCACATATACTAAAGCTTTACTATTCCTAAAAGCTCAAACTCTTCTGAACAGACATAGAAAGGTAAATTTTAAAAAATTATGCATAATTCACAGAAGTATATGAATTAGTATGACAATGTGAAATTTACACTGTTTTCTGAGTTACGTCCGTAGCAGGTTTTTTTTTATTATCAGTTTCCGAAATAGATGAAACTTCATATAAAATGGGGATAACATAAATACCACCACAGCCCATTTTAAAAAAAAAAACTAGCTTCTCTGAATTATCCTGAGTCTAGATATAGAGATTTAAAGTGTGCAATACGTTACATCCGTAACATTGGAATTGCCCATATACATAGGAAAGTATTTTGAAAAAGAATAAGAAGTATAATAAAAAGTTAAAAAATTTTAAAGCAGGTCCATTTGCAAACGGTATTCCATCATGGCAACCGGAAATATATGCAAAACGATGTCATGATGATGTAATCGAAGAAGGAAGTGGATAAAGCAATTGGCGACAAAGCAAGGTTTTCATCTGCACTGACACCCAAGAAACGTACGGGATTTTTGCCCAACCTTGAGTTGGGGCGATCGTTTGATGTCGTAGGTGTGGGTTGGGATGTGGCTTCTCCAGCCAGAACAGTCCGGCACCAGATGGGGATTCCCAACATGCGGGTATATAAGCTTAGGACTTTCACTAACTTTTCATTATGCCGTCACTTGACAAAGAGAGCAGCTGGCTCCCGAGACATGTTTTTAATCCTTACGACAGTGTCAAAATAAATGTTTGTTATGGAATCTACTGGTGAAACTCTATTGTTTTGTGAGAAGTTTTGGCGACATTAGTTGGTGCTTGGAGAAGTGAGATTGCGTGGATGCAGAATGTGCCGTATTCTGGCATTCTGACTACCAGACAAAACTGGCCACCAGCAGACAATTTCCCAGGCTGGGGGAAAAAGAAAAAAGAGGACAAAAATTTTTTTTTCCGTTAGAGCCGCCAAAGTTGGGAGGAACATCCAGAACCAGCAGGAGGAGCCAGAATTAAAAAAAGTTGCCATTTTATTAACATTTTTTGGGGCCACAAAATATTTAGGGGGAGGCCAGGCCTGTCCTATCCCCTCTTCCTACGGGCCTGGATAAAAGGGCCTCCAAAAGTGATTAGGTCCAAGGACTACAAACACGTTAGGACATCGCTGCCTATTATTGTGACATAAAACTCACCAGACAAATTTTGGTACCACTGCCAGACAGTTTGGAACTTTATGCATGTATGTGAGATTGTTTTGCAGTGTCTCCAAATTTACGTTCTCAAAAATACATAAGATTGGAAATGAAACATTTAAATGATTGAAATGTAATATTTCAGATAGTAATCTAGAATATTTCCCTCTTTTCACGATAACCCTCTCTTACGGCCAAATTTTTGGATCCGAATGTACAGAGGCCCAGTTGAGCCGCCCATTGAAATAGAATGGGACTGAGCCTTTCGAATGGACAGGACACGGCTTTCAGAAACTCAAGACACGCGACAGGAGCTTGGTCGTACGGGCGACACTAACGTATTGACAAAGCACGGTACGAGGGTGCGACCACCGATTTTCTAAAGGAAAGCCAGGAAAGGGCGATGCGTTGTAGCGGGGTTTTGACATCAGCGATTTTAACATGTGATGCGTGATTCACACAAGGTGGGGCATTTTACGGTGTTTCTCTGTGGCGGTGGTAAGCCGTTTTGAAGCTGCTTTGTCCTTTTGAGCGTCATGGAAGTGTTGCAGCGATTGGAAAGATGTCGGAACATTTCAATATGGATTTTTTTGTTCAATTGCGGTTGAAAGGGAAGAGGAATGTTGTTGGATTGGTTTGTGGGAGAAGATTTGTTTGGTTTGGAGTAGAAGGACCCGATTTGCAAAGTGTGCTGGTATGCTAGGCCTAACGTGGATGACTGTGTAGTTAAAGAGGTGAAGTTATCCGACGTATAAAAGTTAGTATGCCGTTTTTATTTTGTTCGCTGCACCGAGAAAAAAGGGGGGGAGGGGAAGGGTTAAGAGGTGAAGGGGGTGGAGTTTGGGAGTGGAAAGGGAACAGGAGAAAGGGATTAGAGGGTTAGGGGGGAGTAGGAAGAGACCGCCAAGAAAACAGGGGAAGGATAGGAGTGAAGAAGAGAGGGTAGCAGTGAAAGCTGGGTGTAGGATGGAGGAAGGAAAGGGGCGGAGCCTGTATTGAGACGTAAGCAACATGGCGGCAAGCCAAGACAAAGTTGCCAAGTGTATTGGAAACACTTCCCACTAAAAACGAAATGGAACAGTATCTGTACTAGTACCAAATCAATTAAAACTTACCATTTCAGTGTCTTCTTCCATTCATATACTAAATAACCTTAAAGACCAAGTGTTAACTAGAATTTTTCCCAAACACAGTTTGCATGCAAAATTCTTCTTGTTGACACTGCTGTGGTTACCAAGGCAACTATTGGCAGATGCTTCACGCTTTCCTGCTCAGAACTGTAATCAGTGAAACTCTATTATGAAAACTTCAAGAAATAGCTCACGATTTTCTATTTTACCGGCCATCATCCGTAAACCACAAGCTTGTTAAAATTGCAACTATGAGTCTGCAACACCAAGTTTAATTCTTTCTTTTCTTTCTCTGATGAGTTTACATCAAAGCAAAAATAGCAGATGCAATATGCTCTTCTGCCAAGGTCTCTTTGATAATAACTGTAATTAAGAAGGCACAGCTTGAATGGAGAAGATGTCCCAAGTTAATTGAATTCGCTTTGAATTCGGACACATTTGCCATTAGTCGTTGATTAACATGCTGCTGAACTTGTTGAACTTGTTGACGAATTTCGCAGCAGTTTGTGAGAAAGGCAGCCGAAAATTGTTCTGTATTCCAAAGAGAGGCAGACAAGATTTTGTGGGTCGGGTGTTTCGGCTTGTTCCTGCTTGTTTTGAAACAATCACAGAAATAAGCCTAAAATCGACATCGCATTCTCAAAATGTATTAATGTTCGTAACAACGTTGTAAAGAATAACTTTTCCATAGGGTAAAGCTTATTAATTGTGCTTGATGTTAAATTAAAAATTTGACAAAATATTCAAAATCTCTGCTATATTTCTAGTTACGTTTGTTAAGATTATGCGGAAAAATGTGTCAGCTGACAGGAGGAAAAATTCAAATCGATTTCTACGTATCTACGTATAAATTTTCTTTTCGACCAACTGCATCTACTGCAGATTCAGCAGCCGTCTCCAGGGAATACAGTACTGTCAGTGACCAATTTTTCCACACGAGCTACTACACAACAACAGGTTCCTACTCATGTATAATATGTATATACGTATCTATATCTGATATAGTATCTTTCAAGAAAGAAATGTTTATGACAATTTCCTAAATACAAGTATTTTATTTAAAAAAAAAAGAAGATGAAAAATAAATTATCGATTACTTAGTCTGGAATCGAGTTTCGTTGTTTTGATGCCTTTCAGCTGTTCGATAGTTGTCTTGTAGACCTTGAAACCAGGTTGTTTACGCGCTAAATCGAAAAGGAAAAACTCGTTGATATCGAAAGAATCCCGACTTGCTAAAAAATAACTTTTTTCGTAGAACATGAGAAAATAGTTTTCCTTTTGCATTACAATGGAAAATCAGGCAAAAATTTCGCATAATATTGAGAATTTTTCCGCTTATTGGACGAGTCCCAAAATTGTGGTACGTTTTATAAAATTTAATTTATAAGTTTTTTAATTTTGTCTTGCGCATTCTTGTTCGCCTGTATTAAAATTATTTAGAATAGCATGATGCAGTTGCAAAACAGTGTAAGGTTGCAAAATCGAATGTTTTCATCAAAACAAATCATTTCCCATTTTCGTTTTACAGTCATTTTACTCATATTACATGAATTTTCTACTTAAAATTGTTTGGTAAAATCTCCATAGAAGCCATATCAGATAATATCAAAGGTCATTTAATGCGTTTTATATCGCCGAGCGGAATTGTTTTCTCTAACCCAGTGGTTCCCAACCTTTATTAAGCTGTGCCCCACTTTTATAGTAACCAAAAATCCGCGACCCCCACAATTATTTATGACCCCCCAACATACATTAAGTACAAAATTATATATATATACAGTGGAAATCATAACCAACTGCATATAACGAGAGAATTTTTACAAGAAGTTTGGTTTGCTATTCTACTCCATACTAAATATATTAGTTATAATGACGAAACCTGCTATAACGATGGCGATTTTGTAGTCTACGTAGATTCTAAATAGGGAAATCAGTATCGGATATAATGATGTGAATTGACAGTAATAAATCGAAACCACATAGGTTAGTTACAAAATTTAAGCTTTATTCTAATCTTGTGTATTTACAAATGTAAGAGTAATTTTTATTAATGCTAAACCTGAATATTAAAGATAATGAACCATAAAAAACAGTGATTTAATGATTAAATATCACGAGGGTCATATTCTTTAGGAGTCCATTCTATTTTTGAAGCGTGGGGCCCACAAAACTCTTAAACCTGCACTGTTCGGAAGTTATTAGTATAATATAAGTTATAACGACTGAATTTGCATGGTTCCTTGAAGGTTGTTACAACCAATTTTCACTATATATTACATTATGTACATTATATTAATTATATATATTGCATTCATTATGTACGGTGGAGTCCATTTGCAAATTGCCCCTCTGTGGGGCATGGGCCCCACATTGGGAAACACTGCTCTAACTCCTTAAACAATACATACAACCTATATTCAGTAAACCTTGGAACAGTGGGCATCCTGGGACTCGATCTAGACCAGATGTTCTGTGCTCCACAGTGCTTGTCCAGGGAATTCCATAGAAACATCGATAATGGAAGGACAGCTTCAAAAAAACTAATACACTTGTCCAGTAAAAAAAAATAAATGAAAGGTCCTAAGTTTGGAAAAATATTTTTTTTATCACATGGTGATTTCTATATTATCTTAATGTCACATGCGTGGCGTAGCAACTAACTTATATATATAGACCCTACCTAAAGAACATATGTTAAAAGTGAAAAGATTTGGGGGGGGGCTCCATAGTCAGATGTTTTCGTAAAAGGGTCTCTGCCATCAAATTTATTTTTAAAAGGGTTCCACAGGCCAAAAAGTTTGGGAACCACTGGTCTAGGGAGTTTCTAGTTCCAGAGTTTTTCTACAAAATTGGTCTTCATTCTATTAGTTGCAGAAAATCTTCTGAGATGAGAGAGGGAGTATTTTTGACTGGTTATATATTTTTGAAAAAAAAAAAAAAAAATTGCAAGTACTACATATTTATTTACATTTCTATAGAACTCACTTTGCACTCAACTGCATTTTATTTAAGTCTATATTCATTAATATAAAAGAGTAGAAAGGGACAGAGATTACGCTCTTCTTCATAAGCATTTGGGATAACTTTATGGGAAAAAAAAAAAAGCTGGTTAAATGTATTTTATTTTGAACGTTATAAGGATCAAGGCCATGGTACAGATTTATTCCGGCCCACAAAGGCAAGCCAACTTCATCCTCGGATTACGTCACAAATTGCCATTTTGTGCATTTGCTTTGTTTCCGGTCACCATGATGGATTAGCATTCACAAATGGCCAACATATTTGTACTCTATTGACTCAACCCTTTTAACATTCAGGCAGCTTCTCGAGATTCTAACAATATTAAGTTGGGGGGAGGGAGGGGAAGTATCACGTCCCTACAAGGCATCTACAGATTCAGGTATTATCTGATTCAATACTTTTGATATTTAGGCAGCTTGTCAAGAATCTAACAACCTTAAGGAACTTATCTCTATGTTTCAGCATTAAAATTTTTTTGAGGGTGGCTTTTTTCCCTCATTTTATTTCTGCAGTTCACAAAACGCTAATGCACACATAGACAAAATGGCTGAACAGGCTTTACCACTAGCTATTTGCTGATTCAGGTATTATCTCGTATGTTCTGAACTATTGGAAGGTAAATATTGGCCGCCATGATGGATTGGCATTTACAAGTGTTTGGAAAGGAACTTATCTCTATGTTTCAGCATTAAAATTTTTTTGAGGGTGGCTTTTTTCCCTCATTTTATTTCTGCAGTTCACAAAACGCTAATGCACACATAGACAAAATGGCTGAACAGGCTTTACAACTGCTGAGCACATGCGCACATTCACTACACATGAAAAATTCTTGGATAAATTTTAAGAGTATAGCATGAGTTTTGGCAACAGAAGGAGCTTAGCGACCAGGATAATTCTATACTGTCACCAAGATCAATATTTTTTTCATGTCTAAATTACTCATTTGACTTGTTAATTATAACAATGAAATAGCTGCATGATTTGCAAAACTGTGTATGTAGTGCTAAATCACAGAATTTAACATTACCTGGATGGTGTCATGTAATTTATGTCGCTTAATATTCTTTTTTTCCCATAGACGTAACATTACATTCCGCATAACACAAAGATCTACCTTTGGGAGATATGGATATAGGAATGAATGAAAAAAAAGTACAAATAAAGAAAAACACAAGTTCAGAAAGAAATACGTTAAAATATATATTTAGAAAGAAATTTCTCAAAATATTTACGTTTTCTTATTAGGTTACGCCAATTGGTTATTTTTATTCTTAAAGTAGCCATGTTTACTGTTACACATCATGAGCATGTACAGATCGAATTTATTTATAAGACCAAGGAAAAACAAAAAGAAATGTAGCATATCATTCACAGATGTGTCAATCTGATCTTTTGAGAATGGAGCCAATAAAGTTTTTTTTTTAAATCCTGAAAATATGATCCCCCCCACTCCCCAGTGAAAGACAATATATATAAATAAGTATAGACAGATTGATGCAGGTACACCTATCTCCCATGAATGAGTATATACATAAGTATATAGCTTACATTATCAAGGCCATACCACATACAGCTAAATAAATGTAAATAACATTTTAATAATTAACAGTTATATGCACATCATTGTCTTACAAAATATTACACAAAAAATATAAATAACATCAATCAATCCAATCTTGAATCAAGGTTAGATACATAAAATAGAAATACTATATTTTAAGTCAATCATTTTTTAAAGCATATATTCAATAAATACAATCCGTATCATCAACTAGAATTACTGTATTCAAAAAAAAAAAAAGATGAGGCAATAGACGGAATCATAAATTTGTCAGTTATATCCTTTTGAGCAAATGTAATTTGAGCCTTTTTTGTTTTAAATGAATTTAAATTATTTAATAATTTTATTTGACACAAATCATTCCACAACTGAAGTCTAAAATAATTTGTCAGTTTTTAATAAATTTGCAGGTTGTCTGAGAGTTGCATAATCCAATCCATTTCTAGTCTCATAACTCTGTGGATAATTATTAAGGAATATAATGTCAGATGACTTGCCCATCTTAATTTTGTTAAATAAATATAAAAGCATCAGCAAATAAAACACATTAACACAGTTAAAATAAATACGATGGTTTATAGCTATTTCGGAAGCGCGTTTAGGCTTCCTTCTTCAGAACCCTAGTTACACTAATGTGGCACACGTGCTAGAAAAACTATCGATGCCAAATTGCTAGTCCAAAATTAGTTCGGGTAAACCAGTTGTGGGTCCGTAGCCGCGTCTTTTGCTATGGGACGAATGAAGTTTCTCCAAATAGAGGACATGGAATTGAACGGAAGCTGATCGTTAACAGTAGAAGAGGAATGCGAAAGAATATGGAAGGCTTCAAAGAAATTGAGGTCGGCTGGTGAAGAAACTTTCTCTATTAGATGGGCCTTGTCGAAAGAAAATTTGTGGCCAGCTTCCCAGGCGTGTTTGGCCAAAGCAGATTTTTCCAGTTGTTGTTTACGCACGTAGGCTTCATGCTCTTTAAGCCGAAATCGAAGGGCCCGACGTGTTTGACCGATATAAACACGATTACACTGGCATGGAATGGAGTAAATTCCAAAATAATTGCAATCGGGAATAATATCCTTGAGTTTGGAATAA
>QLNU02015270.1:104807614-104819192 GCA_006491805.2 Dysdera silvatica | reverse complement strand
AACTTGTTATCTAGAGAATCAAACCCCAAAATACGAAGCAGCAGAAAAAACAAATGGTCCATTTAAAAATGTTATTCCATTAATGCAAATAAAATTGAAAGCATTATTAATATGAATAGCCATTTCTGACACCTATGCTTGGGCTTAAGCTAGAGCTTTCAATGTATAGAAGAAAAAAGGAAGTCACTATGGCCTAAAGCCAAACTAGGGTTACTATTTCATACCGAGTGCCTTCACTGCTATTCCATCAAGGCACACGAACGACACTGCCCTTCTCCATATAGGTGCTTTTTGTGGGATATTATTACCCTGCTCATAATTAACGTAATTGTCAAATGATCAACCCATAAAGCCGCTGACGTGTGTTTTTGGAATTTTTTATGGGAAATTTTTACAGATAGTAATTTCTAATAACAACGCTTAGGCTCAAACTAGAGTTCTAGTTTTATAGACTTGCCTACTCCCATTCTGAATGATGCCCTTACCTTACATAATATATGTGTGTTTTTATGGCACAAAGACAGCAAAAGTCTTGTCGTGTTGGGACCTACATTTTTACGAGGAGGAAGCTGAACCTCTCTAAACCTGGGAACCAATCCCCAGACTATAGTGAGTAGTTAGCATTTTTTTTGTTAGTGCCTTTGGGCACTGAAGCTAGATTAATGACATGCTATAGGCAAATGAGTTACCACTGCATCACCACAGGGTCTTTCTTACATAATAACGTTTAACTTGCTTGTTTATATTTTATGGTGCGAGGATAGCTATGATGATGATGATGCACTATGACCTACGGTTTTCAGAGAAATCCGAACCTCCTTTATTTAAGTAATCGGACCGTGGGCTGCAGATCCATAGAAAGAACGAGCAATGCTAAAAACAAACCTTAATTATACACATGGTGGCAAAGCAACATATCGCTACATCACCACCTAGCCCAGCATTTAACTACCTACGGTCATTTTCTAATGAATCCAGAGTGTCTCCATGATAACGCTTCACTGAAAACTCCTGATATACGTATATACGTAATACAGAATGAGAACAATAGACAAACAAACATATAAACCAAATATACTGATAAGAGACAACGTATCTTATACCTTATTTTATCACCAGCTTTCATTACAAAAATTACATTTTTATTACATTAGTTCTCATCATATAAGCATCAAATAATCTTATCTGATAAAACACTGTAAACAAGATAACATGGGGACCCTGGTTCGAATCCAGGATGAGGACGGTGCCTCTTTTTCTCCAAAAACGAAAAAGCTCTAGTTTGAGCTAAATGCACGCGGATGGCAGAAATTATTGTATAACATAATCTCCCTTTCAACTGAGCTTGTGCTGACATTTAATAAAACTACAATACGCAATTAAAATAAACAAACATATATCTAACATAAACATATAAATAAAAAAGTAAAAACACAAGGACTATAATATTAACTTGAAAAAATATGGTCAAGTATATAAATTCTCTCTCTGGTCCAAACTACAACCACCCTCTCACCCTCCTTTCAATTTCAGGATATCTCACAATGTGAACGTGCTTTCAAAGCGTGGAATTTCAATTGACACTATCGAAATGAGAGCTTTTCTAATGATGGGTAATTTAATGATTTGTTTAACTAATTTATTTAATTAAATATTCATTAATTGTTTTCAAATTTTCAGAACATGAAAATTGTGTTTGCCATAACAAAATTTCTTTATTAAAAAACTTCACTGCCATAAACATGTTCAGCACTTACCCTTATTTTAACTGTCAATTATATATACATAGGCTTCAATATAAACCTTAATAATAAATGAAGCCACCAATCAAAATTTAAGTAAAAGACTAATAGATACACAATAATATGACTTTGGGAGAAAAAATGGAAATTAAACAACCAAATGTAATGCTTGAACAACTACATGTTTGAAAACGACCAAGTGCATTGCAAATTGAACTAGAGCAGCGAATTCAAAGATCATGTTATTAATGAATGAAGACCTAGAGCAAGAGTCAGGCAATGCTTACAATCAATAAAAAGCTAAGACCCTACGAAAAGTTAAAAAAAAAACCAAAAAAAAGCAAACACTGAATTCACACACAACCCTATACAGCAGTATAATTAATACAGAAATGAGGATAAATTGCTTAATTTTACTAATTAATAAAATGCAATTCATTCAATTGGTTACACTGTCAATGAAAGTAATTATTTTACTATACATTAGATCTCTTCCAATGTTTCTGATTTAGGAAGAAAATGGACGTATTGTAGCGATGGCAAATCCAGAAATTTTTCGAAGTGGGGTGTGATTTGTTTCCAATTCCTATTTTGAACTGAATGTCGTGTACTTATTTCATTTTCCATGATGTAATCTTGGCTCAAGGTAGGGACGATCGCCCCCAACTCTTGGATCTGCCAGTATATTGTGGAGTTCATAAATTTTTGATTCTGTACATACAAATATTCTCAAATGTACATGTGAACCATTAGTAAACAATTTAACTTTAATAACAACATGTTTCTTTTTTTCCCCATCAATACTACAATAAATATTTCTTTACATATAAGCTAAGTTATATGTTACACGTAACGAAAATATCTGTCTTGGTTGGCCCAGCCAATACCAATCATGTAGAATGAGAAAAATGAATAACAACTTTCTATTCATATATCCCATTTATCATACGGTTGGCCTACTGTTTTTATAATAGGATAATGTTGATAGCGATATTGGTCATAGAGCTTCATTATAAACAAGCAATAGTTTCGTGTTATAAAAATTCCCCTCAATTTAGAAAAAATTTGTTTTTACAAATTAAATAAAAAAATATTTCAAAGAGGAAGATATGACACAACAGCAATATTATTAATATTTCTTTTAAAAAGGTATCACAATTATAAATTTTGATTATAAACTTTAATCCTTTCAATTATAGTATGCCACGTTTTAACAGTACACTATACAGAAACAATGCTCGTTATCTAAAAGGACAAATTCTGCCTAACACCATAATATATGGACTTTCAGTCCAATCAAACCCTGTGAAATGCTTAAAATTTTTTTTAAAGCACTGGAAAAATATCGGTGTTTGGTATGGGATTCTTTTTCCTCAAAATGACTGTTTACAAAGTTAAAGTCGATCCTAAATGGCTATGCTATTTTGTACTTAGTGAAGAGATATGACGGTTTGATTAGAGACCAATAATTAAATTATTATTCACACTTATTACAACCAATAACATCGTCTTCCTCTTTGATAAGACTGTCAGATTTCTTATTCCTTGTGCGAAGTGACGTGTCACTGGATGAGACCTTGTTTCTCAAGTGACTGTGGCAGCAACTGCTACTATCCTTAGTATGAGCGGCACTGATGATAGCCATAGATGCACTATCAACTACAGATAAAGCAATTCCGAGTTGGGCAGCATAGTATGTGAGCATGATAATGGTGGCAGCATGGGGTATCGAAGTATGAAACTTATTGAGACCCAGAAGCAAATCTGATACTGCAAATAGCATCCCGCCGCCACAAGAACACAACTTGGTCCAAGTCCAAAGGTCTTCAAAGAGTTGGACGCGAGCTACAGCACGCCACACCATAAACATCAGCAGAAACGTATACACTGGTACGAATACTGTATAAGCTCCTAAAGGTGAGGAAAAAAAGGTAAAGATGATTTCGCACATCCACAACAAAAGTGGCACAACTTGAAAAATACACATAGGGTATTCATAAAAGAAGTACACAACTCAAGATTTTATTTGTACTGAAAGTACGATAGCTAGATTTTTTTTTCAATTATGTAGAAACAGTAGAAATTTTTCTGCATAGTTAGAATGTTTCCATGTGACAAACAGTGCATATGCATTCATGGAACATAACAGACAACGAAAACAACAGTGATGCATAGCTGACAACTTTCTGAGGTGGCTTTCAGTAAGTATTCAAGCCAACGAAAGCGAGATGTTGGTAAATTTCTGTCTTTTATATAATTTACCACACTTCTGTAGTGGGTTTTAGTATATATGTTTTAGCAAAGTTATGTTTAGACTGACATGAAAGAGTTATAGTGACAATTCTAAATTTAGTTTTACAAAACCAAATACAGTAAAAAGCGGTTTTTCGGCCTCCAGGGGACCATGAAAATTCAGTCATTATAACCGATAGTTGTTATAAACGATATCTTTTTAAAATCATAGTAGCCTGTAATAACGCACTCTAGTGTTCTTTAAATTATTTGGTCAGTTAAAAGTATTTATCTTTTTGGTTTCCAAATTTAATTTGAATTTACTTTTAATGAATTTGATTTCTGCTTATATTGTATTATGTTTTAGCCACACTAAATTCATAGCATTACAGTAAATTTACAAATTCAGAAACTATTAAAAATGAATTGTTTTACATTAAAAACTTGCACTTTCATTCGGCCCTTTTTGAGTTCATTATAAAAGAGTTTAACTACATAATCGCAAAGCTGACGCTGCATCTTCTATTCCGTTTAAATTGTGCATGACTATAAGGCAAAGGAGGTTGGTATGACCAAAATCTCTTACAGATTAGAAAATTTAGCAAAAACACTTCTCTTTTCAAGTTTTAGTTACATATTTGGCAAACATTTTCTCCTGAAAAATATATGGGCTTAATAATTTTATATAAATATTTAGTTAGTTTTATATAAATATGTAGTGTAATAATTTTGGTGCAACACAGTAGTTTTAGAAAAAATTCAGTCAAAAGTACAAGTTTTTCAAATTTTTCAGTAGGTAATGTGGTATGAAAAACACAGTTCAGGAAAATTATTTTAATAAGTTATTTATTATAACAATGGATTTCAAATTTCCCTGACCTTTCCAGTTTTTCCAGATCGGTAGACACCCTGTACAATGGTCATGCTGCGCCGGGACCTACTGTTTTCCGAGGAATCCGAACCTCTTAAGGCCTAGGGAACCAAACCCCGGACTACAGTGAGCAGTGCGATCTTTATGAGATCTCTGAGTAAGCGTTCTTTTTGCACTGCTGGGAGTCGAACCCGGATTAACGGCATACTAGGCAAATGCATTATCATACTGTGCCACCACAGTGCTTTCTAAGCATTTTCTATGGATAAACATTTTATCATGGAAATATTCTAGGGCCACAAATACATTGGAAAGCTCTCACACCTAGAACGTCTAAATAATATCTGTGCAGCAACTATCAATGGCCAAGCCATGTGTTTTTAAACATGTGAGTACACATGAATGATCGTGAGTTTTACGACATTTAAGTCTTTTAGCATTCAAGAAGAGGGTACACCTAGGGAAAGCTCGAGGTTGATTTTGAACCCATGCGACCTGGCATGGATTGCTTTTTAGTGCTCCCCACCTCCAGAAAAACAAAGGCAGTTTCACAGCTGCACAGTGAGCCATATACCCCATAGAAGTGGCCAAAAGTCTAAAAGAATTTCTCTAAAGGCACCTATAAAAATGTCTCTAAACTTATCTCTTTTTAGAGAGATTTTCTACTGTTGGGTCAATTAAAAAAATTTTAACTTGATTTCAGTTTGGTGTCCTCGTCTAAATGAGACCCCGGGCGGCTGCCCGGGTCGTCTGGCCCTTAAGCTGCCCCAGAGTATACCTCTTATTATGACCTATCACAAAAATTGTCTACAAGCTGATTACAATAATGTCGGTTCTCAAAACTGAACAAAATGGTATCTGTGTTGCAAGTGCCTGTAACCAGCCAGCAAGGAAGTGTAGCAGAAAAGTTCATATTAATAGAAGGAGTGCACTGCTACTCTTTATGATTATACCATAACTATTCATATTTATAGTTTAATGTATGAACTTAAGAAAAAAAAAGGTATTTATGAGTAAATCTGTCAAGACTGGGTCCTCGTCTTAGAAAATGAGAATTTACAGGGCCCTTGTCTTAGAAAACGATAATTTACTGGGCCTTCATTTTAGAAAAAAAATTTACCAGGCTATGGCCTCATAAAGGTTGAGAAACACTACTCTAAACGATGGTTGGTATTGAACCAGGGTTAACAGTGCAAACAGACGAACACGTCGCCTGCATACTCTCTTTTTCTACCTTTCTTATAAAGTTGACATTTTCTGAATTGCTAGTCACTTGAGAAGACAACTCAGAAGACGTCAGATTTTATGGTTCAAAGACAGCTAAGATCACGCTGTGCCAAAACCTACAGTTTACCAAGGGATCTGAACTTCTGGCACCTACAGAATCAAACCAGGAAATACGGATCAGTAGAGAAACTGATAAGCACTCGGTACCGGTGAAGTTCAAACCCAAGCATAACTCATTGGTTGCCCAGTGGACAAGTATGTTCGAACCGTGTCATTGACTCTTTCCAGTCATGTTAATTTTGTTACAGGGTATGTGCTAGCAGTGTGCTAAATCGTTTAACAACCGAATCACTGAGTCTGCTCCTTTATGACGGACAAGCAAAATCGTTCATTGATTTGTCTGGTGAACACTTTGGTGCACTTGTAGTGTGTATTGTAAATTTACACTAAGGAGGACAGTTCAAGAGGTTTACCATAGCATCCTAGCTCTATGAAATAGGTGCCAACAATTCCAACGGTAGCGCAAACAAAACCGGCAATTGGATTTAAAGGCTTCATTCCGAAAGCGGAGATATATAGCAAGTGTCCGATCATGAAGGACATCATCCCCCACAAGAAACAGCATGGCCAGATTAGCATGATGTCACCAATGCAGCAGAAAATGAGGCCCAGCAAAATACGTCTAGCATAAGCATGTTTATCACTAAGGCTCATCCCATGGACTAGGACAAAGCCGCAGAGGCAAACAATAGGCAGAGACTTGATAAGGCAAGCAAACCATGATGGAAACGGAGATGCTAAAACAAAGTAAATGGCAGCAGTCTTGAAAAACGGCACTAGCTTTGGCCCTACACATTTTAACTGCAAAAAGAGAAAAAGTATTCAAGGTAAGTATTTTATATAGATATAAAATAATAAGCAATATTAAATGCAAGGGGGGCTTATAATCCTAACTTATGTTCCCCCCCCCCCAAAAAATACAGTTGAAACCACTTACAATAAGCCATGAAGTGGATTAGCACTTTTGCTTGTTATATCTGGATCCTTGGTAAAACCGATTTAGACCTCTGTGATTCAGGTAAGTACTGATTTATTTATAAAAATACTAATTCATAATAAAATTATTATATTAGCGGGGATACAAATACGGAGCTACACCATCGCTTGATATATTATAGCTGTCATCTTGGCATAATTTAAAAATTGCCAAGTAAGATCGGATGTTGCTATAATAAGGAAGTACTATATATTTCAATTGTATTTAAGCATGTAAGCTAAAAAAGTGCAAATTTTCAAAATAATTGAACATTCGTATGTAATAAAAAAAAATTCAAAGCAAATGCAGACACATTGAGAAAATTATATAAAATTATTCCGTAGTTCACTGTTCTTGAAAAATAAACCCAAGTGGCCATTCATTTACTTAATATGTAACAATTTAAATCTCGAAATGTGCTAACACATGGCACTTTATCATAAACTTGACAAATACTGCAAAACATAGCTTTGTTTCCGCAGAGAAACCAGTTTCCTTTTGTTTTCCATGACTGTTGAAAATTATGTTTTTTTAGGCAGACCATTTTCTACAATGATATCAGTACCCAAAGTAACCTCATTCTCATAAAAGATCGCTGCTGACAATTTGTGAACTATTCATGTCACTGTCTTGAAAATTCACTTCTTTGACTGTTCACTGTTCGGACTGTATAAAATCTATGCACACACCTGCAACAGTTACATTTGATATCTCATCTGCCATTGATGAAGTTACACATTTCTTATTATTTATAATACCACAGAAATATAAGCTAATACTTTCAGATTTCAGTATTGGATGTTGTTTTCACTTGGGCATCATTTACTCTATAACACCAGGTTTTAATGGATCTATTCTAAAACTTCAGTGACCAAACAGCACTGCCTCCTAAATGTGTTTAACCGAACTGACCATGTCTGTTCATAGCAGATAGGCAGGATAAAATAGAGGGAGAAATTCTAGTTTTAGATGCAGAGAAAGGGGTGATCGAGGCTCAAGTTTATTGTTGGCTCCGTGCCAAGACCCTTGTAGATGAAATCGATCCTTATCTCTTACCCTAGTGTCAGTTGCTAGAAGAAGAAGGGGAAAAGAATTCTTAACGTTACCCTTTTAAAAATAATAATAAAGTTTGCATAGTTTTGAATAATTAGGTGTACTACGTGCACCTAAATTAAAAATTCAAGTGCATTAATAAAATTTCATGTGCACAGCACACCTGTTAATTTCGAACCCTAGTATAACCTAACTCTAGGGATCAATTTTGTTTGAGCACCCCTTCTTTTCCTGATTTATATAAATGGTCTTTATAAAATTGAGCCTAATTTTACTAAGATATTATACGCTGATGAATACCAGCTTGTTCTCTGAATTTCCTTCAGAATCAGATTTTGTATCTTTGATACATCGGATAAATCTTGGCCTTAATACCATTAGTCACTGGTTCCTGCAGAATAAGATTGTACTTAATATGTCTAAATCTAAAGATGTGTTGTATATCTGATGTAGATTTACTTATGGGTGGAGAGGTTGCTACCTGAACATTCTGCCAGGTTATACCATATGTGGATAGTGTTAAGTTTTTAGGCATTGCATTATCGGCACAATAGTGACTTTAGACATAATTTCAGCAGCAACAATGGCAGAATCTGTAGGTGTTTAAACTATTTCTCTTTATCTCATCACTTCTGCACACACTCGTGTTTTTGCTGAACCACCAATCCCATCAACTGCACCTTTGGCATATGATGTAACAGGGTACTGCCAATCAATTTTATGAAATTTGCATCGGTTGTGTTTTTATGATGCAAGGACAGCAAGGATAATTCTGTGATAAACAAGGTGAGAATGTATACGCAGGTTTAAAATTTGAGTTCGAACTGTAAATTTAGTTTATGTAAAAAGTATGCCATATATTTCTTCTTCAATTCACCTAATGGTCTATCAGTCTAAATAATTAGACTAACTTTGATTTGCGTTCAGGTTGAATTACATTTAGGAGGTTAGTTAAAAATACAGAAACTGCATTTTTGGTTTTATCACTTGTGCCCAAAGCTATAAGAAAACATTTAGTGTTTTCTGTATCAAAGAGCGCTGCTGTAAACAAAGTAACAGCTTCGCAACTCCATAATGCTGACTGCTCCTCTCCTTGCTATTCACAGGCATAATTCATTGCAAAATCAAGTTGCAGCACCAAACTGTTCTTTTTGTTGTTTTCAAATACAGACGTTTGAATTTATTTACCACAGACACATTTTGTTCATGATGCAAACTGTAGCGCTGCCAAATGAATGAAGCATATTGCAATGCTGCCAGATAAACGATATATATTGTAGAGCTGCCAGATAAATGATATATATTGCAGAGCCGCCAGATAATGTGTGTGATTTACTTTTCTATGTCTGTGTATATACTTTCTTATGCCAAAATAGTTAATGGTGAGCAACCACATTATTTTTTTTTTTAAATGCAGATAGAAGATTTCATCATCACATACATGATTGGGTTTGTCACATGATAGCCTAGAACTCCCAGACTACTGATCCAAAAATCGGTCAATTCTTTTTCCAGTTGATATAAGCAAATTAACTTTGTATTGGCAGTAAGGAAATATTTGCTGTCTAATAAGTTACTCTTACAGTAAATGAAAGTTTATATGTATGCGACATCAAAATTGTATATATATTCAATGGAAGTTGAACAGTACGAAATAATGGGATGCAATGATGATTTTCAATGTATTATAAATAGTAGTTATACATTAAAATTGGATTGCTATATCAGAACAGTTAAAAATCATCATTATAAGTGTAATTAATTCTCAAAAAGATATATGTTTAATATGTGAAAATGGAAGTCTTTTTAGCATACAGCATTTCAACTTTCAATTTTAGTCTTAGATATTTTTTGGCATGGATACAAGTAACAGCCTCTTAACATAAAACATGGTTCCCACTCTTTTGTCCTGATGAAATTCAAGGACTTTTTAAGGAATTTTCAAGGACCAAATGACGTTTTTCAAGGACCTTACATTGTCAATCGCAATATACATAAAAATTAAAAATGCAAGACATTATAAGCATAACACTGAAATTAGAGTGTTTAATTATATTGCTCCTTTTCAACTTAACACACTGCCATCAAAAGCTACCCTTTTTGCATCCCTTATATTAGCCATGCTCAGTGGGCAGGAAAGACGGGGGGGGGGTCCGAAGCACTACTGGCTTTGTTCCGAAAATGAGAGGGAATCCCTTTTTTTTTTTGCCAAAACTTGAAAAAAGATTTTTGAGAAAAATTCAAGGACTTTTCAAAGACCAACCACATTTTTGGCAGTTTTCCAAGTACTTTTCAAGGGCATCAACTTGGCAAAAAATTCAAGGACTTTCAAGGACCGTGGGAACCATGTAAAATAATGACAGTCACCTATTTTAAAAATTAGCTCTGGTTTCAAATTCCATGGAATGACCCATAGGCTATATAGATTGTAGAATATATTTATCAAACTTGCGAGATATCAAAATGGGGATATTTTGGTTAACTATAGACATTTTCAGATTCTTCAAGTGGATATGATTTATAAATTTCGAATATTAACATATTTATTTAACAAAATTAAACACATTATATTCCTTAATAAATACAGAGTTATAGCTAGAATGGTTTAGGCTATCCTCTCAGAACCTGCTAGTTACACTAATGTAACACGCGTGCTAGAAAAACTATCGATGCCAAATTGCTAGTCCAAAATTAGTTCGGGTAAACCAGTTGTGGGTCTGTAGCCGCGTCTTTTGCTATGGGACGAATGAAGTTTCTCCAAATAGAGGACATGGAATTGAACGGAAGCTGATCGTTAACAGTAGAAGAGGAATGCGAAAGAATATGGACGGCTTCAAAGAAATTGAGGTCGGCTGGTGAAGAAACTTTCTCTATTAGATGGGCCTTGTCGAAAGAAAATTTATGGCCAGCTTCCCAGGCGTGTTTGGCTAAAGCAGATTTTTCCAGTTGTTGTTTACGCACGTAGGCTTCATGCTCTTTAAGCCGAAATCGAAGGGCCCGACGTGTTTGACCAATATAAACACGACTACACTGGCATGGGATGGAGTAAATTCCAAAATAATTGCAATCAGGAATAATATCCTTGAGTTTGGAATAACCGAGTTTATTGATTGGAGTAAAAGTGACCTTGAAATTAAATTTACGGAGGATGGAAGCAATTTTTGAAGAAATTCGTGGAACGAAAGGAATGCTGATAAAATTACAAGGAGAGGAATCAATCAAGAGTGTACTGCACAGCTTAGGTCTAGTGAGTTTCTTCAAAGCGTCGTCAATAATGGTAGGATTGTAACCACGATCTCGAGCGATGTCACGAATATGGTTAAGTTCAATCTTGAGTAATTCTTCAGATGATGACAATTTTAGAGTACATGAGACCAACCAGTAGAACGTGCTTATCTTCTGGCTTTGTGGATGGGC
>QLNU02015270.1:104753464-104797577 GCA_006491805.2 Dysdera silvatica | reverse complement strand
ATTAGACAGTGAAAACCAACATATGTAAACAAAATACAATTTAACAGTACCTGATTTAATGATTGTTTTTATTGGTCCAGATTGAGTTACATTGAGTTCAGAGCTACATTTTCCTCGATTTAACATTTGCTTTCCTCTATTTAATAACTCTTCATCATATAAGCCTGTAGCTGTAAGTAGAATTTCAGTTAGAAAATCAACTTCAATTAAGTTTACTCAATTGAAGAGAATGCTATTTTTTTACAGTACATAAAGAATTTACTGCGTTTTGACGTCAACAATGATCTTGTCGATGCATTTGAAAAAAAAACCGAAACACAATGTTAAATGTCAATTCCCAAGAAAAAACAAAACAAATGTCAACCAAAGATTTCTTTTCAAAGTAGTAATTACGTACGTACATGTCCTACGTTTATTAAAATTAACATGTATTCTTCAGAATGCTGGTAAGCATTTTTATTGTTCTCCTTTTCGATAATTTCTTATTTCAGTTCCAATTAATAGTGCACCCATAATTTCTGCCCGGAGGAGGGCCGAAAATGTAAAAAATATTGTCATTATTTTTAATGTAATAGTTGTTACTTTTAATGTATTTTACATGTAAATTTTCAACCCAAGGAAGAGCCTGGAATTCATCACTCCCCCATCTGTGGTTGAATCATTATTTCCGAAAAATGTGTTCCCTTGATAACACACTTGGTAACACACACTTGATAATTCCCTTGATAACACACTTGATTTTAAAAATTATTTTCTCCGGTCCCATGAAAATGATTAAATCACGGTTAGACTATCGTATTTTCGTTTTATATAACAACATTTCAGTTCTTCAGTTATGGTTTAAGAATGTTAACAAATTAATAAAATGTTTCACTGCTGTGAATATGAATGGATAAATCATAAGTGCAGTGAAAATCGGTTATAACGACCTTCAAGGGACCGTGCAAATTCGGTCGTTATAACCGATAGTCGTTATAAACGATATCTTTTTAAAATCATAGTAGCCTACAGTAATGCTTCTAATGCATTCTATTCTCTTTATAAATTATTTTGATAATAAAAAGTATTAAACTTTTTGATTTCAAAATTAAATAAAAACATAATTATAATGAATTTAATTTCCGTTTATATATTATGTTATAGCCAAACTAAGTACATAGTACTTTCTTAGTTTTTTAAATTGAAAAAATTGTAGAAAATACTACTAAAGTATATAATGTAGGAAACACATGTAATAAATAGTATTTATTATATTATACTAATGACTTAAGAACAGTGCCGGTTTAAGAGATTTATGGGCTCTACGCTGAAAAAATAGAATGGGCCCTTTAAGAATATGACCCTCGTGATATTCAATTAATAAATCACTTTTTAAGTTCACTATCTTTAATATTCAGGTTTAGCAGTAATAAAAATTTCTCAGACATTTGTAAATAAACAGGATTAGAATAACACTTAAATTTTAATAACTAACTTTAAATTTTAATAACTAACCCACGTGGTTCTGCTTTATGACTGTCAAGTCGCGTCGTTATATCCGATACGAATTTCCCTACTTAGAATCTACGTAGACTACAAAATCGCCGTCGTTATAGCAGGTTTCGTCGTTATATACGATGTCGTTATAACCGATATATTTAGTATGGAGTAGAATAGCAAACCAAACTTCTTGTAAAAATTCCGTCGTTATATGCGGTTGGCCGTTATAAACGATTTTCACCGTACATGATTATAAACTTGCGGCAAAGCTAACCTGGTACACTGTTAAGGCTACGACGACCTATTCGCGCCCGTGCAACGAGTATTCATTCGCGAATTGGCGAAAAATGAGATAGCCCTCAACATTATTAGGCTATTTATCGCCTAATTTGGAATGCAGAAAAACGCGGTTGCCAAAATTCCAGGCGCCAAACTTCCTGCCAAGCGAACAAAGTCCTCTGAGTGGTCAGTTACTTGAATGACGTCAGCGCTTGCTATAATGAGTCTTTTTCCTAAATTTAATAAATACCAGATTTTAATTGCACAAACATGCCTATGTTTTATGTATTTGAGCATTATTTTAATGTTTTATGTACAAAATGTATCTTCTATTAACTCTGTTAACGTAATATAGGGCGAACTATATCATACTGGCGGAATTATATTGCTCTTCATCTTGTCAGTGTAGCAGGTTTGATTTGCCGCGAGTATAGAATATGAAATAGATAAAATTATTTTTTACAAGTAAAGATAGACGCAGGGTTGGATTTAGAGGTCATTCAAGGGTGGCGATTAATGACTTGATTTTTGAAAATGATACCTCATTGGACCTTTACCTTGTATCTTTTCAATGTTAAATTTCCTTTCAAGTAGGGGACGTTCGCCCCCACCAAAGTCTGCGCCTCAGAGTTCCGAGCACCTTCCCCAATAATTGAAAATGAATTGTAGTTTTATACATATTGTGATGTATAAATACATGGGCTACTTTTGTGTTCCACAATCATTTCTAAAGCTCTGCGTTGCTGCAATTAAGTTTGTGGCTTATTATTTTATTATTTCGGTAATCTATGCATGTTATGCACTCAATATTATGAAACCTTTGTAAAATCGTGTATATTAAACGAGGTTAAACCCAGGGGAGCTCATTCCTTTGATCTAACCTATGCCGCCTTGGCACCGAAGTAGGCGGAGCTAAGTCGCTGTGTGACGTAGCTTGGATGACTCCGGCTGAATCCGGAGTACCTGCTATTCATTTGCGTGCTTGCTTGTTTCTGTTTTCGCACACTTTTCATGAAGAATTTTTAAAGGTAGTTGTGTATATAATGTTATACATAGGTGTAGCTTGAGGGTTAAATGTAGAGCAAACTAGGGGCAAAAACAAACCCCCAAAATTGGGTGGAAAAGATACGAATTTTCCTCTGTTCTAAAGAAAATGATATCGCTAGATTACGCCTATAACGTTACATATACAATCTATATACACAGTATTACATAATTAAAAAATAGTATATAATTATACACGATTGTGGTACGTATTTCAAGAAACAATTCAATCATTTTGTAAGTACAGTAAACTTTTTTTTTTAAATGGCGTTTTGCGCTATAGCTACATGTTCGAATACAGGTAAAAGCGTGAAAGGAAAAAAAGTATTTTATTTCATCCTGTCCTTTTGAATGATCTGACCGAATTTAAATGCTGGATTCAACGATATCGCAGAACAGATACTTTGAATACAAAAAACGCTAGAATTTGTATTGAACATTTTAAGAGTTCAAAGTATCAAGACACTATGATGAATCATTTGCTCGGTTTGCCAAAGAAAAAACTCTTAAAAATCATCTGCCATGCCGAGTCTTAACTTACCTTAGGGTAATCTATAAGAACTAACACCAACAGGTTAAAAGTTACAAAAAAAAGGAAAATACTAAGTAATGCTTTAAACAGAATCAAATGTTTAAGCCTCCCCAACCCCCTAAAAAAAATCTCGTCTTTTCGAATGATTCAGAAAAAAAAAATGAGGCTAATGAATGTGATAATTGCCTAAAATTAACTATTGTAAATCTCAAAGAAAAGCACAATAGAAAAGGGATACATGGCTGAAGTCTCCAGTCGTGAATAAAAAAGGTAAAATTTTAAATATGATACTTTTTTTTTTCTTTTGGAACTGCTTTTAACTTAAGAACTGTTAAAGTGCTAATTTCCAGAACGTTTATTGTAATAAATAATCATACATAGAAAGAAATAAACAAGTAAATAAATTAAAAAAAAAATACACACACACACATACATATATATATGTATGTGTGTGTGTGTGTGTTTGTGATAATTAAATTTTACCATTTTTAATCCATTATTTTACATTTAAATGAGTATATCAAAGGAGTATATAGGAAAATTTTCAACAAATTTAGTTAAAAATTTAAATAATGGGCATTTAAATACCCATTTTCCTTTACTTTATGTAAATGTATAATTTGCAAGGGAGAGGAGAGGGGGCGTTGTCTTCTTTTTCCCATTCTTGGATTTATTAGTGTTGCATTGAAATTAAAATCCAATTTCCGTAGTACTAGAGTATTTTATTATATTTTATATGTTCGGAAAATTATTTTTTCCCCCTCTACCCTTGTATTTATCATCGACAAACTATGTGGTTATCGGATGCAAAAGAACAAATGGCCGTTTTGAAAAATTAAAAATTGTTTCCTTCCAGGCTTTTAAAGTTTGGATAAAGTAATTTTTATATGCCAACTATAAGTGGACGTTAATCAAAATGCATATGTGCGTATAATATATTCACTCAAAAAATATAAAGGACAGCAATTTTTATGAACAAATTAACTTTTTAAACTTAAATCAGGGGCATTTAATATTATTTTGCTAGTGATTTTAAACAAAGCTCTCCCGCAAATCTCAGATCGTGGAGGTCAACCAAGCTACGTCATCACTGACGACTTCCGGTGCCAGCGTAAGAGCGTAAGAGAGAGAGTGACCTAGCGCTTGTATTCTATAAGCCGTGGGTTAAACACCGGTAATGTTATTCAACAGATTCCCAATATGGCGGCGATGACCTGTACTTTTTAGAATTTAACATTCTCTCGATTTCTATTTTGCACTTTCTAAGCGTAGACCTGCTCGCCTTGGTTTGGACCAGAAATTGCGTCATTTTTCTGTGTTTGAAACCAGCCGAAATAAATGAGGAAAATAATTTCATTTTGGATTTGTCTTAGTCTTTTCTACTTTTTAGGCGTTGCCGTTTCGCAGCGCCATATAATCCCCTATTTGTAGCTTTTGAAACTCTTTTTATTTAATTGTTATTGGGTTATTATTATTAATTATTTCACTTCTTTTCCCTATCGCTCTCTCTTTTTTGCAAATCTCCCCCCCACCTCAACATTCCTTGAATAGTATATGTGCAAATTTTAGTATCATTCTGCTTATCAATTAAAGATGCACAGAGCTTGAATAGGGTAACCATAATTATAATCACCCTGTACATTTCGGTTTTCCGCAATCCACGTTGGCAATGTGAACTGGTCAAAGGTTTCACGTGTTTGTGAATTACTTGTCTGTCAATATAGTGAACAATGCAACCAATGAAGAATATTATAGACGAATGAATTTCATTTCGTAGTAACTTAACGAGTTGGTAGTTTTTCTGTTATTTAAACTTTTTTCACCATGTCAGGTCGTGAAGTTGGACGTCGTCCGTCCTTTAGAGAAAGAGTCCGTAATGTGCCAGGCCTAATGCCCTATCGTTCATCCTCTGATCCAGTAGGTCATGGAAGTTTACGTGAATGGACTAACGGTGAATTAGACAGAGTAAATCGACCTCCATTAGCTAGTCGAAATGTGGCTCAAAGTGGAATTGCAAAACCTGTTTACATTATAAATCAGGATGACTTGAATAATATAAGTCCAACGGGTGGAAGAGCTGTGATGCAAAAGGTAATTTCTGCAGACGTTGTTCTTCTCCCTAAGTGCATGTTGCATCCCCATCACTCTGGTGTTCCAACATTCGGTAGCCAGGAAAGACCACTTGGCTGCAAAACAGTTTTGGCCCGGGGTTTTCCCAATAATGTAAGCCAAGCTATTGTGAAAGAAGTATTTCAATTATGCGGTGCCATAGATAGCCTTCTGGTGCATGAGGGAAGTGCTTGGCATGTTAGGTATTCGGAAGAAGCGACTGCTGAAAATTCTATTGTGTTTAATGGATGTAGAGTGCAAATAGATAATGAGAATGGCCCTCCAAATTCTTGCGTATTGGAAGTGACTTATGTGAGAACGAAGTTGGATCAGTGTGAACATCAAGAGCGAATGTTTGAAAAGGATGTTAGTGTAAGTTTAGGAAACGAACTTTACAGTCGGCCATCTCGTGTCTACAGTCACTATGAAGCCGTAAGTATCGTTGAAAATTTTAAGAATGGGAATTCAGTTTCAGAATCATTGCTTGTTATTTGTTCCTGGCTAAATGATGGAAAATTGATCGATCGAAGTGCCTATCAGTTTTATGCGATGTTGCAGTCCCTCAAATGCTATCTCCGCAATCTCTTGAATGAGAAATTGAAGAGGCGGCGGAATGAATCAGCAGAAGACAACACAAGGGTACAGGTTCGTATCCGCGAAGTTTTAATGCGATCGAATCTCATCATGTTCCTGTTTATGCAAGTTTGTAACAGTGGGAAGAATTTCTTCTCGAGGAGACAAATGGAGAATTTAACGCTGTGGAAAATGGAAATTACCAATATCTTGAACAACTTCATACGACAGCGGAATTTTAACCAATGTAATAGTTTGATCCGATCAGGTAGAAGCAACCCTGTTGTTAATACCAGTAACAGTGATAGTGAGGTAGATGATGCGACCCGTGTAAACAACATGTTGAAGCATGTTTCTGATTTGATTAGCCAAGCACAAACAGATCAGAATATCTATGAAAGCCACCTGTTGACTCGTGATAGCGATGCAAGAAGCATCCGGGAACATCAAAAGATGCAAGATTTGATATGGTGTGTTCAAGAATTCCATGGAAGAGTGTCTGTCTTCTTACGGTCAGCATATAATTCACAGAGTGAAAACTAATGTGCCTACTCTGGTTCTCCTTTCCTTGGAAAACTAGATTTTGGTGCAGTGTGATTTTAACTTTGTGCCATGAAAGAACAAAACAATTGAATTTCCATCCTCATAGGGGAAAAAAAGGCCAAATATATCAAACCTCACATTATTTTATTTGTATTGTTTAATTTTTTTGATAAAGATATAGTACCTACCTCTTCAGACAAAAAACCCCCCCCCACAGTGCCAAAAATTGGCTAAACCAAAACTGGCAGGGGGGGGAGGGCAGGACAACTGTTTTAGGCATTTTCCTTTTTCTCTCTCTCTCAATATTTCGCTTCAATTTTATTTTATATTTTGAAAGATGGGACATCATAAAACTAGTGACAAATCTCCAAATATGTGTTTGCCTAGTTGTTGACCTAAAATAATATATGCCTGTGTATCACTACATTTTTGTTCTATTTATTTTTGTACTTTATCAATTAACATCAAGATAATTAAATGGACAAGATTTATTATTATGTAGGTTAACTTCTTCTAGGATAGAAACCATGGGGTTACTATTAGCTTCGGTAGGGTTTCCCGGTACAGATACATTTCGAGTTTGAAGGAAATTTTTAACATCTACCATTAAAGTAAACGAGATTAAAAAAAAAAAAAAGAGCAAATGAACAGGAGCTTGACAAATGGCAATGAGTTGTGAGCTGCAAGATCGCAGCCAAATCCAGGGTTCCCACAGGGCTTGTTGAAAATCCTCAAATAGTGATATGTGGATATGGCGTTCTTATCTTTCTGACTATTGTTGAAGCTCCCTATTAAGTTTACACTATTGTTGAGGTATCACGATTGTTGCTAGGACATTGATAAAATTACTGAAATGAAAATTTATTTTTAATTAAAACAACACAACTAAAAAACCTCCAGAGGTTTGTTAAAAGCTTGCATTTTTTAAAGCGTTAGAAGCTTTCAATTTTTAACATGCCCGGCATGTGGCAAAAAAAAAAAAAAAATACATGCCTGGCTGAAATCCGATGTATCAGAGTTGGGGGAAGGTGGGTGTTTATATGTCTGGGGCATGTCAGGTAATAGATTTTTCTGTCCCTGATTGACGTCTTGCAAATCGTGAATTTTTCGGTGCTACTGCATAACACGCAACCTACTTGATTCTAGTCCATGTTTCCAAAACTGGTAATTGGCACTTAGCTGTCATGTTGTTTATGCCGTTTTCACCTATCTTCTTTCCCCTTCCTCCTCCCAACTAAAAAAAACAACAAAAATGGGTATTTTTTACGTGGGATTGGATGTTTCTAGCATCGGCAAAGTCATTAGCCGCCATGCTGTTTATGGCATTTTTGGTAATCCTCCTTCTCTCGTATAACTTTTGTCAGTCCTCCTCCTCTCCTTACTTTTCGCGAATCCTCCTCCCTCCCTCCCTACTTTTTGTTAATTTTCTTCCGCCCCACTCTCCCATTCTTTTCATGCATCCTGTTCCTCTACTCCCTCCCCCAAACCTAAAACCCTATTACGTTTCCTGCGACGCCACTGAAAATCATCTACACGTCTCACACTCATAATCACCAGTTTCTTTCTCTTCCAACACTCATACTCCATGCAATAAAACACATTTGTCGTAGCCCACTCAATCCATAAAAAAAAAAACATAATTCATAAAAAATGAAAACTTTCAGATGCTTACTACAAGTGTAAAGAAAAAATAAAATGGCGTCTCACACCAGTTTTCACCGCATCATACAGATGTATGTCATGTCACAATACGTTCTAGTGTAATTTCCTACGATTTGAAGAGGATAGACGAAGTCTGTTGCGTGTTCTGCAGTTCCAATTTTTCTAAATGTTTTTAAAAAAAACTCACTGATGTTGTGGCATGAAGTTTGCTGAAGTCGGAATATGACTGTTGGTCTGGTTCATTTTGTTGGGTGAATATGTCTTGCTTTCGTTTCATCGATGTTATGATCATTGCGTGTACAGAGGCATTTTTTTTTCATTATTATTACAAGCTTTTGAATTGCAAGGGAGTATGGCTCTGATGGTTTTTTTTTCTTGATGGGGGACACCCCCACTCACAGCCGTTTCTAGCTGTTTTGGTATCCTAGGCAAGAATTGAAAAATGCTGTCCCTACCCTTTTCGTCTATGTCCTCCTCTCTACCACCACCAACATCCAGCGGTACAACAATGTAAATTTTCTATTATACTTTGAATCATTAAACCCGTTAATTATATTTATATTTTAGACTTATATTAGTTATTTTGTAATATTAGAATATTGTGAATAGTAAAACAATTGCTACATGTTATAATCGTTTAATTTCAACATTTTATATTTTTGAAAACTGAGTAATATTTCAAAACACAACGTTGTATTATCAGAGCTAGAAGGCTTAAATGCATTAAATATAGAAGAACTTGTGTGGAAAATTAAACAATGAAACACATCAAAAATTTTTACATTCGTCGAAGTAAATGCTTTTGAAAACAATTCGATGTTTTAATTTTTCTTCTTTTTCATTTTTTCTTTGATTTAAAAAAAAAATTCTATGGCATTCGGTCACCAACTCTGGCCTAATGGTAGAAATGGCCTTGTCCTCACTAGGCTTCGACTGATTCATAAAAATTTCCGTTGCATGCAAAACTGACATGGCCGACATCCAGTGTGCCTTCTGGCAATGTTCCAGGATACAAGTCGGGCTTTGCATATGCTGGGATTCAAGTGCAGTGCTTAGGATTCTTGTACTCATTTTAAGAGTGTAGCATGAGTTTTGGTGACATTGTTGCATGGGATTCACCTGTACTGTTACCAGCATTTTTAAGTACACTAAAGGAAGTGCTCAGGACTTTAAAAGAGCCAAAAATTCACGGATGTTGAGTCCAAAGATTAGAGCCTTACGTGGTAGTCCTAATTATTGATAACTTATTCTTAACCAGATGTGTTCATTATAAACTTCATTGGAGATGCGATATGAAGTAGTACCTCGTTTCAGAATTCTCCTGCCCGCCCCCGCCATGCAAATGAAAAATCCCTCTTCCATTTTCATGGAAACTGCATTGTGATCTGTCAAGTTATTCCATTTTTATGAATTTATATGATACCTGGTATATTAAATATGTATGTGTGTATATCAACATATCGCACCCCCCCCCCTCTTTAGAAGTTACACAACTCAAAATGTGTGTCAATTTACATTTTGAGTGATTTTAAATTACGGAACACTGAATAAGTTATGGTGAAACAACCCGTGTTCTTGCATTTCTTGTGAAAACTATTTAAAGGTTAGATCTGCTGTTTTTTCTGTAAATATGGCATTTATCTTGATATTTTTTTCACCTGAAATTTTCAAATTTTTGAGTTGTCACTTGTGAAGCTGGGGTGATACGTGTAAACTAATTTCTTCCTTCCTAAATTATTTACCACACAGTTTTTTAAATTTAAAACCTTAAGCAAAAACTACGTTGTAATGTAATAAATTTGTAAGCCTATACGTATGAATGGGTTTCCATGGAGAATCTAGAATTTGAAGTCGTCCCTGAAGGTCAAGGAGAAACAAGACTTTTTGGTTAAACCTGGAAAAGTCCGGGGAACTTTTTTTAACTTCTGTTTCAAATATCTAAAATTTCCCACAATCGTGAAACCACTTTCCCCCGTAACCAGAGTTTTGTTGGAGAAGTCAGGATTTTTTTTCTCCATTGCGAGTGGGAAGTCTGGTATGATCATCTGGTGTAGTGGTTTTAAAAAAAGAAAACAAAAAAGGGAAATCAAGTCTGTTTTTCTTTGTTCCTAAATTGAATCTTCGTTCAGAATGTTGACATTTTTTTATTGTTCTGCGTTTAATATCACATTAGATTTTTATAAAGGGGTGGAAGATTTATTTTTTATATGTAACTTTTATGCAGGAAATCTCTATTTTTGAAGTCTCTGAACATAGATAGTTAACGTAAATTAGTATTTCTTAAATTTGGAATAAAATTCTGGTCTGAAATGTAGATATGTATTATTGAATCTTGTTTTTCCTGAATTTTGAAAATGTGTAAAGTTGGTAAGGCTACTATTTTTAGTTTCTATTTTATCCAGTTTTTAGCTTATTTTTGTTGAGTTTTATATATTTTCAGTCAATTATTTGAATTTTTATGTTGTGTCCATTTTTTATAAGTCTAGCCCATTTTAATGTAGTCATGCTGTTTTTCTCTCTCTCTCCAAAATTTTGAAAATGGGCCCAATGTGACCTTTACAGGTAATTTTCATGAGTTCATAGAATACCAGTATTTTTGATAGAGTGCAATGTCGATTATATATTCAACATGCATTATCAGCCATCTCATCAGCAGGAATGCCTGCTTCTTCAGCTATACTGTTTAACCTACACATTCCAATGCCTAATAGATATGTATATACAGTGAAGATACATCTCGACCATCAGATAAGTCAACATTCCGGTTAATCAGGGCCATTCCTGTCTTTTATATCTATATGCACATCGTTTTAAATAGTTATCATGCAAATGAAATATTTTTTAATTTTCACAAAACAAAGTTCCTTCATATTGTCTTTACCTGCGTAAGTTGTCGTAAATTTATATCAACCCTTTCCGAAGTGAAAAATTTCTACCAGTCACTGTGGCTGGCAAACTTATTTTTTGCCCAGTCACTTAGAAAAATCTGTAAGCCACCTCCACAATGAAGGATAAAGTTATAATTTAAAATTACTTTAACAATCTAACTTTACATGTGCGTTTTGAATTACAGGTCAGGCTTATTAAAGTTACAACTTATTAAACTTTGGGGCCACTTGCTATTGTTGCAACTGGTCCAGAAATTTTAGTGTTACAAAATTTTACTCACCATTTGGCAACTGATATACCCAAGGGTTGTTTCATATCCCTGTATTTTCAAATAGTTTATATTCAATGAAAAAAACACAAGCTACAACTCAAACTTCTTAACCTTTTTAAAAAAATCTTTTTTGTAAATAGGCCTAAGGTTAAATATATTTATGCATTGTAGTTAAGTACTGATTTGTTATATAATTTAATTCAGTCAAACCTGCCTATAATGAAGCTGATGAAAACAGCGAAAATATTCGATATATGTAAACTTAGGTATAACCATACCAGCTGATGAATATTATGAAGTTCAAAGGTTATAGAAAAACTGTATATTAAGTTCAATATAAACTGGTCTGACTGTATAAACAAAGCAAAAAATCTATAAAAATGTTTTCATTGAAATAAATTATATTTTTATTCTTTGGAAATTGCAATTAAATCGCTCAAATTGTGTTTTTAAGTTTCCCTCTACCTTTATAACTTGACATAAATTGCTTATCCCTTGCTTTGTCGACTGATCAAAACTGCACTGTATGTATATATATATTTCATATGAAGTAGAAATTGTTTATAACAACCTCTGTTGGCCTGTGCAATTTCAACTGCAATCATTGCAAGCCATTTTTTTTTTTAAATTGTAGTATAGTAATTACACCTTTACGTTTATATTTTCTGAACATGTGCATACTTTTTATGTGAAATATACAGCAGAAAAGTTATTTGAACAGGAGCAATATAATTCAAGTATTATCCAGAAGGCAGTAACTTGGTTCTGATGGGCTGTAAAGTTGCTATAGCTGATTACTAAATTCTTCATACAGAAAAAAAAAAGTTAGTATAAAAGGCACCAACATCATACACAGATATGGAATCTTCGTAAAACATGTGTTTGACATGTAAAAGGATAAGAAAACAAACTTTTCTCACTTTCTCTCTCTTTTGCACTGATTCTGTCACTATTTTCAGTTGGTGGTTATAACTGGAGTTGTTATAAACAATTTATAGTGGCGAGCATCTTAAGTTTTGCTAACCCATGAGAGCTACAGCTTTATGAGTTTATTATTGACTTGGCGAATTTCCAGAAGCTAGTTCTAAATGGTTGAAAAATGGGACTAAATACTACCTGGCTCAAAATTTTAAAAATGATATAGACCAGACAATAAATTTATTGCTAATTTAGGTATATAAAAGAAAACTATTTCTTAGGACAAAACTGTTCGATAAAACGAATTAGTTTTATGTGTGTTAAAACATACAATACTGAATTTTGTATGAAAGTTCCATTTCTGTTGGAAAGAGTTGTTGCTTGTAGTTATGGTATATTATAGTCACGTTAAGGGAGGAAATCTGATGGATGTATACAGACGAAATCACGTAAGTGCATATCGACACAGCAACATTTTGTGCAAGCAAACCTCTTTAAAATGCTGTGTGTAAAGTATTTTTCCCCTCTAAATTTGTATAGTTCTTTGTTAATAAATCCTATTTCTAAGTTTATAAATTTTGTACAGTATTTTAATATTTATACAGGACCATTATTTATTAAAGTCGACGAATCTCATTATACCGGATGATGTGGTAATATTAGGTGATTACTCCCAAAGAAAAGAATGATTTCTCGTGATAAATTCAGCTCCCATCATGTACCGAGAAGTCATTCTTTTCTTTGTGAATAATTTATCATCCAATGGTACTTTTACTTGATAAAGACAAGAAGTACAGCAGTACTTATATTTAATTTTAAAGAATTTAAAAGTTCAACCCTTTTTATTATCAAACTCTTTAAACAGACTTTTTCTATCTGCTGTAATAAACTTTGTGTTCCCAAGCATCTTGAGAACTTCGAATTGTCAGGAAGTCTGAAATTATCCCTAAACGTCGGTGGGGGAATAAGATTTTTTTGGTCAAACTTGGAAAAGTCAGGGAAAATCTTAACTTGTTTTGAATAGTTAAATCTTCCATAAATGTGAAGCCATTTTTCCTTTTGTGTGCAGATAATTAATTGGAAAAGGTGTCTGAACTAGCAGACTGTAATTCCAGAATAGGTAGGGCAAAGCTGTAGTAATGAGACACCACTCCTGCCCACCAATGTGATGAAGTATAAATGAAGATTTGACACTTGTGTGGTTCCAAGCATCAGGAACGACAGGGTGAAAGCTGTTTTTCCGCACAACCAAAGTTTAGTTGAAAAGCGCTTGTGATTGGTCATGAGATTTTCTTCAATGCAAATGGGAACCCTGTAAAATGATATAGCTATGAGCATAAAAATTCTTAACCCATAAAGACTTCAACAACTCCGCACAAATGAATGAAATAGTAGGAATATGAGACAAGTGTCATGTGACCTAATGCAGTATGATGAATTCCAATATGAGCAGGCAGATGTTTCTGCTGGTGTACATGTTGCGCAGCATGGTACTTTTGTAGAAACACAAATGTGCTTTCTTAGTTCTTTGTATACTTATCAGGTTAAAATCCGACAATAAAACATCGGTTTGATTTAAAAATACATACCCTCATCTGGTTTGTGCAGTTAACATTAAAAAAAAAATTTTTTTAGACTATTTAACACAGCTATGTGGTGTGTACGTATGCGGGTTTGAATGTACCTGCATTTAACAAATGGCATTACTTGCTGTATGTATGTACATGCTTGTAATCTGACTTGTACATTCCTCCTTTATTTTTTTTCTTCTAATTTATTAGTCATGTGTTCAAATACATATTTATGTGAAAACTTGTGTAGTTTTTGGAAAGAATTGTGTGTATTTGGTTGTATTTCCTATATCTGTGTTCATTTTTTTCATATTTGTGCTTTGGTGATGACTATGTTTTGAGATGTGGTTTAATTTTTATGAATGTGATTTTTTTTTATATTGAGATGTACTTTTTCCAGTGTTTTTATATACTGTTGTACTACAGAATTTTGTATTATGTTACAAGTTTATGTTTTCATTAAAATGTAAAACAACATGGCAAAAAATCAAAACCGTTAAACTGGATGAATGATTTTTTTTAATTGAGGGATATTATACAACTGCTTTTGTAACTTAATGAAATTAAATTTAGGCATTTCTGTACAAAAAGAATTGCGTAGTAAGGAAAATTAAATTCCTTTTATAATTGGATGTAATTTTACATTTTTGATATTAAGACTTTATCCTTTTTTTTTCTGTGTTGTATTGTTTCAATACAACTGGTTAGACTGCAGAAGGGGTCAATGGGGTGTCATAACCCAATTTTGTGTATGCTTTTAAATATGTATGGAGTTGTATTCCCATAATCCCTGCCATATAAACTTTCTGCATAGATCAGTGACCACAATTTAGTTTTTTGCGTGAATAATGTGAAAACTTCATATGTCCTTTCGTTATTTGCATTATCTTTGACATGTATCTGCATATATTTGTATTAGTGATGTTATTTTTAGGAAAAGACAATAAAATTAACCGATACCATTTGTCTAGTGTGTTTGAAATTTTGTGTGTGTGTATATATCATCAGCCACTTTCCAATTCACTGTAGGGTGGAAATCTCTCAGTTGCCATACATGTGCATAGTATGGTGAAAGAAATGCAGAGGAATAGGCATTAAGTTCGGTACGTTTACCAGAAGTGATGGCAAGCTGTATCTACAGTTTAATAATGGTTCCAAACTTCGGTCACCACAGCTAAAATTGTATGCTATATGTGGTGGAACTTGTTGTGTCATCTAACTACGGAATGCCCACTGCCTAAGCTGCTTCAAAGCAGTGCTCTGTTTAGAGCCAGTATTCTTGGCCGAAGACAGTTGCGAGACATATATAATTACATTATCATTTAAAGCAGAGGTTCTTTAACTGTGGTCTGCAGAACCCTCTCAGAGGATCTGCGATATCCACCCAGTGTTCCACAAAGGCTTGGGAAATTACTAAGACAAGAGTATTTACTCTTTAATGCTAAGAATAAATTATGAGGGGACGAAAAATTCCTTCCTTAAATGGTGAAAATTAGTGATGAAACACTAGAAATAAATATGTATGATGCAAATTCCAGGCGTTAAACTTTGAGTTAATTCTTGGGGGTCCGCGAGGGCGAGTGATCTCTGAAGGGGGTCCGCTGTCTAGGAAAGTTAAAGAACCACTGATCTAAAGCACATTGTTTTCACATTTGCAATTTTTTCTTATTACTACTGATTTTCTGATTTATTTTTTCTCATTTTATTTGCCCTATGATAGCATAAAGGTATTGTTCGCCTATCATGTGCCTTTAACGGTGTTCATTATAGGATCAAAAATGGCGTGGTGCTCTAGATTGAAAAAGAGCATGTTACCAAAAATCTGCACATGCTTTAATTAATACTAATTAACACTGACTAGATTACTTACTAAAACTTTCTAACAAACCATTTTATTTTTTCTCGACGGAAAATGAGACTTGACTAACCACTGCATTTAAACTACATTAAACCTCAAGGGACTGAACTTTTGGTTCGCTATATCCAGGGGTGTTAGATGATATAAGTATAGGAAATTTGATGAAACCAAAAAATCGTTGTAAGCAGGCAAGACGTACAGAACCGTTACCAACGGGATAACAAGACCAGATAGCTCTGACGTTTCAATCATGTGACTCGTAACTAGTAGTCATAACAAACATCACAGCATGGCCGGCTACTAGTGGATTAGTGTAGCGTACGAATTTTTTTTTTTTTATCCTATTTTACCGGAAAGTAAGTGTAGTTGCAGTTAGCTATTATATAACATTTGTAGAACATTACAGTGTTCGGGTGTTAAAAGCTTTCGTCAAATAACATGTTTGTGTGTCCAGAACGATTTGTTTAGAACCACAAGACGATTTTGGGTTCAAAATGCCGTTTAGATGCTGTGTACCTTCTTGCTCTGGAAATTATGGATATGGTGATGCACCAAAAGTGGCGGTTTTCTCCTTTCTAAAGGATGAAAATACAAGAAAAATATGGCTCAGGGCAATTCCATGAGCAGACTTTACACCGTCAAAATGCAGCAAAGTCTGCAAACTTCATTTTCAAAACGACGATATCATCCGGAATCTGTCGAAATTCAACAAGAAAGCTGGTGAGTGTTCTACCTTTTCTACAAAACGTCTCGATTTAAAAGTTGGTGCTATACCAAGTATATTTCCAAATTGCCCTAAACTTGTCCCACCGTTCGTAAAAGCAGGGAAGATAAAATTCGTGAAACTGAGGAATCCAGTTTGAGAGCTATCAAAGAAAGCGAAGCTGAATTCATTGCTCATCAGGAATCTATTTCTTTTCAAAATTTTTATAGGCTGCTAGAAATTCTGGATTCATTACCTCATAAACAAAATTGGTTTAAACTAATTAAGGTGTCAAAGGTTACTTTTTTCAAAACTGGTTTTAATCCAAAACTTACTACAAATTACGCTGTTGCAATACATTCAAATCTGAAGATGGAAACATATGACTAAGAAATTTTTGTTGATAACAACCAAATCAAAACACTCTGTCATGTTAATAAGTTGGAAGTTATTGAAAATTGTTTGAATTTTATAAATGAAATGTCAATAAAAATTTTTTCGGCTGACTATGATAATAACCGTTTTAAGCAAATTATAGATTGTTGAAGTAGAGTGTGACGACCTTAATAAAAGTGCTTCTCTTTACTTTCTTTCAGAACAGTTAAAACTTCATGTTAATTTAAATGAGAGAGATATTCTGCAAATATAATGATTTTTTCATCGGTTGTGTACTCAATAAGTTCACATGCATATAAATATTTACCGCACTACAGTTAACTGATTTTACCTCATCCACCAAAAAAAAAAAACACCCTCTGTTTGCAATAAATTTTTAACCGATGAAGATAGAAAATTGTTTCTCATGTACGCACATTCTATTTTCAGATTTTTAGAAGAGCACGAAAAAAATGCCATACTACTTATGGATGAAATTCATATTCAACCTTACTTGGACTTCAAAGGTAGAAATATTGAAAGGGATACATTTAACAACTCTTCTTTGGCTACAACTGCTTATGCATTTATGATATCCAGTGTCACGTCGAAGCTATTCATATATTTCCAACTTCAACCATCAGCAGTGACTCTTTTTGATTGTATTTGAACAATTGTCACTAAATTAGAAGAAATAGGCTACAAAGTATTTTGTATTATCAGTGATAACAATGCACTCAATGGCAAAGCTATAAGTAATTTTCCACCAAAAAAACAATCAAGCGTCATTTATCTACATTTATGTGACAACACATGACCTATTTTCATCTTATACGTCTCTGTTCATCTACTAAAATGTATAAAAAATAATTGATTGAATCCTAAGAGTAACAAGATCTTAACCTTCCCAGATTTAAGACTGGCAATTCAATAATCACTAGTTCTTGAATGGAGAAACTTCAAATAAAACATTTTATTGGTAGATGTTTATATAAAAGAACTATTTTTAATAACAAGATTTCTCAGAATTTTATGGTGTGTGAAAGACGTTCATTTATATATTATTTATTCTTAAACAGTAGGATAAAACATGCGTTGAGTACGGATATTTCGCAGTTTACAAAAAGACGAATGGATAAAATGATTTTATTTGCATAGATGGTGAAAGTAAAAACTGGAAGAACATTTAAAAGTACAACACAGTCATTAAGTTTTGATTTCAATAAAAATCACATTTCATAGTACAAGTTCATTAAATCTGAAATTTTCTTTTTATAATTTCTTTCAAGTCATACCCCAGTATGCATCTAGGTCTATTATTAAAGCAATAAAAGTATATAGTTCCAATGACATATGCTTCTGTAGATTTCAATTTCATGGCGACACATCATACTATATAACACAATGATAATGAAGCAAATAAGGTAAATTTGATACAATCTGTAGATTTTTATTCATCTGAAAGCATATAACATCACATGTACACATTTTGAATATAAATTCGTTACAAACCACTTGCACCTCCTGTACTTATACAGGGTTTCACTCACATTAGAGAAAAAAATGGTGCAACTTTTCCAGGTTTTGTTTTTTCCCCCCCCTGACTTTTCTAATAAAATTTCAGCTGAACTTCGGTTGTGGGGGAAAATGGTTTGACGTTCGTGGAAAATTTAGTTATTCAGAAGTTTAGGTGGTTTTACCTGACTTTTAGCGACAATTTCAAATTCTCTGACAATTCCAGATTCTCTAGGCATATGTGAACCCTGTTATATACACAGAAAAGTAACAAGATTTGTGCTTTTAAAAAATTACAAAAAGAACAGTAATAGATAATAACTTGCTCTTTGTTGCTTTGAACAGCGGAAGGTATAAAATGCTTTTCTGCTTAAAAGAATCGTGAATCATTTTAGCATCTTTTGAACATGTGCTTTAATTGATAGGGAATTCGTCTTGGAAGGACTTTACATTTCTTTGTGGATTTCTTATATAATGATAAATCATTGGTTTGTGAGTAGTACGGTGCAAGGGACATATGATAAATCATTGGGCTTGAAAATGATCTATATCAGTATGTTTACCAGACATTATGTTGGAACTGCATTGAAAATTCAGTTTCTATAAACTACACAAAGACCTGCAGTGATTTCATTTCGAAATGAGGTAGATACGTTTTATGACAGATTTCATATATGGTAACTTCTCCCATTAACTAATCTCAAGGGAACAAGAAAAAACGTGGTTAATCAGGAAGCTTTCGTTAATTGGAATTTTGCATTAAGTAAGGACCGACATTAACGTTTTGATTTCCTTTAGTCATCACGGGTTTAGGAATATCAATACATTTGATAAATGCATTGGTATGTTTAAACATAGTTATTTTTATTTCAATTACACCTTTCAATTAAATAGAGTTACATACAGTAGATTATAGTAATGAAGTGATATGATAAATATACACTACAAACTATATATATGTATATATATATTTCAAATTTAGTTGCTAGATACAGAGCTTTTTATTTTAGCTATATACCAGAAACTGGAATGGTGGATGCTCTTGTCATTAAACTATTGTAGAAGAGATTTGTCAAATTTTTTCTTTTAGAACAGTGGTTCCTAACTCAGTTTAAAGCTGCGGACCTACTTTCCCTTCAATGTTTACCATAGACCATTTTGAAAAATTCTCAAAGCGTTCTTGGGAGGATTTAGAGGGTGGGGAGTTGCAATGCGTCCCCCTTGAATGAAAATTTATACATTGAAAATATACAAAGGTAAAGGTCTTGAGGTATGATTTTCAAAATGAGTCGTGTCCTTCCCCACCTCGAATGACCTCTAAATCCATCCCTACAGAGTTGACAAGACCTTAATAAAAGCATGGCTAGGTCTTTTTAGGGGGGATGATGTAGATGTATAGAAGCAAACAAACAGTATTCCCCAAAAGTGAAGCAAAACAAGCAGTGCTGTCAAGGTAAAATTCCTAGTGGAGGCAAAGAAAGTCCCTACATTTCACGGAAGTCTCTACATTTGCATAAGCTTAGCCAGCTTTTCTTTGGGGTACTAAAATATACCATCATTTTCATTTTTATATTTAATAATAATTATATATATTTTTTAAATAATGACCTGTCTCGTGGACCATTTGCGAACCACCAGTTGGGAACCATTGTTTTAGAACAATGAATTTTCAGACATTTATTCGATGACAATCCACATTTTTTGCAGCCGCAAATATCTTTTCGTGACTTGCTAAAATGCCTTGCGACGTAGAGTTGGGAAGCTGAAATTGTTTAGTAACTCCAGTTTGATTTTTCCCGTTCTTTAATAATTTTTACTTTATTCTGAAGCGTGAGATGATTTCGTATTACGGCCATATATCAACGGAAGTTATTAACAGGAACTTATGTTTATATAAAATGGAAACTTTCTAAGTTCAGACCGTCAATTGGCATATTTGCATTCAATGACAGGGAATGGTGAGTTAAGAAAAGCAAGGCTGAACATCGTCCAAAAATAGGATTGTTAATCAAGATACATTAACACTATGACTCATTTGCCGTGAGCACAAAATAAGTCTTTAAATGGAGACGGTCGCAAATCGGAGGGACATTATTAAGAAAATTTAATTACATCTTCTATGGAACACTTATCAGGATCTCAAATACGTTGCTAAACGGAAAGATGGTTAACCAGAAGGGCATTATTTAGAGAAATTACTGTATTCAAAATATTTTCATCAATATGGTTTTTTTCTATGCAGAAAATAAGCAAGAGTTCTACGATCCCACTGATATCAAACCTGAGTATTAATGATATAATGAAATGAATGCATTACCTTTAAGCTGCCCACATTTTTCTAAGGAATTTGAACCTCTTACGACCGAGGGAACCAACTCTTGGATTACAATGAGTAGTTAATTAGTAAATATCTCCCCACTGGGCGACAAAACCGGAATTTATGGCATGGTGGGTGAATGTGTGAGCACTGTGCCACTGCAGATCTGCATAAGAAATGCAATTTTTCAAAAAAACTTTTTTTTTTTATAAATGGAACGTTCAACGGCTATCCCTTGAGTGTACACTTTTGTGCCTTTTTAAACTACCTACTCGAGAAAAAGTTCTGAGACAAACCATACATTCGAAAGGTTTTTCACCTGTATGCGTTCTTGCATGTATCTTTAAATCTGAATTTCTAGAAAAACTTTTATGACAAACTTCACATTCAAAAGGTTTTTCTCCAGAGTGTACCCTTTCATGAATTTTTAAACAGTCTCCTCGAGAGAATAGTTTTTGACAAGTTATACACTGAAAAGATTTTTCGCCAGTGTGATTTCTTCTATGCACATTTAAGCTTGATCTTCGAGAGAAACGTTTGTGACACACATCACACTCAAACGGTTTTTCGCCAGAATGCACTCTGCTATGATTCCTTAATTCATCGCTTCGAGCAAATGTTTTATGACAAGTCAGACATTCGAAAGGTTTTTCACCTGTGTGTGTTCTTCTGTGTGTCTTTAAATCTGAATTTTGCAAACATCTTTTATGACATATGTCACACTCAAACGGTTTTTCACCAGTGTGTGTTCTTCTATGAACATTTAAAACTGACCCGTGAGAAAAACATTTGTGACACACCTCACACTCAAAAGGCTTTTCTCGTGAGTGGACTATTTCGTGATTTTTTAAAGTATCCATTTGATAAAAAGCCTTGTGACAAATCATACACTCAAATGGTTTTTCACCCGTATGTATCCTTCTATGGGTATTTAAAACGTGTTTTTGTGAAAAGCTTCTGTGACACACTTCACATTCAAAGGGTTTTTCTCTAGTGTGCCCTATTTTGTGACGTTTTAAATAATACAACCGAGAAAAGGTCTTGTGACAAATTATACACGTAAAAGGTTTTTCACCTGTGTGTGTTCTTCTATGTACATTTAAATGTGCCCGTTGTGAGAACCTTTTGTGACACATGCCACATTCAAAGGTTTTTCCTGTGGGCTGCATTCTTTCATGATGCTTTAATGGTTCCATTTGTAAAAAAGTTTCGTGAAAAATCATACACGCAAACAGTTTTTCTTTCGTGTGTTCCTTTATGCACATTTAAAGATGGAGAGTGGGTGACACATTTGTCACAGTTCTGATCTTCAAAAAGGTTTTTTTTCTAAAGTGCATTATCATTAAAACCATTAATATTGCTCTTGCGAATAAAGTTTTAACACAAACCAGGCACAGAAAAGTTTATCATCTGTGTTATTCTATGTACCTTTAAATGTTTGATTTAAAAAAAAAAATACTTTTCCTAGTCTTCACACACACACACTGGCTATTCCCCAGTAAGTAATATTTCATGACCTTCAAGATGGATTGAGAAAACTGAATTGAAAACTCTCACCCAAACACAGTTTTAGCAGGGAGATTTTGCAGTTAAATGACGTTTCTCTATAACGTATCTTTTCCCACAACTCACAAAATTTTCATCAGCATTGTTTAGACACTTTTTTTTATGTCCTGTTATAAATCACATAATATAAAGATGAGTGACTCCATTTTGAATATTTTGTTACTTTTTTTTTAAACAGCCAAATTTGTACAATACTTAAAATGTAGCTACAAGCAATTACAAAATTTTTAGGCGGAATCAAAATCACTGTTGTTTGCACCAGTGTAATTCTGAGATTCCTTCAGATGCAAGCTTTGAAAATATTTCCACAGATTTCACAAGCACTTTAAAAGCTAATAATTTAGTATTGAAAAGCATTAAATTTCCACACATTATCAACAGCATGTGCACATCTTTATAAACAGAACTATTTTTTAATATTTCGTACACGATGAGTATCGGTTATAAAAACAGACTTTGCAATTTTAACAACTGAGTAGCAAGTAACAAATAAATGTGAACAAAAGAATAAGATTACTAAACATAGTCATCCTTGTCTGATAAGACAGCATAAGATTTTTTATAAAACACTTCCTTTTGTATTATTAGTGTATTTCTTAGCAGCTTCTGTGAAGAAATTTACACAACTTTGTAAATAGATTGCCCAGCAAAACATGTCTGTAGTCCGCAGATGTAACAAGGTGTTCCCAATCTAAAACAAAAACAAAATCCTTTTAACATGTCGATAATAATCATTTGTCTTTTACAGCACATGAACAGCAAAGGACGGGTTGTACCGGAATCTATAGATTTCCGAGGAGTCCAAACCCATTAAGACCCAGGGAACAAATCCCTGCACTTTAATGGGTTTATCCTACAGTAAGCCTCTTTTTCAGCATCGAACCCACATTAACAGCAGACTAGTCGAATAAGTTACTACTGCAGGCTTATCGATAATAACGTTTGTGCTCGTATATACAAAACACCTTTTATTATCCTACTCCTAATCTTTCTCATTCCATGATTGATTGTTTTAAGTGTAATGCTACGGTGACGTTCTCAGTTAACAGGACATTAGTAGGAACCACATTGATGAGCATCCACATGAGGTTTTCTAAAGACAGGAAGCGACAGAACAAGCAGAAACATTTGCAAACTTTCGGAAACTATGTGTAACATTATAAGTAGAGTCTGGATTATATGCACTAAAAAACCAGCAAAATATGCAAGTATGCACTAAAAAACCTGAAAACATGCATTTATACAGGGTGTCCCTGAATTCATGGCCAAAACGTTAAGGGATTGTAGGGGATATCAAATAAACCAAATTGGCCGAAATCCTCACGTCTGTCTGCAAAGGACTCGATTTGGCTGCAGAGTGAAACTAATATCTACATCCACATCGTTACTACGTTGGCAATTACACGCACAAAAAAAATTTTTTTTGACACATGATTTAAGTGATTGCTCTAATAATGCAGCAAAAACAAAAAGGAAATTCTCTTCCCTGGTCATGAGCAGTGTTGTCATTTAGTCATCAAAGGTATGGAAAACGATTGTTTTACCATACTGAAGGCAATTGGGGAAATTGGCAAGCATGTGTAATAGGTGAAGGAGAACAAAAGAAACAACTTTGGTCCAGTGAAACAATGTCCGAAAATGAGCCGTTCTGGAACTATAGGGCTGCTATTATTTACGTCCACATTAGTCGATCATGTAACAAAATTTGAAAAATTTGCCATTCCGGCCTTGAATCATATTGAAAAAGATTACATTACTTATTATGGTCCTAAACAATTTCCCATGGCCAAATTAATGCAATTCGAGAATTTATGACCCAAACGTGAGAGGGTGCTAGCAGGGCTTAAAATGACAGTTTTCATGAACTGGAACACAGTCTCTGTTTGCTGCAGTACGTTTCGAGAACTGGATGGTAGTACATACAGCATCCAACAATGCTATGTATCTGCAAAGAAATTATGCGCTTAGAAACACAGTGAGGAGTTGTAGATGAAGGACAGATACATAGGTTTTTAGTGACATTTATTGTGCATAATTACAACAAATGCTCAAATGTGCATCCACAAACATTGACACACTCAGCACAACGATTGTCCTAATTTCTTTTAAACACCAGGCTGATTGTGCATATCGCTGGCTGCGGAGGCCAGTCGAGTTATCAGATCTTCCGCGGAGAGAACAGGCATTTCGTACACGATACTTTTCAAATATCCCCACAGAAATAAATCAAGACAAGAAAGTTCAAGTGATCTGGGAGGCCACAGGGTAGGATCCCCACACTCAATCCATCGATTCCCAAATGTGACACTCATCTCTGCTGAAATGGGCAGGTGCCCCATCGTGCTGGAACCACATACGGGCACGGATGGTGAAAGGAACCTCCTCCAGCAATTCGGGTAAAACCTGTTACAGAAAAATACGATAGGTTCACACATCGAGGTGGTCCAGCAGTAGGTAAGGCCTAATTAAGTAATCATGCACGAACCACGCCCACACATTGATGTTGAATCATTGCTGATTTAACTTTGAACGTGTACCATGTGTGTTCTGGGGTGGCCACAAATGCACATTCACTATACCTTCACGTGAGAATGTTGATTCATCCATAAAGAGCAACTGATCAGGGAAATCGTCATTTATGACACTTTGCTACAGAAACCACTGCAAGGAATCTACGCGCAAGGGATACTCAGCAACTGCTAATAATGCCTGCACTGACTGCAAATGATACAGGTGTAATTTTTCTTCATGCAGTACTCTCCAGACACTATTCAGCTGAACACCTAGGCTCTGAGTGACCGATCACATGCTTGTGCCTGGGTTCTCTGTCACTATACGCAAGATGTTATCACTCATAGCTGGCGTTCTGACCACACTTGGTCGTCTGATATGGAAGGTGCCTGTCTCACATAGCTGGCGGTGTAGTCACAAACGTTTTGTGATTGGATACACATTGCATAGGATATAGCTCAAGGTACAACCTTTACACCTGTTCATCATTGCATTCAGCTATGCCGTACATCAGGTGCATATCTGTTTTTTCTGCGTTTGTAAACTGTTTGATCCCATGCACGATCAGCACAGTAAATACTGCGATGTGGTTGAACCGCCGCTTTTATTCCTTGCCACGTTGTCTGTGTCCCCAATTGACATGGCTGCGAGTAAAATGCTGAGTGTGCAATTCCCTTATGGATACATTGTATTGTTGGATGATGTATGTACTACCATCCAGGGCTCAAAATGTACTGGAGCAAACCGGGACGGTGTTCCAGTTGGTGAAAATTTTCATTTTAAGCCCTGCTAGCACCCCTCATGTTTGGGTCATAAGTTCTCGAATTGCATTAACTTGGCCATGAGAAGTTGTTTTAGACTGTAGTGGAATCTTTTTCAATATCATTCTAGGCCGGAACGGCAAATTTTCCAAATTTTGTTACATGATTAACTAATGTGGATGCAAATAATAACATCCCTGTAATTCCAGAACGGCTCATTTTTGGACATAGGTTCACTGGATCGAAGTTGTTTCTTTTGATCTCCTTCACCTATTACACATGCTTGACAATTCCCAACTGCCTCCATATAGTAAACCAATTGTTTTCCACACCTTTGATGACTAAATGGCAACACTACTCAGGACCAGGGAAGGGAATTTTCGATTTTTTTGTTTCTGCTGCATTATTAGGTCAATCACTTAAATCATGTGGCAAAAAACATTTTTTTTTGTGCATGTAATTGCCTACGTAGTCACGATGTGGATATAAACAATAGTTTCACTCTGCTGCCAAATTGGGTCCTTTGTGGACATGGGAATTTAGCCCAATACGGTTTATTTGATGTCCCTTCCAACCCCTTAACGTGTTAGCCATGAATTCAGGGACACCCTGTATACGCACAAAACGAATAACTGCGAAAATATTTCATTTACTTGAAAATCGTACTTCCTGCATTTTAAAGCAAATAGGTTTATTATTAACCGCTGGATGGAAATATTCAATATACACAAAAATATACGCTTTATACAGTACAATTTTATGAGATATCATAATGTATCTCTCGATAATCTCAACGGTTAAGCTAAGTTTAGTTCTATAATGTAATAGCACTTTTGTGACCGAAAAAGTTTTTTTCCCCAAAGCTATAGGGATTATTGGACAGCATTCATAAAATCTTGTAGATAGTCTATTACACATAGTTTATCCATGGTAGGCTTTCGCTTACATCTATTACTGATAGATAATGGTGTGGAATTTTGTCCTATGTAAACGGTTATTTATTAGTTACCTTACGACAAGTCTAGAAGAATAGAACCAAATCTTTGGTTTACCTAATAAGGAAAATGGCTATAATTCAGCTATTTGGCACCTTAGGACATAAACGTATACGTTAACGAATTCCTTTACCTCTCTACTCAGAAATGGAGCAAGAGAAAAGTTTAGCTTTATCAAGAGATAATAAAATGCATAAAATTACCAAAACCATTGAAATATGCATTTATTCTAGAAATGTTTTTATGCCCTTATATGCACTGATGCTAAAAAATGCATTTGCATATAATCTGGGCAATAATTATAAGTATGCAACTTGTTATAACATAATGCAAAATACAAAAATCTACACTTTCGTAAAAATCAATTCATATAGTAATAAAGAACAGTTGTAACTTACTATCGCTTTCATTCAATTAATCCTAGATGGGTAGATATAAATCTATAAACAATAAGGTGCAGTAAGAGTAGACGCTAGTAATTAGTGATGCGCGTTGTTTTGGTCAATCGTCTCGATTGTATGAAGATCTCAAAATCCCCTCGATGGTTTTTAAAGCTGACTCGATAGATATTGTAAGCGTGTGTGTGGTGGAACCAGTATCTTGATTTGTTGCTTCGTTATTGTAAGCTCAGTAGGGTGGGGGTGGGGGAGAACAAACTGTAAACTTTTTAAATGGGGACCATTTAATGACAACACAATATCAATTCTTCAAACACTATTTTTTTACGTAAACATAAGTGAATAGATTCAAATGGATGGCCATCCTTTTAATTTTACAAATTAGGACCCCAATGTTGACTTTTTTCCTTTCTTTGTAACCAAATCCTTTTCGGAGTAAGTTATATAGCAGATGCTACAATATAGAGCCTTTCTGCTCATGGCTAAAGTTCATATCACTAATATTACTCAAAACCTATCACTTCTCGTAATTCGTCAATCATTTTACTAAACAAATCTCTTAAATTTAAATTAAAGTTTTAACGTCAGCAGTCAGAATACGAATGTAGTTCGAAAAAAGTTTGATTCCAAATAAACCTATACTGAAACCCTTTCTATATAACTCAAAAGTTCTATCACGATGTTTCTAAACTTTTCGGTTCTAAACCGATTTCTTATCAAAATTCTTCGATCTTTTCATTCAACAAGTTTCATTGAACTTAAATTTTTGAACTTAAATTTTTCTGTTATCAATCACAATACAAATGCGATTCACAAATTTTCATGACTCTAAGAAATCGTCTAAATCACTAGCCTCATGTCCTTGTGACTTAAAACACGTCCAGTACTACAACTGAAACTCTTCAAGTAAGCTATTTACTTTTCGTACGTAAACACTGAATTTTTCTCTCTTTTAATCAATCGTACTTTGTAATCACTACGTTTCTAATATTCTCTAAACGTATTTCAATCGTACTTTGCATATTCACAGTATTATTTTATGCTTCAATAATTATCGTTTAAAACACTAAATTCTTTCACTTTAAATCAATCGTACTTTGCAATCACTATATTTTCATGACTTCAATTTCTTCGAAATACAATAAGTTCTTTAGAAACCTCAAACTAATTTTACTGACTTCGAAACTTGATAGTTAATATCAAATTTAGTAGAATAAAATCATACGAACTAAAGCTGTTCTATTTCCAAAAAATCCATCCATACTACAAAGACCAATTGGAAGTTTAAAGAAACCATGCGGCATGCGATAAGCATTCAATCTTCCAGCGTTGCATTTAGTAGGACGACAAATAGCTTTAAAAGAACCGAGACAAATTAAAAAGTATTTTCTTCTACAAAATGATAATCGTACTTGAAAAATTAAATACTTAATAAAATAAATTAAAAGAACCCTCGTATCATCGAACGTGCGATACGAAAACACATCGTGTCACGCCTAACGAGACCTCTCCCAACAATGCAGTCCAATGTTGACATAATAAAAGATAGATACAACACCTTTGTAACGGCTGATCAAATTCGCACATTGCTAGCATAATTATAACAGAAGAAACTCCAATCTTGTTAAAATTAAGGACATTTGAGAATATTGAGAGAGTTGTCCTCACGGAGATTTCATACTTTCGTAGAAAAAGTTACAATTTTTGCGGACAGTCTTCCAAAATTGATGCTATCTGGTCACTATAATCCAGGCACCCTTTTGGAAGACAGTGCTTTCTTTGACGGCCACACTTCTGAAGAACTTTTCTGAAAAACCTTCTGCTAGTCGAACAGAAATTAACCATAACCGTCAATTGTGAGTAATTAGTGTAAACAAAACAGTATTTTATACTATTTTTTTGTAGGCATTTAAGTTTTTAGCCCTCCCTAACTTGCATATTGTTAGAAAATAATCACGAGTTGCGAACGGTAAAGTAGAGCCGACAAATTAGCACATTTGCAACGATCAAAGGTGTTACATTATCGTTATGGAAGACTCCATCGTTGAGAAATTAGAAAATAGTAGCGGAAATGATTTTAAAAACGCGTTATTGGAATTTAATAAAAAGGTGAGAATTTTTTATACTTATGATCTGGTGAATTTAACGGTTTAAAATTGTTCATTTTCTTTTTATTTTGGAGTACATCGATATTGATTTATTATTGACATTAAATAAAGACAGTAAAACCTCCTTAATAAACACCCCCGAATAGGGATCACCTCTATTTAATGGACACTTTTCCAATTCCTAGTCCCAGTGGTTGTTATCTCCAAATTCTCCTGGATAACACCTCCGAATAACGGACAGATTCTTAGGTTCCAAGAGGTGTCCGCTATTTAGAGATTTGATGTATTGCTACTTAAAATTCTAATATTACTACTTCTTTACTAAATTATTACTTCGTCTAATAGCCTTTTCCCGGTTCCATTAGGTATATTTAATTTGCATAGCTATGTTAACAGATTTTAGGAATACGCAACTTATTTAGAAATACGCAATTTGCAATTTTTTTTTTTTACATCTTCGCTATCAATACTAGCATTTTAAACAGCCCCAAGTTTAAAAAATGACTTTACTCAGGGGCGGACCCCGAGCCTGTACTCCCTCATGAGAGATAGGTCTTGCATCTCCAAATGGGCACGGACTCTCGTCCTCCGATAATCCAAGGTCTGCGCCTTTTGAGTGGACCCAGCCCGTCCCTGGATCTACCACAAAACAAGTATCACTGTCTACTTTCGCACTTTGGGGGACTTTTCCGAACTGTTGTTAGTTCTATCCTGCACAAGCATTCCTTTATAAGTTTTTAAATTTATCAATCTCTGTCTCCCTCTTTTTTTTCTTTCAATCGAGACTGATTTGGAAGTTTGCGATACTGACCTTTCACTGCCACTATATAAGCTGCCTATAGGCCCAAGGCCGATAAGCAAAGATTTTGTTTATCGGCCCACAGTTTAAAACTGTGGATTTTCTTATTTTTAGGGAACTGCATTTTTCAATCATAGTAGACTCACAATGCTAATGTGTGGCTGTTCTACTGGAGATCTGTAGCGTAATGATACCAATGCGAATGCATTGGGGCCCTTGCCCTTGGGTAAGGGGGGGTGGTCTTTGGAAGTCAAGTCTCTTTAGATAGAGTAGTTATAGGATCCTGGTATGAAGGTGGGGGCCTCTCTATCAGCGATTGCATTGGGACCCAAATTGTATAGCTACACCACTGTAGAGAGAGCGGAAAAATCAACAAGTGATACACATTTTGTGGTTGTACTTAAAATATAAATGTTTGGCTGCTATAAAGGAGAACGTGATAATTATATAAATGATTAGAACTTCTATACTCTTACTGAAGTTTTTTATCATAACAATACTACAACCCAATGATTATGAATGCTCTTGGATTTGACCTTCCCCTCTCCATATTGAGAATGACCCACATACGCATATGTTTCGAAGGAAAAAAAAGACCAATTGCTCTGAATTTTTCTTATAAGGTCTATTTCCGCCATAGTTATAAGGAAAAAACATGATCCATGCTATTAATCTCAAATTTTCTTCCATATTAATTATTTTGATAATTATAAAGGTGAGGGAATGATATTACAATATGAGAAAGTGACACATCACCGTTTAATTGGACTCTTTAATTTCACAATTTTATATATCGCATTTGTAGACAATAACCATTCATTATTTTACTCATATTAGGTATTTAATATGTTAAGGTATTATTACCCTCCGCAGGGATAACACAATTGCCAAATATGGTCAACACAAGAAAGCCTCCGGGGCGAGAATTTTGTGAGTTTTCGTGGGGGAAATTTATTATACTATAATTTTTGCCACCCACGTATTAATTACAGCTCAAACTAGAGCTTATGTAATTTTGGAGAAAAAGAGACGCTTTCCCCATCCTGGATTCGAACCAGGGTCCCTCCGTTTAGCCCGGAGTGTCTTGGACCGCTAGACGAATGAGGACAGGAAACAACGCTCTCTTTCTCCGTATGTAAAGATGTTAAGGTATTATTACCCTCCGCAGGGATAACACAATTGCCAAATATGGTCAACACAGAAAAGCCTCCGGGGCGAGATTTTTGTGAGTTTTTCGTGGGGGAATTTATTATACAATAATTTCTGCCACCCACGTATAGCTTATAGCTCAAACTAGAGATTTATTCGTTTTGGAGAAAAAGAGACGCTTTCCCCATCCTGGATTCGAACCAGGGTCCCTCTTTACATACGGAGAAAGAGAGCGTTGTTTCCTGTCCTCATTCGTCTAGCGGTCCAAGACACTCCGGGCTAAACGGAGGGACCCTGGTTCGAATCCAGGATGGGGAAAGCGTCTCTTTTTCTCCAAAACGAATAAAGCTCTAGTTTGAGCTATAATCTATACGTGGGTGGCAGAAATTATTGTATAAGGTATTTATTATGTCATAAAACTAATGAAAAAATAACTTGCTATTTTACAATACTCTTACCCTTTAATGTGAAATTGTGGAAAGTGAAAAAAGAAAAATATTAAGTTTTTGCCATTGTCTTTAACTAAAATTTTTAACATATCACAAACAAGCTTTTAAACAAGACAAAAAATATGATTTTTAATTAATGTTTATTATTTTCTTTTATAAACTAATAAGATTACAATATTATTTCTTCATGAGCTAAGATTGTGAGGGAATGACTATGAGTTAATGAAGAAGTTACTTCTTTTTCTTTGCCAGTAGTTAGGTTTAGCTGTGTTTTGATCTCAAAAATGTGAAATGGCATCTGATACACACTTGCAAACATATAATGCCAGATGCTAATGTTTAATTTTTATTTCATGGATTTCACAATAGATGAGGGAATGACTGGTAATAAAAATACTTACTTTGATTTAGAAGTTGCAAGTCATATTGCACTTCCTATTCCAAGTTCAGGGAAAGATTCAATATGGTTTTCAAGACAGTGTTGCCAAACATGATTTTGAAAAGCCATATGGAGAATATGCTGCCATATGGTAACTGATCAGTGAAACTTTTTCTGTGCGGTGAGGGAATGATGCAAACCACTAGGGACAACATAACTATATATTTTAAAATTCTTTTTAGGGGAAGAAGTAGTAAAAAAACTTTCGTAAATAGTAATTTAATATGTTCTAATGGATTAAAAACAAAAAACAGTTCATGGAAAGCCACTCGGTGTTGAAATAATTATTTTTCAGTTTTTTACATGTGAATAGGGACATAGTGAGGGAATGATTTTTGATTCAAAATATATATATTTTTTTAATATGTTATTTTAATTTTATGAAGTTGGTAATTGCGTTTCCTATTCTCTTCATCACCGTAAATAATTAAAATTCATTTACTGCATCGTAAGTATGAAACTGTATCTCCAGAAATCCTGGGACATGAATTTGCCACTTTTCGGAGAACGGCCCATGTGTTAATGTGTCATAGTTTAAAAATCGCCTTACGTTGTTGGTCTCAATTTAGATTACCCATAGTGCAGTCTTGGAATATAAAATATAAACCAAACTAATAATATTTGCAGATGTGTACATAATTATTTTTCATAATAGATGTACAGTAAGACTTCCATGTATTAAAGTTAAAGGTTCCGTAACAAAATTTTGATACATAAAAATAAATTTTCCATCTAGTGAACAGGAACTTCAAATCTTGCTCTCTCTCTCACAGAATTTGCTAACATTCTAATACATGGTAGTTCTATTGTATTTTAGCCTTTAATCCAAGCAGATTTTTATCTTTTATGTAATATGTTACATTATTTATTTCTTTTTCTTCTACTCTAACAATGTTTGGTGTTAACGATGTTTAATTGTATATTGACTTATTATTTACAATGTTATTATGGATTGGCATAGAAACTTTATATATGACAGTTTTGGTGAACCATGCGATTTTAGGTCCCCATGCTTAGAAAAGCCATTTTATGTAATGAAAATTTGATTGACCTTCAACTTTGGAGGTGCTGTGTTGTATATCATTATTGATCCAGTTGTCTAAAAAAGGGATGAATTTAAAATACTATACAGAGATGTATGTATGTAACATGCAAACAGAACATCTGGTATATAGATGATTAAATATTTGCAAAGAAAACAATTATTTTTCGGCACCTGGTGGGAACTGAACCTGCATCTTGATTGCTGTCAAGTGCTCTGCCCATTTAGTTACTGGCACTGACCATTCTCTTCCCTGTGAGTGTATATAAGGCTTTTACATGAAAGCCTTATATATATATATATACATATGCTTGCAAAGGGAAAAATGATAGATGCTAGTACACTTGACATGCATTCATGCAGATGTGTATTCGGCTCCCACCAGGTGCTGAAAAATCTCTTTTCTTTGCGAGTATTTCATCATCAAATACAGTAGTTTTCAACAGGCCTGTGTCTGGCTGATATGTCTCTATGTCCCTCACTGGTGGGCCATGGCAAAGTCTTGGACCATGGGACCTGTTAAAGTGGAGGCCATGAGAAGTTGACTATAAAATAAAATCATTGCTAATAAAAGAAAGAAATAGCATCAAGATGATATTAAATTATTTAATAATTGGTCATTGTTTGCTTCATTAGATTTAGAGAAAATACAAAATCGCTCTGGTCGAAAAACTACTAAAATATAGTAAAATTTTGCTGGAACAGAAACATTTTCTTCACCACCTTCTGATGGATGTGCTTGTTATTAATAATTCACCAAAACCTAACTTGTGTCCGCAAGATTTAAAAGAATTGCGTTGTCTCCAAATTAATAAGGATATTGTTATCACCAAGGTGGATAAAGGGTGGGGGGAGGACAATTGGTCATCATTGACAAATTCTAGTATTTGGAAGGAGTCAACTCATTAATTCAAGATGGTCCAACAACATTCAAGATGTCAACATAAATAATAACAACGCTAGTCCTATACAGCTGTTGTGTAAGACAAGAAAAGTGATTCAGTATTGTCCACTTATTGATTCCAAAACAAAAAAGTCTATCGTCCCGCTCTCCTTTATGCTCTTCCCAAAACGCACAAGACCAGCTGCCTTTTCGGCTGATCGTTTCCAATATCAGCACCACCAACCACCTTCTGTCTAAACATTTAGCTACCAGGTTTCTCCTCTTCACTGCGGTGATCACTTCACCATCAAGAATTCGTCAGACTTTATTTCGTGTTTGAAACTGGTAACCCATAGCTTCTCAAAAATGGTTTCTTTTGATGTTAAAAACTTATTCACCAACGTTCCCATTAAGGGAGCACTGCATTCTCTCTCGAGACATATGACGGAATACTACTATTCAGAATTTGAAATTATGGAATTACTGTCTTACTGAATTGTGCGTTAGCCACACGATATTCACTTTCCAAACTAACTATTTCAAATAAGTTGATGACTGGCAGTGGGAAACCCACTGTCACCCATTTTATGCGGCATTTATTTACATTGCATTGGTGAAAAGGTCAATAATCTACTTCCTTTTAAATGTTAGCTGCGTTATGTGGAAGCTATCTTTGCTAATTTGCCGGATCAACAAACCAACATTAACCAAATTCATATCACTCCTAATTCCATAGATTATCGTATCTAACAAAACAATGCAGTTTCTCCAGGAGATTGCATAACAACCGTTATTTCAACACTGTAATGTTAAAACACATGTGTGTGGTAACTTTATGCCAGTGTTGAAGCAACTGTTGTTATTCTGATATCCAGTTCACTGCTGAGGTAGAGAAAAATGCCAAGCTAGCTTTCCTTGATGTGCTCATTACCAAATCAGTAACCGGGGTTTGATGCCAATGAATTCCATAAAGTGGGATCAATTTACCTTCTGCCACATGCTGCCTCCTTTCATCTGTATTCACAAAAAATGAGCTTGTTTTTTTTTTTATTAACATCAAGAGTGCTCAAACTTACATCTACGACGGGGAGCCTGAAATATGAACTGTCAGTCTTTAAGAACATCTCAAGTGGCTGCAGGTATAGCCCAACAGTTACAGACTGTGCAGTTCAGAAACTTTCTAGATGCCAACCTCTTTCGACACTTCCACCGGACTCACTACCTCCCAAAGATTGCATATATATCCCATTCATGCCTCTTTTTTCTGCCAAAATTGCTGCAATTCTTTGGAAATCCAATTTTCGTGTCATATTCAAACCCATAAACGAGATTGGCGGCACTTCGTAACTCAAAGACCCAACCCTAGACATCGCCAACTATGGTGTTTATAATATCCAATGCCAATGTGGATTGCTCTATATTGGACAGACACGTAGGAGTCCCTGGTTTCACCTTAAAGAGCAGCAAACCCATGTTCGCAACCAAGAACTTCAAAAGTCAGCCATAGCTAAACACTGTTGGGGTTTCGGTTACGTTTGAATTTTCGGAGGCCAAATTTATCACCAAAGTTATTTCTACCTCAGATTTGGACTTTTTTGAAGCCTTACATATCATTACGAAGAGTGATAAAGTTGTTAACTTCCCATGTGACAATAGTTTCCTTGCTAACATTTATAAAAGGCTTTTCATTAGGTGACGGTAGATGGCATCATGGGTTCCACGTTTACATATATGGAGATTGAACCATCTGAGTAAGCTTATACATTACTCCACTCAAACTTTTGTTAGTTTTGAAAAAGAAAGGCCATTGCGTCTGAAACAATTGTCAACCTTTTTACATTAAATTTAACTGTGTTAATCATGTTTTTTATTGCTAATTATAAAATAAAAAACGCCTCAAAGAAATCTCCCATCTGGGAAAACTTTCTACGACTAGAGACAACATCAATATACCAAATCTTTCATGATACCTAAATGCGTTTCTAACTTGTGCAGTGACAACACTGACCGACTGCTGGTGAGCAAAAATCATATGTATTGAAAAATAACACACATGCTATATCGCATATACATATATCAGGTTATAAAAGCCATAAATCAAACACACTTCAAACTCGTTTATTTCGACAATTTTGCAAAGAGAATGAAGAATTTGGAAATCTATTAATACATTCAGAAGGCCAATGGCTATTAAAAGGGAATTGTCTCCACCATTTTATTATAATTTTGGATTTATTATATCATTTGTAAATGATAAGCAGCTTGGGGACCAGATAATTGCCATAAGTATGGCATATTTTACTTATCAGATATATTCAAAAAGTTCGATTGTTTTAATAAACACTTCCAAGAAAGGAACTGCAATCTTGCAAAATGGCCTTTACTGCTTTCCTTGGAAAACGCAAACTTTTCTGAAGTAATATTGGACGTTGTGAATTAATGCAATTTCCTTCATTTGCTACTCTTGACATAGAATTGCAAGATTATCTTTTTTTTCTTGTATATATATTGAGTGTTTGAGGAATTTTTATAATACGGTTTTATAATAATTTTTATAATTTCGGTCTAAAGACTTGCTACAGATGATTATCTAAGACTGGGTGGAGAATCCAATTTGAGGTAAACACATCTGATGTGGACATTGTATTATGTGGTGTATAAGTACAGTGGAACCTCCATTATCCATCTCCCGATTTACTGTCTTTCTCACTTAATTGTCAGTACCAATTTCAAGTTATCACTGCTCCGTTAACATCGGCAATTTTACACATTTGTGAGGCTCTACCTGCAGGAGAAAATATTGAAATTAACGATGTTGTTGAATGGACGAACATTGAGAAATTTGAAGAAGGTTTTGAGTTCCTAAGTGATGATAAACTCCTTCAGAAAGTGTTGAACCCCATTGATCCCAAAGAAAACAACGAAAGGGCACAGGAGGTTCCTACAAATGCATGCTTTCCAAGTCCACTGACTGGTTTGAACTGTAGACTGAAGCAGATGCTACTCAGCTATCATTGCTTCGAAGAGTATGGAAAATGCAGACAAAAAAAGAATGCATTGTGCTTTAAAAGAAAAAAAAATTTTTTTCAACCGGGCAACAATAATTTTTAATAAGTATGTAATGTTTTATATTTGTGTTTCATTAAATGCGAGTTCACTTGATTCAAATAAACTTTGTGCCTTCAGCAAATTTCACAACGTAATTTTTTTTAAATGTATAATTTTAATAAAAATGTACTATATTGTACTATAAATTCCCTCTTTCTCGCTTCACTCTCTTTCAATTATCTGTCGAGGCTCTGGTCCCATGTCTGATGGATAATCGAGGTTTTACTGTGTTATGAGTATCGCCATGGCAGCAAGTAAAGATATGGGACGTTTAACAATATTTGATCATTGGTGACTCTCCATTTCGAAAGATTGAACCCTCAGTATCTAAACAACAATTATATTTAATTAGATCATTCTTTTTACATAATGGTATGCTGCATACAAAATTAAATACAAATACAATTATTTATATGAGAACACTGATACAAAATATGTCACACTTTGTCACATAAAAATTTATGATAATTTTCACTATGACTCTCTCTGAATTCATTTAACCTGGGTGACCAAAAAACTTGTTTTTTAATAACTGACACATTCAAATTAGCATTAATTCAAACTTTTATTTATTTTATGAGAGAAAAAAAAAAAAACATGTCTTCAGAAAGGGAAGGATATTGCAAAAAGCCTATTGTTGTGTTGTTGTAGACTCTACAATTTTGTACAATTTTACAATTCGTTGAACAGCATTAAAATTCATGGGGAAAATCTACATATAATAAAAAAATCAGTATTTTTAGAACATTTTTAAAAGTTCTTTGTAATTGAAGAAGCCTTTTTAGCAGTTTCTGTGTTGTATGCTTAAAATATGGCCAATGATGCAGGATGGCTAGAAAGTTGCAACAAAGAATGCTGAATTGTTTCAAATTCTGTTTTTTTTTTAGTGCTCTAAACTTGTTTTCAGCAACAGGCTTGAATACAAAGTTAATGTCCGTGCTGTCATTTTTTGGAGTTGTGTTGGATATTTCACTAGTCCACCAGTGATCATCGAAGAGCACTGCAATCCATTGACCCTTTGATAAGGATCGGTGGCCAGAAACAGAACTGCATTCAAGTTCTTTGTTTAATGATAAGATGTCTACTTGTTTTGCCATAACACATGGAGAATTGGTTGCAGAAATACTTCATTGTTAAATGTTTGGAAATGGTGAATTTTCAATGTTTGCAAAATTTGTTTACATCAAGCCCATTGAGTTTCTAAATTCATGGATCTCACGTTTTATTTTATAGAATATGAGTCAGCCTAAAGAATGTTAATTGATTTTACTTCCCATCTTTCCACCTCATAAAAACTTTCTTCAGCATTCTTTGGAACATCTTTCCCTTGCATAGCATACCTCCATACACTTCATTTCACATCACTGCCAATGCCATCTATAGGCTCTTTGCCATGTGCAGTTGTAAAGAAATCTCATGATGCAGTGCATTTTTTATCCTGCATGTGATTCTTTAAATTGCTTTGTAGACCTAATTTTAAACTGCCCTCCACTCCCATCTGACCAATATATGGATGTAACTTAAGAGAGAAATATAGCATAAATGGGAGGGAGACCCCAAAATGGGGTGGAAAAAATATAATTTTGCCTCCATTTTAAAAAAAGGGGGGGGGAATGTACTTCCTTGCCCCGCCAGATTACACTTATGGACCAATAGTATATATACCCTATTGGAGATAACTTTGCTTTAACGTCTTCTAGAATTTTAACATTATATGATTGTATAGCCTTTTTACTATGATCCGGATCATCCAAAACAACTGCGTACAATATATTTTTTAATTCTTCATTTTTTAAAATAAACTACAGCTGTATATATCGTAACATGTAATGGAAACTAATGAGCCTTCATGATTTATCTTTGCCACTTCAAGCTGAAATTTTCTACAAAATCTACATGCATTATTTTGTCATTACAACCCAAATGTTCCTTTCATTATTTAGTGAAAAGTTTTCATGTTGTTTTTTCACATTAAATGAATGTCTGGTAAAACCTTGTAGTTATTATTTCAAACTTTTAAGTTCTAATGTAACTGTTATTTGTATTAATTCATACCTTACGTTTTTGTCTGCAGTTTTAATCCATCGATCATAAGAAATTTTGATCTGGTGTTTTGATTTATCACAAAGTTTATCAATATAGTTAGCTCCACAACCCCTGTTATTCCGATTGAGGCAATTTTCTGAAAAGCTTTCACACAAGCTTTTATTCTTTAAATTATTTGTGTTGTCTGGCAAAGTATCCACTACTCTTCTTAAATCCTTCAAACATGTATCCAGATTTTCATGGTACTCACACATACTGGTGACTATACTCACACATACACGAGGATGCAACGAACTATACACAGCAGACTTTGACATGGTTTTCTCTCTTGACCAGTTTTCTCTTATAAAAAGTGGTCAATTTACCATAGTGGTCTTTACCAGATTCTACAGTATTTCAAAATTAGTTCTTTTACTTTTTTCAATTTTCACATAGTGTTGTAATTGTTTCAAATTCTGTGTTTTTTTTGTTTTTTTTTCAATGTCAATTTCAATTTCAATTCAAATTTCAATATCAATTGCAAAAAATCAAACTTTTACATAATAAGAGAATGTATAGAAATGTCTAATAAGCATGTGAAAAAATTTTTTTTTTTACTTGTTTCAGAAACAGGAAACATAATAGATTCCTGCTTTCATTAGTTGTGAAGGTATTGCTAGAAATAGTATTTCCAGATATGTCTGTTGCCAAATGTAGAGTCACATTTTGAAATTCTTGTAACTTCATTGTTTATTAACTAATTACCTTTTATAACAGTTTTTATTTACAGTTACAAGAAACTATGCGTAGATTTAGAAAATATTTATTTTTATTGTTCTTTAATCATGTGGAAAAAAATTAAAACCTTTTCATGATTTTTGGTTGTGGATTCTACAGGCATATTTTTGCATTGGCATGAAATAAATATGAAAGCACGTACCATCAAAAAGAAAAAAAAAAAATGCATGCATTTGGTTTATATTTTTTTTATTAATCTTTCTTGTATAATAAAGTGTTGTTGATAAAGCACTTTGAATTGAGATATATTCATTAAAGTCAAAACATATGCCAGCGGGATCACGATTGTGAATGAAGCTTAAAAAGGGGGCCCTGACTAGAAAAAGGTTGAAGAACACTGATCTAATACAACCACATCATCGGCTAAGATGAGATTTGCTCGAATAAGTATCTGAGATATACTCGTCTGTCCAGGAAGAAGTGCAAGACAGTATTGTCAGTGCATTTTGCCTATAGGACAATGCTGTTTTCCCTTGAAAAATTGTATATTTTGAGTCAGTTTTCCCTATAGGGAAAAATGGGAGTAAGAGAGGACTAACAGAAGCTTTAGACAGAGATTAGCGGACAATATCTGTTAAGGATTTCCAGCTTCATTAAGGGCAGTAATATCAAAAGGGGAAAATTCATTTTCTATATGATGTGTATATGAGAAGAATTCTCATTTCTAATTTTTTTTTTTTAATGTGTGTAAAAATTACGCATTTTTCTTTTAAAACTAACATGTTTCTGTATTTGTATTGTAGATGGTTAATATTTTCTCATTCACTATCTTGTGTATGTATTTTAAATATATACAACTTATTGGGGATCATGCTAATATTCTAAGCTGACTATTCAGCGCTGTTAACGCTGTGAGCAAGCTTTAGTTATTTCCCTAAAAAGTGATATGAATCTCTAGATATCTATTAAAACATATAAAAAATTATTAATTCACATTTTACAATGAAATCTCATTTTTTCTCTCTTTTCAGCATGTCCAGTCATTTGTGCTTTCGGAATATGATCTCAATACAAAAAAAGTAAGTATATATTGCCAAACAGTAAAGAATTACTAACACTATGCGTATCCTTATATAAAGTTTGTAGCAACCTTTTTTCTTTGAAATTCCACCATTTTTGTCCATGGTTCATTTGTAGCATGCTCTTGCATTTAATTTTTAAAAACGAATATCAAATTGGATTTGTGGTTTTTACGAAATCGCAGTGATTTGTTAAATACATCATTCACCTACTACAGACAGGCCGGAATAACATACATTTTTTTTTTTTACTTTTTATTAAAAACTGTTAGAAGTTCTGGTGATCAGATTATCTAATTCAGTAGTTTTGATATTTAGATTATCTGATATGGTAGTGCACCTGGAGCGAAGCAAAGGGTATAAGTGGCCACAGGCCATGATCAGCAAATAAGGGCAGGGAATTAAAGTAACCATAGGTCTTGATTATGTGCATTTTGTTTTTAAGTTATTTTCCACCTTTACAAAAATTAATGTCCACGAAATCAATAGGCCTTCATCTTGAGTCTGTAAATCTTCATCCGTGTAGTTTTCTTGTTCCAGGTTTAAAAACACCAAGGGGTATTATTAGAGATGAGACAGGCTCAGCCCAAAACAGGCTTGGGCTTAGGAGGGCCTATGCTCAACAAACGGATGCAAATGAAGCCGAAAACTGATTTTTTTTATGTTAAAATTCTCCCAAAAATACAATTATCTCAACCGTTTTCAAAGATTGTAGAAATACATGTACATGAAAATTCACAGGAAATCAAATAGTGTAGTTTGGCAATTTTTTAAAAATTTAAATTGTATGTTAAGGAGTTATTAGGGTTGAATTTCCACAAAGTATTTCGGGCTTAGGCTCGAGGCAGGCTCAAGTTTCTCGTCTTCAAGCTCAGGCCTTGAAAAATGTGCCCAAACTCATCGCTAGTATCCATATCTTATATAATGTCAAATTGCTCGAAAGAACCATATGTAAAGCATTTAAAGATACCTTTTTCCAGCAGTGGATAGACTCAATTATTGTTATAATCAGGGCTCGACACATTATGGCGAATCATACTCGCTAGATAAGAATGTCGTTTGCCCGCTTCAGAAAGAAAACCTAAGAACTAGTAGGTAGAAAAGATTTCTGACTCACTAGCTGCAAAAATTTTATATGCCTATGGTAATTAGGTGACTGGATTTTTTAAGCCCAGATTGTAATGAATTATAATTGAATATAGTTATAACGGGGATATATTTGAACATTTTTAATGTTTGTTTTTACAGAATCTTTTTCATGTTTTTTTCAGAGTCTCTTGAATTTAATCTTTAAAGATTTGGTCACAAATGAAGATAATAAAGCAATATGTTTGGAAGCAATACGGATCTTAAGCAGAGACAAACAGCATCTTGATGTCGTTTTCTCAAAACAGATGATCAGCACTTTGATTAAATTTGCGGGCCTCGTTACAGAAGAGGAGGAAATATTAAATCAGTGCAATCAGACACATGATGCAAATGGTTTGCTCCTTTTCAAGTTTTTATTCCATTCTTCATTATGAAATGTGTTGTCTTTTACATTATTTTCCCTTTTTTTAATCACGAAATCTCGTTTGTTGGTCCTGGATTCCATTGAAGTAAAATGCCAATTATTGGAATCATTCTTAACAGCGAAAGATTGACAGTCATCATTGCTTCAATTAGTTATTCATAAATTTTATAAGAAATTAATATGTTTCTACTATACTTTTTCCTTAACCGCCATACAATTCTTAGTGTTTTATTATATGAGGTTTTGATTATTGGAACCAGATTTAATCTTGACTTGTGTCAATAGTCACCATTGTAGTTTATATGAATTTCATGGCCCATGAAAAGTAGCTTTAACGTAACTAGAAAAATACTTGTACAATCAGTTGTAGTGGAGTCACTTGGAATTGAAGAGAACTGTGTCTTGATAGGTATCTTATTTGCAGTTTGGAGCAGAGGCTCGATATTTTTTATTTGTGAAGCAAATTCTACATTTGAGTGATGCACAGAATGGATAAAAGTCTCACCAATGGTGGCTAAAATTTATCAACATATCTTAATAGTATGGCGTGATCGTTATGTTTGAAACATTGCCACGTGTATGAACAGGGCTTCACGAATCGTGATGAACCATGCTTGCCAGGAAAGACTGGAACTCACCTGCCTCAGTAAGAAACCCTGGTAGGAAAAGACCGTTTCTTACTCGCCAACTGCAAAACTGTAGTTACCAACGTCAACCCAATTTTTCGAACCCTGTGTATGAATACGATCATGGAGTGTAGATATAAGACAGATGGTGACTCGTTCACTTTAAGAAAGGAACCTTCTCATTCTGTGAATTAACTCGGGAGAATGAAAAGGGGCCCTGCAGTAGTGCATTCACTTACCGTGCCATCACTGATCTTAGTTCGACTTCCAATGGCGCCGAAAACGAAAGCTTACCGCCCAATTACTTACTACAATCCATGGGTTAGTTCCCTACGCCTTAAGAAGTTCAGATTCAACAGGAAAATGTAGGTCCACAGGGAAAATGTGTCCTACATTGTGGCATAGTGGTACCGCATATGTCCACTGTGCCATTAACCTGACTGACTCCCAGTGGCATCATGGAAGGAATGCCATTTTTCTGCCCACCATAGTCTAAGGTTTGGTTTTGTTAGCGGCAAAGGTTTAGATACTTCAGAAAACGGTAGGTTCCATTGCAGTGTGGCATTTACTGTCCTTATGCTTCAAAAACATAAAAGGACGAGGATGAAAGGATAGATTTGCCAAAGTAAATGCTTTTGCCAACCTTTAACCTTGAAAAGAAATAACCTGTATTTAACAGTGGGTAGATCATGGTTTTGAATATGGTGATTATGAGCTTAATAGTTGCAACCACAGCATCTAAGCTGTGGGTATCCAGGGTCAATTTGCCTCAAACTTATTGTGGTTTGGAGGTCACATTAAACTGTTGATCCCATTTCAAATAACCTACCATAAAAACGGGAGGCATTGTTTTACGTCACATTGCTAAACTCTTGTTTTCTATTTGCAATGCTTGGGTAATGGTTAAGCAAGGCATATCCAGCTAGAAATTCTACTTCCTCTTCAAACACCAAAGTTTCATTACCATCACATGGTCAGAAACCAAGAAAGTGCTTGATTGAATGGAAACTATTAGTCAGAACTTCTGCATTGGCTTTGAAGTCAAGTTGATCATGTCTGTAGGCAGTGCTGGTTCTGGGTTGTTGGCTGCCAGCATGCCATAGATATTTCTTCACCCCTCCCCCACAACCTCCCATCTTTTTTTTGTTCATAAGTGAATAAAATATTCCAGATTCCTAAACCAACCCATGGGCTGGGTCAGCCATTATATTTTTATGACCATTCTATTGAATTGACAAAGGCGAAAATTCATCTGTGAAAAATTTTTTTATTTTAAATCCGAACAA
>QLNU02015270.1:104727628-104752247 GCA_006491805.2 Dysdera silvatica | reverse complement strand
CCATAAACAAATAGTTCATTTGTATTTAAGTGGTTTTTACGGTAAAGAACAGAGAAATGGTGTTTGTGTGGTGTAATCAAATGATATTTTGATTGATAATAAGTACTGAAATTGATATAACATTTAATTATATTTTTGGCTGTATGTAAATATTTTTAAATTAATATTTTTCAGCTCTAATGGGTGCATAGAAGGAATAATGCTGCGCTTAAGGATCTATAAGGACCCAGGGCTTCCGCATGAAGTTAAGGTGCTTGATTTATGTGGATATAATTAGTTAATATGTATAAATATATATATATACACTGCTAAACGAAGATCACAGTGGTAGCGTAATACCACCTAACATGCCATTAATTCAGATTTGTCTAAAAATTTTTTAAAAAAAAGAAGAGGAAAAAAAATCGCTTACTAACTAATTGCTTGCTGTAGTCTGAGGTTAGTTACTTAGACTTTAAGAGATTCGTATTCCTCAAGAAAATGAACGTCCACTGCTTTACGGAGGCATAGCATTAATACGTTCATCTATTGTGCTATTAATCTGGGTTTAATCTTCAATGGTATCATAGATTGTCTGCCATTTCTCTACACAGTGTGGTCCATGAGTTGGTTCCTTTGGGTTTGGGGTGAAAATCTCATGACCAAAATATCGCCGGACAAAATCTTATGTGAACAAAATGCTGCAGGGACAAAATATTGAACGTACAAACTGCAGTCCAATTTCGATTTAACAATACCTGATTTAGCAGACATGTATCCAGAGAAAGATTTTCATGGGGGGGGGGAATATAAAATACAGTAAATTCCGCTTATAAGAAGCCAGCATTTAGTGAGTTTCCTGATATAACGAAGAAATTATGGGTTTCATTGGGTATGATGATTAAGTGCGATACAATTTAACCACTTTTAGCAAACAAGTTTCTAATCCGCAACTCTTTAATTCCCCACTCTTCAATTCACAATTATATGTTTTGTCATTCTTTAATTCGCAACTCTAACTATTAACTTAACTATAATTACTTACTATAGTTACTTAACTATGTGATTCGCAACTCTAATTCATAACCTCAGTTTGCAACTCTACAATTCGTCACTCTAACTCACAATTCTCTAATGCATAACTCTAATTCGCCACTCCCTCATTCACCACTCCTTAGTACATAACCCTAATTCACCAATCTCTAAACCGTAACTGTCTGATTCACGTCTCTCGAATTTACTTCTCTCCAATTTGCGACTTGCCAATTCGCAACTCTCTAATTTTCAACTCTCCAGTTCGCACCTCTCTAATTCTCAAATAACTCGGTAGGTTTTCAACGTTAACAACAGCTATCATTAAAAAAAATTAATCAATTATTTTTTCCATACAATATTTTGTCCATATGACATTTTGTCAATGCGACATTTTATGCACCCGATACTTTGTTCGAGAGATTTTGGCCATGAGAATTCTGTCCCATTACCACCGTTCCTTTGACAGTGGAGCTTAAGATTCTTTGAAAAATCTGTAGACCCTAGTGCAGTGGTTCCCAACTCAATTTAAGCCGCAGACCACTTTTCCACTTCAACTGTACCCGCGGACCACTTTTCCACTTCAATTGTGCCTGCGGACCATTTTTCCACTTCAATTGTACCCGCGGACCACTTTGAAAAATTCTTACGAGTTGGCTTCAAGACCTTAATAAAAAAGGGAACTGGGTCTTTTTTGGGGAAAATGTGTTTGTACAATCTTTCTTTGGTAAAAAAAAAAAAAGAAATAAACAGAAAAAGAAATAATAAAATCTAATAATACAGTCAAACCTCGTTAAGACGAATTACTTTTAATACGAACCGTTTTCAGAAGTTCTGTCAGATTGTAAAGTACTACAAATGTACTATCAATTTCATTTTTATATTTAATTTTAATATTTAATAATCATTTTTATAAGCGTTTTTATTAATTATTATTTCTTTTTAAATAATGACCCGTCTCGCGGACCACCAGTTTGGAACCACTGCCCTAGTGTATATTATTAGTGAATTATTTATATCCATACCGACGCTACCAATATAGAAAGAAAAGTATTGCAATACCCATAATTGTGGCTGTATTATATATATATATACACAAGTAGTATTAGCGACATATAAAGAAAATGCTGTGAAATTTCAAATTGTCATATTGCACAATACAACCCATTTAAATCAAGATAAACATGTTACTTTAGTTATATGTATAGAAGCTTACAATAGGTTAATGCACCCATTTGCATTTTCAAATATTATTTTTCTAAATTTGCCCAAAATTTTCATATCTGGTAGCTTCAAAATGTGTTTGGAAAACAAAAGAATTCATAATTGTAATAAAAGAATACGAAAATGGTCAGAATTTGAAATTTTTATGGCCTTAAAAATTCCATGCTGAGTGTGTTTCTCACAGGACATTCTTCTTCAGTCCTCTTCTTCAGAATAATCTACTCTAACGTGCTCTTTTCAGATGTCTTACAATGGCATCCTCTGCATGTCATAAAAGGACCTCCTGGGGATGTGTACTAAACGTTCATTATATCGTAAGATCACATATGGATGTTCTGGTCATCCTCACAATGTCTACTGAACGACCCTTGCTACCTGGAAAAGTACTTACTAATACTTTTTCCACTAAAATGGAGGAGTATTGTTCTGAGTTTTTTTCTGCCAATATTTTTAACGGCTTAAAAATTGGAATAATACTATTTGGTGTTATGAATGCTATAGGTCTTTACACATTGAATCTCTTTGATATATCAACTGAAGTATTTTTCTTTTCCAGTTTTTTGACATGAGAATGCTTTTTCTTTTATCTGCACTGTGTGCAGATATTCGGTAAGTTTAGACTCTACTATGATGAGCTAAGTATGTTATAAATATAATGTGTATGTGATGTGAACATGATTTTTTGATATGGTTTTAAAATGCATTACATCAAATAAATTAAGATTTCATTTAACTGTTATTTTATCCATTGGTTTCTTTGTTCAAATTGCAAATTTATTATTTTGATTTACCATCGTTGAAAGTCCTTATAAATGAATTCAACTTACATTAGATTCCCCATAAATGGGAAGAGTCATTAGTTATAGTGACGTTTTGGAGAGAAAAAGATTAATTGTGTTATTTGCTTTGGAGCATTTACCTGGAACTTAAAATCCGGCCGTTAAACAGAAAAAATTGTTAATTAAAAAAATGTTATCAAAAGATGTTATTTTGTATATCTATTAGATTTAGAACAGCGTTGAAGTTGTTAACAATTTTAATAATACATAAACATGCTTTCACCCATTTAAAGTGATGATGATCATCAGTTGTTTTAAAATCCGAAAATAAATGGGTGACAGCATGTTTATGTATTATTAAAATTTTTAACCACTTCAACCTTCTTCTAAATCTGATTTATACTTTGTGGTGTAGTAATTTGCATTTATTGTATATATCTACTTTTAACATGTCACGTTACATGTGAAATACCGCTACATAGTCCTTGATGTCATGTCCTATTAGCATAAAAATTTCTGGAATTTACCTTGCATATACACAAGGGTAGAGCGTAAAAAACAAAACTCATGTAACTGAAAACAGGTACCTATGACCATTTCTGATTTTTTTTATATATATGTATCATCTTCAGGCCACGCAAGAGGCCTACATTTTGAAAAATCTGCCATTTTTTGTGATTTTTCTGTAATATTTTCCCCAATTTATATTGACAAAATAAATTTGGGGTAGTGTTATTATGTTAAAAATAGATATCAAAAATAATGTACCTTTTTCCTTGTCAGTGTTTTAATATTTTCAGCTTGCGCTTGTGGCTTAAATTTTGAGATTTTTTTGTAATTTTTAAGTTATTTTCTAGAATTTTCTGCTTTATGTAATTTATTTCATTGTTCATTTATTAAATTTTATTTACAGTTAATGTATTGAATTTAGTATGCAACTCTTCATTAGTTAAAATTTGACTACTCAGGACTCACTGGGAGAAGGTGGTTGCATATCAAGTCCCACCCATGCCCCGCCCAACTATCCTACCTTACCATGATGGCACATTTTTTAAGCTTTAAACTGCCTTTTGGTATTAAAAATTGGACATACTTTTCTGTCTAGAATTCTCTTATATGTTCGATGTGTCCACCATGTCTATTCAATATTTCCTGTATTTGAATGCACATATTAGCAAATATTCGATTAAGAGGGTGACAGTTGCAGCATATTTTTCAATCTTCAGTTTCAGTTTGCCTAGTGTCCTTGATGCTTGCTTAAAGACCTCTTGCTTTAGAAAGCCCCATAGGAATAAGTCACAAGGGTTTATATCGGGACTCATGTTGTCTGGCCGCTATAAGCCACCATCGAAGAAATTGGGATAGCGATTGGAGATGACGCAACCGTTATAATGAAGATGCAAAAATGTGGGAACCTCTTCCATGGTGTGGAGCCTAGCCCTATTCTGTTCAAACCATTGAACATGCATCAGAACAGACTTCCATTGTAAGGCTGACAGGAAAAAATTTCCCAACATTTCCACGTAATTTTAGGAATTAGCATGATCAACAAAGAAGAATGGTCCAATCAGTTCTCTCATGATTCACCACACCATACAAACACTTTTTTTTTCGGTGCTAAGAAGAGTTGATTTCCTGTGGGTTTTCCAAAGCCCAAAAACGAACATTCTGTTTGTTAACTTCTCCTGTCAGGTGAAAACAAGCTTCGTCACACTGCTGAGTTAGACTTCAAAAACCAGGTGACGACATTCTTTTTTTGTTCAACAGACAACTTGCAATCTGCCATTGTTGCCGCTTTCCGTAATGATTCCACATCAAAGCATGCAACGAAAAAGCATATAAAAAATTTTGAACGATTTTCTTTCGAAAACTGTACTTGTTTTGCTTGTGGGCTGAAAATAAAATTAATTCTGAATTTTAGTTATCAGGGTGTTTCATCTGAAAGACACTGTATGTCATCTTTATACCCATAAAATTTCTCTCAGTTTGAAAAACTTTTGGGTGCATTTTGTCAATGAGTGCATATATAAACATGATCGTTACAAATGCCATACCTCTATATTTTTGCTGTTTTATAAACTGTTGTTTTTTATTAAACCAAATAACGTTATTTGTGTAAGATATTATTACCCTTCTCAGGGATAACACAATTGCCAAATAATGGTCTCGTTTGTTTAGTGGTCCAGACACCCCAGATTCAACAGGGGTTCAACAACCTGGTTCGAATCCAGGATGAGGACGGCGTCTCTTTTTCTCCTAAACAAAAAACAGCTCTAGTTTGAGCTTCTTTCTACTTGGGTGTCGAAAATTATTAAGTAACAACGTTATTTGTGTTGTTATTATGGCTGCTACCTATAGGTTTATTGCTTTAGGTTTGACTTGCAGTAGGCTTAGTTGTGTGTTCATGTATTGTGAGCTGGAGGTCACGTGTTAAGCCATCGATGTTATCCCATGACCTATGGCACAGTCATGGGATTTGAAACATACTTTATTTATATTGCTCCATGTTTTTCAGACCAAAACTGCGGACAGACTTGCACGGTTTGACTTATCTGATGGAAGTCTTGGATCTAATCCTGAAAAATAATGCCGAGCATGTTGCAAAACTAGCTCATCAATCTGGGAGCAAACGAAAGTTTAACAGGAGGAGCAAAAAGGGAAAAGCTAGTGGTAATTCAACAGAGACGGAATGCCTTTACGTCCCATGTCTTGACAACGACGAAGTGGACATGGCTTGTGAAGTGCTGAAAGTCCTCTTCAACATTACCGTGACCATCGAAAAGAAAAACATGGAAGAGGTGATATAATTATATTTTAACGCCTTTCAATTCTTTAATACATTTGTGTTTTTTGCTGTTTAGGTCTCTAATGTTCTGTGATTATTGTTGTAACATATTATTACTATCAATAAATTAATATTCTATAAATTTTATTAGTATTTTTTCATTGATGTTATACCTTATTATTTTTGGTAAAACCGTCTTTTGGTTTTTGCTTATTGGCAATGATATTTTTAGTTAATGGTTCTCTAGGCTTAGTTTGATTTTCGTTAAACTTTGGTATGTGTTAACCTTGTGGTTTGTAAGTCCTGTTAAATCGTGGGTCCCATGTCAGGCGTTTGCCATGCAGTCTTAGGCTGAGAAAATTCAAATAATATGTAATATGGTGTTAGCTGAGTGCAGGATTGGTAGCACGTTTACGTATTTCTCATCAGTAATTAGAACAATTTGACTTGGCGAATAGAATGGTAAATAAAATCTGTATTTTGTAAGTTTTAAGGGTCAATCATTAATATTTTGTGTTGCAGGAAGAAGAAGCACATTACATGAGACTCGTGAGTATCATTCATGACATGCTGCTTTGTGATGCAAAGACACCAGCAAAAAAAGAAGAATTACAAAGGTAATGAATAGTTTCTTGTTCCGAATCCTTTAATAAAATTTAGCAAATCGTTTGCCTAATTTTGTGTTTCTTTTCTCCAGTCACACTGTCGATCTGTTAACGAACATGCCATCGGCAAGTTACGAAGAACTTCTTACTCCTGTAATTGATATATCGGGTAGTCCTAAAGAATCCATTGTGGAATTTGAAGGCATGAACATGGAGGCCATCAACGTTCTCTTGTCATTTCTCGATAAACGTCTCAGCCAGGTAATTTGTGCCAATACATGGAAGATAGCGACTTTCGCTGTAAACCTAATAACTAAATTTTAATAATTAACTTAACTGAATATTCATTAACATAATAACTAGAATATCTGTACAACTATAACTAGTCATTAACACCTTATTTTCAAATGCACTTTTTATTTTTAGCCAAACAAAACATATAAGGAACTTCTATCGCCAGTTTTAACAACCCTTTGTGAAGCGGCCCGTTCAAATAGCTACATTCGTAAATTTCTGCGCTTAAAGGTAATGGTTGGTGATGTTTAACACTTCATGTAGATTATTAATAGCAATTAATAAATATATCATGTATGCAAGTTTCTTTAGAACCATTTTGTATATTCATTTTAATATGTCATCAGAGTGTAGAATGTGGTCTAGTTCAGCGGTTCTTAAACTTTATACCTTTGTATTCCTCATTCACATGTACACATGGACATCACACCCCCTCCCACTCAACATAGTATATGAGTAAAAATATTTTGTTTGCATAGTTTACATTTGCTGAATTACACATGTATATGTCCATGCATATTTTAGCATTTTATTTATAAGAAAGTGGAGAGTATATTGTTCACATTAGAATAGTGTTTAAATAAATTCGATGTCTAATTTAGCATGAACTAATACATGACCTTTTAAACATATCAGTCATAATTTAGCTGGAGTTAAAAATAATAATGTAATATGTGAAAAAAAGTCTGCCCCACACCCACACTCCAGGGCTTGCGCCCCACAATTTGAGAATTGCTGGTCTAGCGTTTATAACCATTCTTTCAAACTTCCACTGGCTTGCATTAGACACTCTGTGAACTTGGTTGTACGTAAACATGTCATGTTTTGGAAGTTAAGCCCATTAATTCCATTGCAGTTCACCCATAATACAGTCTTGCAACATAGAATATGCACTAAAGAGTAAAAAAAAATGATGACCACTTACCTAATAGCGTGTAGCTCTACCTTCGAAATACAAAATAGCTGAAATCTGTCTTGGCATAAATGCCACAAGTGTTTGGTAGGTGGCCGGAGACAGATGGTACTACATGTGCAAGCAGCATCACGCAATTCCCAGATATTCTGGAACGGTGGGTTTTGAGCTCTGAGCTGCCGTTGCATGACATCCCAACTGTGCTCTGTTGGATTAAGATCTGGCGAGTTAGGCAACCAGTGCATCAACTGAAATTCATCTGCATGCTTCTTGAATCATTGTAGCACAATTCCGGCTTTGCGACAGGGAATGTTGCCCTGCTGGAAGACTCCATTCCTGGTGGGGAACCAAGCAGGGCAGCCTCTGACATCTAGTTTCGTCGGTGACGCTTGAACGTTCAATGTCTTGCCGTCTGTTACTGGTTTCGCTGTCATTCATCCACTTTGCATGGGTCCTAACCAGGATTGGCAGGTTGGGCCCAACCCAGTAAAACCCATCTGGATTTTTCTGCACAGGCCCACCAACAAAAACCCACAGGGTTTTTGTACAGAATTAAGTATACATTTTAACTTTTTTTAAAATTTTGATCTCTATGAATTTCCGTATTTTGTACCTGCATTTTGGAAATGTTACAGTTTTGTATTAGTGTTTACAACCTTACTTTGTAAGCATTTATAGTTATTTTAAAATTTGCTTATAATGCTTCTGCTGCTAATAAATGGATAAAAACAGCATTAAAATATGGTAATGATGTTGATACTGCCATATGTTGAACTGTAATCAAATTAAATATTTATTTAGAGAATCTGTTGTGTCTGCGTTTTATAAATTTTAAAACATTTACCATCTTTCTGTAAAAATTGTTAGATGAACTTATAGATGTATTGCACTCACAAGTCTACATTAGCCCCATGTACGTGGTGCGTTTAGGATAGGGGTTTTGGAGCTTAAGCACTGCCACCAAAGATATAACAGGGTTTTGTATATTTTTTTTTTTTTAACTTTCAGAAAGATAAAAAAAATTCGTTCCATATTAAAAACTGATTTTTATGATTTAAGTTTGGGTTTGTAACAACTGTATTGAAGAATTCTCTATAATGACCTATGTCTTATACATAACAATAATTAAAAAGTACTGAAGATATTAAATTTCAAAGATGAAAAGATTATGCAACAGATAATTTCAAAGCTAAAAATCAATATTAAAATTCAAATCAGAACTAAAAATATTATTTGGTTCATTCTTGAAGAAAAAATATTTGAAACATTTAGAAGGCAGTTATGTTGTTTTCTTTGAAAATTATAAGATATTTTAATTATCGCATAAAACAAATTTCTGCTCTAGCCATATGTTTTCAGTTTAGGTTTTGATATATTAAATAAATAATAATTATAATTATATATTGCAAATTACTTAAATTGTGTAAGTGTGAATTAAATGAATCTACGACAGTTCAGCGTGAGACATTTCAGCTCACGAATTGCAGTATGCGATCAAGATGATGCGCATGTCGATCTCAACATACCCATAGATAATGATACTAGCTCTCCTTGCGTCGTAAAATGTTAACTCTCCTTATATATAGTAAAAAAAAAAAAGGAAAGAAGAAAGAAAATTAAAATACAAATTTATGAAGAATCAAATGAAAAGTTTTTGGCACAGAATAACCCTTGCTGTCTTTGCGCCATAAAAATACGACCAACCAATCTTACAAAAACTTAGAAAATTTACTTAAAATTGCAAAAGTAGCTTTAAAAATATTTCTCGAAAGTCACTGCACACTTTATCAGTGTTTTTCAGTGCCTTTTGCATATTCGCATTATCAATGTTCGTTTCCTTATCTGTTTAAGGTCCTTCCCCCATTGAAAGATGTTATGAATCGTCCAGAAGAAGGCTGCACTATAAGAAACAAGTACATTCAATTTTTATCTTTAAGTTTTATGGTTTATTAATTTTAATCAATACCTGAGTTGAAATTTTTTGTGTATATTTATCCTGTCTAAATTTTCATTCCACCTGATACTTCAACTTGTTTCCATGTGCGTCTGCAGAGGATTGGTTAATTCAGAGGACTTAATATTGTGCTGCATTTTACTGGGCTATGATAACTTTTACTTCGTGATGCAATTTACTTTATTATGGTACAATTTATTATGGCACGTTTTACTCTGCTGTGATACATTTCACTTGATTGTGATACATTTTACTTGATTATGATACATTTTACTTGATTATGGTACATTTTACTTGCTGTGATATATTTTGCTTGATTGTAATACAATTTTGTAATACATTTTACTTGATTGTAGTGCATTTTTACTTGATTGTGATTTATTTTACTTTATTATGTTACATTTTTCTTAATTGTAATTTTTTTTGTTGGTAAATTTTATTTTCGGTCGTGTTATTTTTTATTTAGTTTATTTTTATTTATTAATTTGTGCATTTAAATTATGCAGATTTGGTGCATCGACTGTAGTGACGTCACCAGTTGTATTTAACGTCATTAGTTGGTTTTTAAACAGAAAACAAAGTCTTTCCAGGCAGGTGATTTTTTTTTTATTGTTGCTGATAATGAATTTACACAGGTGTATAAATGTTTATTTTTGTTATTTATAAGTTTACTTTCATGAAGAATCCATTGAATAAAATGTTTGAACTTCAGAAAGTGTTCTTTTTGTAAACTTTCTAAAAAATCAGTAAGCATCCAGCATTTTGCACACTGCAAAACTCTGCACAGGAATTGTACGACTTTAAGATTCAAACATTTTTACTTTGTTATGCATATTTTACTTTATTAAAATATATATATTTTACTTGATTATGATACATTTTATCTGGTTATATTTCACTTTGTTATGGTACATTCCACTTTGCTGTGATACGTTTTACTTGATTATATGTTTGTTTTGATTTTGATGAATCTCCTTTTATTATGATATATATATGTAACTATGATGCATTTTGCAGATTAGTGAAATTGATGACCTCCCCCGTATTTGATGTAAAAGAACTTGTAGCAGATTTCTTATTTGTTCTATGCAAGGAAAACGGTAATTATTTAAACACGTATTTAGTGGAATTCCTTCAATCTTAATTACATATTAAGATATCATGACAAGATGACATAGTGGTGTAATTAATTTACTAAATGTGGTGCCACATCAGTTTTAATAATTTGACATTGTTTTTAGCGAAACAATGAAAAGGTAATGCTATGGTAATATGGCACAGTTTAATAAAGGATTGCAATATATTATAAACGTGTCATCATTATTTTACTAATGTGACCTCACATTGATTGAAGCAGTGAAAGTAATTTTGCTTCTTTAGTAATGTGACACCGTTTCACTAAAATAATATGAAGGGATGTCACATCAGTTTTAGTAATGTGACACTGAATTTTTAATTAAATAATAAAAGAGAATTATTGAATTAAAAACCGTAATTATCTCATTTCCTCTCTAGTTCTACGCTTAATAAAATATACTGGGTATGGAAACGCCGCTGGTTTGCTTGCTAATCGAGGTCTCATGCTTGGCGGGAGGATTGAAAGTGATGCCATCTACTCCAGTGATTCTGGCGAAAGTGACACCGAAGAATATTCGAAGTATAAAGACAGGTATCTTTTAATTAATTAAAATATCAATCAGCATATCACAACATTACTGATATTCTGATTGCTGATATCATTCATGAATTCTCCCTTAAGAACTAACATCCATTGCTAACTTTCTTATTAAATAAAAATCTAATTATTTGATCTGATGATTTTGTAATAACTTTATTCTTATTGGTGGATATTCTCATACTTGGCTGTACAGAATGGACAAAGACGAGTACTCGAGCCCTCATTCTGTATATGCTACTTTTTCGAGTGCCATGTCTAAAAATTTTCTTATGGATTTTACTATAACTTAGAAGTAATGCGTTCGTCGGTTATATCATTAACCGGGGTTCGATTCCAATGGTATCATAAAGCATTTGCCATTTCCTACCCACCGTAGTCCAGGATTTAGTTATCTAGGTAGCAGGGGTCTGGATTCCTCTAAAAATTGTAGACCTCAGCACAGCATTACTTTATCTGTTTGCCATGTGGTGGCGCAGTGTGGTAACGCGTTCTCCTAGTGCGCCGCTAATCCGGGTTCGACTCCCAGCAGTGCAAAGAACGCTTACTCAGAGATCTCATAAAGATCGCACTGCTCACTGTAGTCCGGGGTTTGGTTCCCTAGGCCTTAAGAGGTTCGGATTCCTCGGAAAACAGTAGGTCCCGGCGCAGCATGACCACTGTAGTCTTTGAGCCGTAAAACCACAAACAAACCTTATATGTCCTTTCACAATAAGATACAAACAAACAATAAAAGCAATTTGCTCTGTGTGAGGTTATGTTAAATGTTTTCAAGTTTTTGAGGAGGATGTACGGTATTTTAAAAGTATGGGTTAAAGTTTGAGAGTTTTCTTTACCATAGCTTGTTGTTGGTCTATTATTCTTTATTTGCTCACCTTGAGATGAGAGCATTGTTGTCTCTTTTTTTTTTTTTCGTAATATTGCCTTGAATTCATTAATTTCTTTCCATGTCTTACTCTCCCCTTGAAGTTCTTAATATATTTCTTGATCTACCCCTTTTCTTTCATTGGAGTTTCCAATGTAGTGCTTGTCTATAAATGTTTTTCGGTGTAAAGGCACTGATTTTACTCTGAACGTTCAAGATAGCCCAGTGAATGAAACTACGGAGCTTCAAAAACTGAACAGAAACATAGCAACTGAAAAACTCCAGGTGTCTGTAATCTGAATGCTGTTTGTGATTTCCAAAAATGATGCTCACATAACCTTTATTGACCTTGCGCCGTAAATCTCTCACAGACTAACAAAAGGTGATATTCAGATGTGTAGTTTAAAGTGTTGGTGTGTTCGATTTCAATTCCAGGTGCTCGTAAAACCCTTGAAGTATCTTGGTCGTGCTTAGAGTTAAAATAACTATTGGTCCTGTGGTGGCGCAGTGTGGTAACGCGTTCGCCTAGTGCGCCGTTAACTCGGGTTCGACTCCCAACAGTGCAAAGAACGCTTACTCAGAGATCTCATAAAAGATCGCACTGCTCACTGTAGTCCGGGGTTTGGTTCCCCAGGCCTTAAGAGGTTCGGATTCCTCGGAAAACAGTAGGTCCCGGCGCAGCATGACCACTGTAGTCTTTGAGCCGTAAAACCACAAACAAACAAAAAAATAACTATTCATCTTCACTTAAAACTATGAAAATGTCATGAAAACAGATTGCATTTCGGAATGAACTTTTCTTAAAAAAAAAAAGAGACCAATGTTCGATCTGTAGCTACTCAATATTCTTCAGTTATTAGTAATTATATAGGGCAGGGGTCGGCAACCTTTTTTGGCTGCGGGTCAAAATCAACCAAAATGTGTGTATTATGAAGACGTTTCAGGTCAGAGGTATTTTTATTTTAAAACTTTTTTTGGTGAATAATAAGAAATTTTATCGAGAAAATAATTAAAATATGCTATATACTTTAAACATAAAAATTAAAATTATGTTTGTTTTTATAATAATCAGAATTATAACTGAATGAACTTTATTTTACTCTTCGATATCAAGAGCTGCCCTGATGCTGAACTTGTGACGTCAATTTAGTCAAGTCTAGCGTATAGTTAGTCGTCTTAATAAGTTAGTTGTATTAATACAAGCATCTGAATTTTTGGTTAAGATGCTCCTGTTATTACTTAAATTTCATGTGTGGAAGTATTTTCTCATATTTATAAGCTGAACGGAATGCGGACAAAATGGCAATGCCAAATTTTTTTCAGAGATGAAAACTTCGTAAGAAGTGGTGCCCAACATGCTGCTATCGTGAGAAGATTATGACCTTCTCACGATAGCAACACGTTGCTATCGTGAGAAGGTCATAATCTTCTGATTCTGTTGCCAGATGTCTGTCAAGGAATTGTGGTTTGGTGTTGCCAAACTTGCCGATTTCTCCTTGAAATTACGTTAAAACTTTTGTTTTTTAAAAATAAAAATGCATGTTCGTTACTGCAACTTTGTAATCAAACAAAGATATTATTTTTATTATTTATTTTTCTTATTTTTGTTATGTCTTCTTCAAATGTTCATTTCATATTTATGTTTTATAATTTATTTTTATTATTTATTTTTCTTATTTTTGTTATGTCTTCTTCAAATGTTCATTTCATATTTATGTTTTATAATTTATTTTTATATATTATACTTTATTTTCGGAACTCAATATTATACTTTATTTTCGGAACTCAATTGGTAGCTTGTTATGAGCCACTTGGGTTTATTTACAAAAGGGTTTGGGGTCAGTTACAATAATTATAGTTATTATCAGTTATACAAGTAATGCCTAGAAATTGGTGATAACGCCACTTGGGATTTATTTACAAAAGAATAATTGGGAGTCAGTTACAAGTAATTATATAAAGTTTATACAAGTAATTAATTATTCCTGGTTAAGTTAAAAGTAATTACTTGAGGTTTGGTTAAGTAATTATGTAAAATTTGCTTGTAAATAATTATTTGGAGTTCATGCTACAAGCAGTTATGTAGAATTTTGGGTTTGGTATAAGCAAATACAGTGTTTAGAGTTTGATTATATTGTTATGCATTTGTCAGCCTATTCACCATTCCGTCTGTTTGTCAGTTTTTAATTTTGACTGCCTTTTTCAATCTATTTAGGATAAATCCAGTTGTTGGTTGTTTCCAAGCGGATAGACCCGACCCGATGGAAGGGATGTCAGAAGAACAAAAGGAATACGAAGCAATGCAACTGGTTAGCATGATGGATAAAATGGCAAGGCACGTTGTTTTATATTTTCATGCCTTTATAAATGGAAGCCAGTGGTCGCATTATGCCATTAAAAACACTGGTTTTTGACAAAGTGTGATCTAGTGGTCATAATCGCTGGGTTCGAGCCAACTGAGCTTTGTTGTCTGTGAATATCTTATAGTTTGCATGGCACGTTAAGCCATTGCTAAACAAAAAAAGTTGAAATTTTCATGTAACTGGGGATGTCGAAACTTGGGGCAGACTGAGCCGGTTCATCCTCGTGGGCTGTAGGACTCGCACTCTCCGATAATCCAAGGTATGTGCCCTTTGAGAGGACCCAGTCCACCCCTGGTCGAAACTACTGTATTTTTACTTTCTGAAGAAGCATGCAGATGCCCCTATTTTACTTCACTTCCAAGTAAATGGTGTCTGCATATCCTCATAATTACTGCAAATGTAGCCATAATTATATTCGCAGGTGATGTAATTATTGCTACATTTATAAGTACTAGGATGTGTGGACACCGTTACTTGTCAATGTGGTATAGATTCACCGTGTTTGGTGCAAATGACCTTTGTTTTCCTTACACCATAACAGTCCAACTGACTAATGTAAAGGTAATTAGTTGCATTTGCAAGTGATGTGAATGATGCAGTAGTTACAAATCATGAGAATATGCAGATGCATCGTTATTCGGACCATTACTTATGACTGTAGCAATAGCTACATTCATAAATAATTGCAGCAGTTAATGGTCAGAAGCCCTGTGGTGGCGCAGTGTAATAACGTGTTCGCCTAGTACGCCGCTAATCCGAGTTTGACTCAGAATGGTGCCAAGAACACTTACTCAGATCTCATAAATATTGCACTGCTCACTGTAGTCTGGGGTTTGGTTCCCTAGTTCTTGAGAGGCTCGTATTCCTCGAAAAACTGTAGGTCCAAGAGGTTCGGATTCCTCGGAAAATTGTAGGTCCAGAGGTTCAGATTCGTTAGGAAATTGTAGGTCCAGAAGTTAGGATTCCTCGGAAAACAGTAGGTCCCGGCGCAGTATGACCATTGTAGTCCTTGAGCCGTAAAACCACAAACAAACAAATAATTAATGGTCAGAAATGATTGTCAGACTTAAATCGCCATTTGTAGTTATTAAAATTTATATATTAACGTACATATTAGTAATGCGACCATGCACTTCCCTTTCTTGTGTTAACTTTTTTTTTTTCCTTTTAGAGATGGTTTGGTTCAACCAATGAGAGTTGGGGATGATGGAAAACTACATCCTGTGAGCCATATACTTGAGTTGCAAGATAGCTTGGGGTTCCAGAACAAAGCGCGTGGTTGCAGACAGGAATCAGATTCCGATTAACTCACATGGAAAAGAAAGCTAACCTTATCGGTGGCTACCATGGCGCTATTGTCAAAAACTTCGATTTTCATTTTTTTTCAGTCATTTATTAGCAGGGTGATTCAAAAGTCATTGCCATTTTCTGACTTGTCACCAGCTTATGTGTTTTGTGTAGAATTTGTGCAGTTTGCGAACAGTTGCGGGCTGAGGTATTTGTAGCTCATTTGTCGGCTGTCTAAATTGCACAGATTTGATTTTGCAGCTTGGCATATAGCTTCAGAATTCACCGTTGAAGGTCTTCCAATGCTTGTTTTGCCTTCAAAGTTGCAGTCTCCATTTTTGAATCGCCAAAACCAAATCTTGGCTTTTTTTTTTTTCAGACACTACTCCTTCACTTTCCATAGCACAAATTTCCCTCGCTGAAGCATTGAAGTTTTTTTTTAAAAGAATCAAACATTAACAACACTCCATTCGACTATTTTCATTCATAGCTTTAGATGGGAGAAAAATTTCCAATAAGTCATGACATCGAACGCTCTTACTTCTAACAACTAAACGGTGTAAGTTTTCTGGTCATTTTGTATTTCTTATCTGAATAACGTATGTGCGCCAACTACTGCCTGATGCAGGATGACTCTTCAGAACACCAATAACTTTTGAATCACCCTAATGTCAGGTGGTTATGATTTAAATTTTCCCGTTTGGTGCTCTCCATGGCCTGAACTAATAGACGGAATGATGCCAAATTTTCTATACCATTCAAGGAATGAGAAGGATTCTGCAAAACAAATTAATTCTGACTATAAAACGCTCTAAGCAAGGAAACTTTAATTATGACCACCCTGCATATTCGGCTATTTTTCAATTGTACGACAAAACATGAGATTGCACATAACTCTTTTGCTTTGGGGTGCTCTGATGGAGCCATTTGTGCAAGAATACACAGTATTGTGATCGTTTACAAATTTCTAATAGGTGGGTTCTTTTTGGATGGGGGCTATTAGTGGTATGCCCGTTTCCTTGATGTGTTCTTGATCATATTTATAATGTGTTTCATTAATACCTATTTAAGCAGATGTTGTGTATATGTGTGTGTGTGTGCATGGAAGTTGTTTCATTCTTTATATATTCATATTACTATATATGTAGTGATGATGTTTGTATACAATCTCTTGAGTGTAAATCGACAGCGTATGTAGAACATTTTTAAAGAGGGGTTACCCAGGGGCATATACAATTTTATATATACCTATATTATATATATATATACGATGTTGTAGTTTTCGACACTCAAAGCATAGTGGTGTTATGACCCTGATCAACACCCCCTACCCCCCGGGTATACCATTTGTGTAAATGAGAACAGCGAATTGCTTGGACAACGATTCGTTCTTGGCCAACTCGAGTCACTGAGATCTTACTTTAATCAGAGAAATTTTCCTAATTCAGTTCTATACCGCGTGTCTAAAGCAATCCTCACATAGTAAAAGTTTCATCAGTTATATAAAAATTCGTTAATTATTTTATAACTGATTATATAAAAAACTGTTATATAAAAATATTTTCTTTATTTATTGAATGGAGTATGTCTTCGTATTTAATTTTTTCTCCCAACTATGATAGCATTATGCAATTGAAAAACGTTATCGATACCAGTGCTTGTTCACAAGATTAATAATAAGTGGGGGTGTTTCTTGATGAAAAAAAAGAAAGGAATTTAATGAAACAAAATTTTATTCCCATGCGGAATTTTGTTTTACACCCAGTAATATTGGTACTGATGGGGGGGGCGGGGGTGTCCCAAAATCCTCTCCTGGGTACCCACTACTGTTTAGTTGTGTATTGACCAATTACAGTAGAAGTTCTTTAATCCGGCTGTGCGCATTTGTTTTTTTCGGGTGGATTTGGGTGTTTGTTGATCTTAACCACCAGGTCGGATGAAGATAAAGGAGACATGGCAGGTGAAGCTAAAGTTTTGTGAAAACAGGCTTCCGATGCATTAAATGCATTTATAAAATTTACCGAATCCAACGAAGGCTATAACTCTGCGGCACTCATAAAATTGTGCATAATCCATAACGATTTTTTGAAGAAAAGATCTGAATCATGGAGATATGATATCAGAGACTTTTTTAAACAGTAAAGCTTATATGTATTTTTTTCTTGCTATACAGCAACTTATTACAATTTGTTTTAAATATCATTGTACTGTATTTCCGTTAAAACCGTATTGATGCTCGATAATCCATCAAAATCGCTAATCCGGCACGGCCGTGGTCCCGAACGTACCGGATTAAAGAACTCCTACTGTATTACGATTTTCGCATTAATAATTGACCGATTATCGTGCAAATAATGAAAAAGTGACAATGAAAACTGGCTGTGATTTGTGTCATCAAATAACTGTAAGAGCCTTACGGTTACCAACCTCAAGGTCTAGGGAGGTGGAGAAGCTGTAGCCGCCGCCTCAGTGCTCTGCACATGGCATCAAGTCAATTTGTGATTTTCGTTTTTTTAAGGGGGGAAGGGGATATAAGTTTTTTGTAGGGGAGGCTAGGCCACCCCCCTTCCTTCCCTCCCTCCCTCCCAGTTACATCATTGGTGAAGAGATGCGGCTAAGAACCGTCCTGGGAGTTGAGCTGACAAAAAGTTGTTCCGTCATCAATGAATTAGGTATGAAAAGTTGTAAATAATTTTCGTTGTGACTCTTGTGTGCTTGAATATACTTATTTATAACTAAAGATTAGAATATCACATTTTTTTTTAAATATCTGAAATTATAACTTTGTATATAAATTTTTTCGAACTGTGATTCATAGCTAATAATAGAAAATAATTTTTTGATAAAATAACAAGAAAAAAACAGATCAAAATCACTTTTTTTTGAATTTGTATTATATTATGTATACTATATAGGCATGCCTCTAAGATGTTGCGAGTTTAATTCCGAACCACCAAGATGAAACCACTCGCATAATGTTTTTGGTTTTCGAGTGTGTGTATATAAAATTTATGTAGACTCTCATAGGCATACACAGTAAGTTCATAAGGGAGTTATAGACTCAGTTGGGTGGGTTACAGAAGAGCTACAACTCACATATTCCTATGTTAAATATACAAAATTTCATTGCAATGGGGTGGGGTTACAATCCCCATCAACACCCCCTGCGTACGCCAGTGTGTAGACTGTATATTCTATTGAGTATTCAATGGCATTACACCTTCAAAAAACAACGTACACATCTTCGTTAAAAATATTTTATTGCTAAAAAGTGTTGACCTGTCATCTGAGCCTTCGGGGAGCTGTCGGGAAAATAGCATCGATTGAGTTGCTCAGTGTAGAGTTACCACAATCCTCCTTTTTATAACAGCGCAACATCTGCAAAATGTAGTAAAATGAGGCATACCTGTATAGCCAATGAATATTTTATTAACTTTGTACGTTCTTAATATGATCTATGGTTTCATTTTGCGGTGAGCAGAGCAAACCTTATAATTTTCTTATTTTCGTCCGTCTTACTTACACTAATTGCTCAGTATTCTCTTGACATCTCTGTGGACAGTTTGCCTCAGTATGCTCAACCCCATAATAATCCTACTTAACCCTTGCCTTAATTACGCAAATAATTAAAATGTAATTAATAATAAAATTAATTATTCAGAAACCTAAAGATGCAAAATGACTGTTGTCCTTGCACCATAAAAAAAAATTCATCGAACCCTAACTTGAAACCTAAATATTCCTAACACAGGTCCAGCCACTCATATAGAGGTGGCGACAATTTTAAACACATGGTTGACTAATATGTTTAAATACTCATGAAGAAAAGAATGGTTTTCTGCACCCGGTGGGAGTCGAACTCGCATCTCCTAAATTTCTGGTTGAGAGCTCTTCCCACTAAGCTACAGACGAAGATCACTCTCCCTTCTGCGAACGTATATCAGGTTTTCACTATGAGCAGGTTCCTAAAGGATGGTGCAGTGCTTTAACTGCTTTTTAAACCAATGCGACAAGTCAAACGTTTGGCTTCTTTGACTGACTATGGACAAATTCGCAAAGAATAATGCAGTGCTTTGATTGCTTTTTAAACCAATTCGACAAGTCAAATGTTTGGCTTCTTTGACTCACTACAAACAAGTTTGCAAACAATGGTTTTCATGCTTTGACTGCTTTTTTAAACCAATGTGACACATCAAACGTTTGGCTTCTTTGACTTGTTGCCTTGGTTTAAAAAAGCAGTCCAAACACTGCACCATTCTTTGCTAACTTATCCGTAGTGAAAGCTTTATATATGCTTGCAGAGAGTACGAGTGATTATCGTCTGTAGCTTAGTGGGAAGAGCTCTTAACCGGAAATTGAAGAGCTGTGAGTTGGATTCCCACCAGGCAAAGAAAATTCTTTCCTATTTAATCATCTTATACAACATCATCTGCTATGATTAGAGAATAGCCAACACCTCCTGAGATAAGAAAGCCACCGAACTGCTTTATGACGTCACTACCTATAGGCCAAACTCAGAGGCCATCAATTACTACTGTAAGATGGAAAAGACTGCAAAAACAGTTTTCATGGGGGAAGAATTAGCAACCTGAATTAAAGTTCAGGAACACGTTATTTTCATTCTTACTCTTTAATTTTATTTGCGGTATAAGTGATGTAATTCTTTTCATTATTTTGTCGTCTTAATTTCATTTATGTATAAAAGCAAACCAAATATTTTGCTATGGTTATTTATAATTAAAGAGGTATTATACAGTTTGACAATTCAGTTTAATATTTCATTTTATAATTCATAACGTTCGTGGATTTTTGTTTAAAAAAATCGGATTTATTTTTTGTTTACTGTTTTCCAACCTTCAAAATAATTTTATAAAATCTCATTTTGAAAAGGAAAACAATATCAAAATTAATAACTAAAACAGCGCTTATATTATTAGACTTTATTCAAAAATAAAGTATGTATACATATTTTATTAAAAAATATAAATATCTCTATACTTTTACTAAAGACATTGAAGTGATATGAATAGTTTCAAAAATGCAACTTGAAATAAAATCTCACCACCTTACACACAAAGATAAAACAACAAAAAGTAACTTAGTTGTATATTTATTACTTGTATGGAAATAAGATACAAAGTACCAGGGAAGAAATTTACATACATAAGATACATACATTACATAAGAAAGGTTAAACATCGGTAAAATTGCAAATGCAAAAGAGAAAGAAGTAAATTACTCCTGATGAAGGACTGTTGCTGACACGTCCGAAAGCTTGGGTGATCTTTTTCATTGCTATTTTACCAGTGTTTAACCTTTTGTATGTAAATATACTTATCTGTATTTAATTAAAGGCAGTTTTCAGTAAATGCTCTCTAAAGAATTTAAATATTGTTGCCCAATTTTTTTTTAATAAAATCATGGGCTCATTTTACCAAAATTGTTTTTTTTTAATTATTCCTAAAATATTCACACTTTAACAGGAAACACATGAGACTTTTAAAAGTTTTATGTAGACGATGTAAAAAGCCAGAGAATTGGAATATTTTAGATTTATAAAAGTTATTAGTTCTAAAAATTTAAATATACTTTAGATTTACATTATTCAACTAATTTTAAGAAACAACAGGTTTTTTTTTTTAATTTAAGTAACATATTTTATTCTGTGAATATAAATTTCTTAAATTAGACTAAACAATTTGATAAGGCAGATTTTTCTTGTGAAAAATTGTTGATTTAAATCAATGATCCCTAAATTATAATAACATGGATGTACATACACATACTTGTACTTCATAATAATAAAGCTTATTAGAATTAAGACTTGTCTTGAATGTTTAATATATTATATAGTTATTAAAACTGATTTCATAAATAAGTTCGAAACCAGTTGTTGTAATGATCTGCATGCAATCATACTAAAGGATAGAACATTTTAAATGAAAAAAAAATCAATGTTAAATAATTAATTATAGCTCAGTTTCCAACAGAAATATAACATTTTAAAGTGCAAAATTGAATTTCTTTAATAAGTATACATACATAAAGCAAAACTTGATTCCTAAACAAAAACTGCTTTAATAAAATCAAAGTAATTTTACACACGTGTTTACAGGTATTATAAAAACAAAAATATATATACATTGTCATTTTTGCAAAATTTTTAGGTTACGTTTCATAACAGTTTTCTTAAGGATATCATTTTTGTTTCGCAATAATTTTTTAACAATATCATTAGAAGAATAGCCTCCAGAATGAACATCAAAATTTAAAAAATGCTCATGCTCAATTAGTATGTCTGTTGTTACAGCCACAGCTACTTCTCTCTGATTTCGTTCGTGCATAAAAAATCTCCCAAAATCTAATGAAACAAATTTCTCGATGGCAATGTAATTGTCCAAAAAAATGTTCAACACTTCAGGCTGTAGGTAACAAAGACCACCCCTATATAATTTCTCGATTAATTGCTTGCTTGTGTTGTCACGCCTAAATGCTTATCGAGCAAAAGTAAACATTTACAGAAAGAACATTTTAGATGCTTTATTATAGAATGAGCACAGTATTCCGCTATATGTGTTATTACAGGTAAGCAATTGTCTTTATTATTGATATCATCCTCGGTAACAATTAATTTAGACGCAAAGCTATATGACACCTCATCGAAATTCTTTGCGTGCTCTCCCAATCATGATCTACGAAAGGGTCTACACTATAAGAACTATGATTGAACTTCATATAAAGAGGCAAAGTTCCCAAAACACGTAATTTGTTTTCTGTTTCAAAAACTTGCTGAAGCGAAATACAACATTGGGAGCCTGCTAATTGACGATACTGTCCAAATCTGTTTTCTAAATCATCTGTCTGAATTTTACCAGGCAGAACATAATGAGAATCCAATTCATTGGCACAAAAGCGTGTTATTTCAATCATAGCGTGTGTGGTATGCTACAGAGCTGAAAACGCTTCTTCTTTTGGCTGTCCCAAAACTCCAACCATGATAAAAATTTGTTTAAAAAAATAAGCTTCTCGTTAGCTTCAGATATGGCGTTAAAAGGCTTTGTTGACCAGGAGAAACATTTTACAATTGTTTCGGTGGAAAATCAAGCGTCCACCATCGTCAGAAAATTCGTCCAAACTGATTTGTTGCCACTAAATCAAAAACCAAAAAAGATGAAAATAGGTAACATAACAAAAGCCTGGTTGTGTCGCTATCGATTGTGCGATGCGGTAAAGAAAGGGAACAATTATTGTTGGAAGAAGAAATTATGTTGATTGAAAGAGAGGTTTGTAATAAGAGGGGGGAAAAATTGTTCTCAACCGGCTCGTTGACTATTGTACAGGAATTACTGAAGATATGAAAGGCCTCGAAAAAATTGAGATCTGAGGGTGAACGGACTTTTTCAATTATTTTTGCATCGGCAAAACAGAAACGATGGCCATGTTTCCATGAGTGTTTTGCAATGGCCGATTTTTCAAAATCTTGTTTGTGAACGTACGATTGGTGCTCTTTGAGCCTGAAACGCAGGGCTCTGGTCTTTTAGTTGGGTAACACCAAGTTTGTTACCTGGCTTGAAAATAACGCGGAAATTAAATTTGCGGAGGATGGAGGAGATTCTAGATGAAAGATTTGGCACAAACGGAATGCAGATTGTTTCTTTGGTGGGAGCCGTTTCTTGGCACAAAGTGGATGTGAACTTGGGAACTCTGGATAGTTTCTTTACTGCGAGGTCGATCACCGACGGATGATATCCCCGGTTTGAGGCGATGTTTTGCAAATGTGTAAGCTCTTTGGAGAGCGCTTGTTCAGAAGAAAACAATTTCAGAGCACGGGAGGTAAGCCAATGGAAAGTGCACATCTTTTGGGATTGTGGGTGTGCGGATTTGGCATGTGGTGGTAGGCAAATAGCACCCGGTTTGTGATGGATGCTGGTTTTCCAACCGGTCTCCGTTCGCGTAACCATCACACCCAAAAAGTCCAATTTCGAGTTTTTCTCCTCCTCGAAGGTGATCTAGATACAGGTGTCTACTGCGTTCAAAATTCCGACTGTCAGTGCAAGATTTACATTCGGATCAGTCAAGATCGCGAAAACATCGTCAACGTACCTGATCCAACAATCGAAGTGGAGAAGATCTAAAATCTTTGTTTCAACGTAGTGCATATATATATTCGCAAGTAAGGAATGTGAAAATAATAAAAGAAATACACATGTTTGAAATGTAGAAATATGATCTGTGAAAGAATAAATTAAATTCAGCATGAGAGTATCACAAGTAGAGAAAGAGTCAACGTCAAAGGTACAGGAAAGGAGGGTTAAAATAAAAAATGTAAGAACTAAAATGGAATCACACAATATAAATTACTATGGGTTAAAGTTATGGAATGAATTGCCGGGGGTAATAAAAGAAAGCAAAACATAAAGGGGATTTGAGAAAAAATTAAAAATACAATTATTAAATAGTCTGGATCTGCGATAGAGAGGTTGGCTAATTTTTTCAGTGACAGACGACTTAACTTTTAGTTCTATATCAGCCCCTTTCATGTTTCATCGTAAAAGATAAATATTTTATATAAAATTGCATATATCTTCATAATATGTGAATATGGAAAAATAAAGTATTTGTATTTGTATTATAATTTATCAAGACTCAACTTATTAAGGATATATCTTGAGTCGCATAACTTTCTAGAGAATGCCACCATGTTCGTTATTGTGGTACATCGAATTAGTTACTTGCTCATTATTTAATAGTTAATTGTGATCAAAATTATTATTTGGTGACAATATGAAACAACAATGTCAATCAATCAACGTTTATTGGCGTAGTGATACCAACGCCGATGGTATGGCGTGATTAGATGGTGA
>QLNU02015270.1:104698586-104727528 GCA_006491805.2 Dysdera silvatica | reverse complement strand
TTAAAATAACCACCAGAGACGCCAAACTCGTAGGTACGCCTCTGGCTATATTAATAAGGCAAGGCTGAGAAATACATCAGCCTGTCGGCGGCAAAATCATAAATTCGCCTCTGCATTTATATCTACAAAAATGAACAATATTTAACACAGTATTTCATATAATTGCCATTTAAGATAGATTTCATAATCAGCAACGAATAAAATTCGTTTCAGAACGTTAAAGTGAAATCTAATTTCCTAAAATACTTGTAAAACAGCATGCTGAGATCAAATCATAATTACGACACAGATAATTTCACAAATTTTATCCAGGTGTGTATCGCATTTTTTTCAAATGATTCCCATCACAATTCTAAATAACAATAATACTTCTTACTCATTAATTCGTAAAAACGACATTCACTCTGTTTTTAAAGTATTATAAGAATTCTACATCCCTCTGCCAAAGATATTCAAGAATTCAACTCTTCAAAACAGGCATAATTTAGAACCATAAAAAATCTAATTCCCTTCTTTTCAACATCACCGCATTCTGGAGGAGAATCTCGTAACAAGCTTCGGCTTTATATTCTCTTCCATTTCTAACCTCAAAACTTAAAATAATTTAATATAGATCTTCTCTTACATTTCTATAATTTTTATACTGCTCAAGCTATGTATCACGAAATATTGTATATCGGGTTGAATAAAAATTTATTATTACAGGCATAATGAAACATAATACTCAACTGTGAAAACATATACATAAATTTAAATAATTTTAAATATTATACATAATACAAAACTGCGTACACAAAAATTCCTGTATATTAAATGAACGGTGACCATTTTTGTAGAAACACCTTCTGAGATAAGAAAGCCACCGAACTGCTTCGTGACGTCACTACCCATAGACCAAACTCAGAGTCCAGCAATTACTACCGTAAGATGGACAAAGACAACAAAAACAGTTTTCATGGGGAAAGAATTAGCAACCTGAATTAAAGTTCAGGAACACGTTATTTTGATTCTTACTCTTAATTTTATTTACCGTAAAAGAGTTGTAATTTTCCTCATCATTTTGTCGTCTTAATTTCATTTAAGTATAAAAGCAAACAAAATATTTTCCTATAGTTATTTGTAATTAAAGAGGTATTATACGGTTTGACAATTCAGTTTAAAATTTTATTTTATAATTCATAACGTTTGTGATTTTTGTTTAAAAAAATCGGATTTATTTTTTGTTTACTGTTTCCCAACCTTCAAAATAATTTTATAAAATCTCATTTTTAAAAGGAAAACAATATCGAAATTAATAACCAAAACAGCGATTATAATACTAGACTTTAAATTTACATTTTATTAAAAAATATAAACATATCTATCCTTTTAATAAATAAAGACATTGAAATGATATGAATAGTTTCAAAAATGCAACTTGATATAAAATCTCACCCCCACTACACACAACGATAAAACAACAAAAAGTAACTTAGTTGTATAGTTACTTATTTGTATGAAAATAAGATACAAAGTACCAGGGAAGAAATTTACATACAAAAGTTTAAACATTGGTAAAATAGTAAGTGCAAAAGATAAAGAAGTAAATTACTCCTGATGAAGGACTGCTGCTGATGCGTCCGAAAGCTTGGGTGATCTTTTTCATTGCTATTTTACCAGTGTTTAACCTTTTGTATGTAAATATATACCTGTATTTAATTAAAGGCAGTTTTCAGTAAATGCTCTGTAAAGAATTTAAATATTGTTGCCCAAATTTTTATTTAATAAAATCGGCGGCTCATTTTGTCAAAATTGAAGTTTTCTTTAATGATTCACAAATTATTCATACTTTATCATAAAATACATGGAGACTTTTAAAATTTTGAGTAGACGATTTGAAAATCCAGAAAATTGGAAGATTTTAGATTTATAAAAGTCATTAGTTCTAAAAATTGAAATACACTTTAAATTTACATTGTTTAACTAATTTTAAGGAACAACGTATTTTTTTATTTAAGTAACATATTTTATTCTGTGAATATAAATTTCTTAAATCAGACTAAATAATTTGGTAAGGCAGATTTTTCTTGTGAAAAATCATTGATTTAAATCAGTGATCCCTAAATTATGATAATATGGATGTACATATACATACTTGTACTTCATAATAACAAAGCTTATTATATTCTGTTTCATATGAAACAGAAAATTTTTTTCAAGTTGATCGCTTTCAGATTAAATTTACAACAAATTTTTCTAATTGTGTCAGCATGGGACAAGACAAGATTTTGAGAACTACGTATAAACCTACATGCGTGCAGAGAAATTAAATGAATGAAACTGGCAAAAATTAACAAATCAGTTGAATAATGGTGACTATTATTTTTAACTACAGAGTTATTTATTATATTTACTCTGATAGAAATGAATACAACTTCTCTTTCTCTGGATTAGAAAGCTTTACTTTCATTAAAATTTCAGAAACTAATGACAACTGATCGATCAATTTATCATTCGATGTTAATAATTCTATTGCTTCAATTACAGATACTGTCATTTACATGAGAAGCCTTAAAAGGAAAATTGTATTTACCTGCTTTCCATCTTTCCTACATAGCCAAATAGCTCCAGAGAGTCATGAATGACAAGAGAATGTGAAACAACAGGTGCAGGTGATAAACAGATATTTAAAAATAGAGCACAATCTGATTTATATATCACATTCCAAGCGACGGGAGTACTTTCTAAACATTTATGAAATTCAAGCAAACTTGAGAAATGTCTCTTGTCATATTCTTGGCAGGATTCTAAGCTATTCTTTATTGCACTTTGCAAACTATCCATTTCTCTTTTTTCCCTTTTTGCTGTCTGGGCTCTCACGATGAGCGATACTTGAGGATAAGTAAGGAGGACATCCCGGTGGTATCGAAGGTACAGCAGTGGACTTTAAACGTGGAGCAGGTAATGGCACTGTCATCAAAGCTCCAGTTTTTTCATCATAGTCATATGTCATTTGTTCAATGTCATTTTTGGTAAAATGTAGTTCACACACGTTAGTTAATGAAACAAAACTATTTTAACAAAATAAATTCATATTCATCAACATATTTACAAATATATGCATAACACACATTTACCACTTTATTTAAAAAAAAAAATTTCTTGGGGGTTTAAAAAAATCTCCACTTATTATATAGCATATAATTAATTTGTTATAGTATACTAATGTGAAGAAAAAATATGTGGGCATATCATTTTAAAATACTGCAGTTCATATGTAACAGAAAGTAAAAATATCTATATGTTGAAAACATCATGGGATCACAAGTTTATATTTTGAATTTGGCCATAATTTGCACACCACCATTCGACTAACTTTAGTTATTCTATAGTATATTTTCAACTGCCAGTATATATACAAGAGAAATTATATAAAATTATTGTCTGTAGTGTCACCATCATAGTTAATTTATTTTCCACTTTTGCAAGATGGTAGAAAGTCCTACTTTGCAGCTCAGTGGAGCATGTGTCCTATTCTCTTAATAAAATGAGTTATTTATTGAAAACTAAATTGTGAGTTTTTCACTTGAAATTTAATAACAGCAAATCCCCCTCGTACTTTTTTGGGAGTGGATATCACAGAAAATTTGAAATGGAACCGACATAAAACAAATATATATAAAAAAATTAGGAGAGGAGCAGCCATAATGGCAAGAATAAATAATTAAATTCCTTTTAATATAAAAATCAATTTATATTATTTACTAATTTAGTCACTTAAATTATGGGAATAGTGTGTGGGTTTATATTAATAAAAAAACAAGAAAATAAGTTTAAATATCAATTATAAACAGAGTTTTAAAGACAATAGGTAAATTTTTAAATAAATCATTATATGAAATAATAAAATGTGAAAATAATATATTGAATATAAAGGAAATAAATGCATTTAAAATATTGAACATGGTCTATGAAAGAATAAAATTAAATATCAAGAGATTATACAAATAGAGGAGAAATTAAATATCAAAAGTACAAAAAAAAGGAGAAGGAATAAAATAAAAAATGTAAGAACTAAAATGGGATCACACGATATAAATTACTGTGGATTAAAATTATGAAATGAATTGCCGGAGATAAAAGAAAGTAAAACAAAAAGGGAATTCGGGAAACGACTAAAAATACAATTATTAAATAATCAGGATCTGGGATAGAAAAGTTGGCCAATTTTTTCAGGGACAAATGACTTAACTTTCAGTTTCATAATCTGTCCCTTTCATGTCACACGATAAAAAATATTTGATATAAAATTGTATATATCTTCATAATATGTGAGCATGGAAAAATAAAGTATTTGTACTTGTACTTCTATTATAATTTACCCAGAGGCAATATATTAAGTATAGCTTCAGTCATAACTTTCTAGAAAATGTCACCATGTTTATCATTGTGGTATATCGAATTAATTAATCACTTGCTCGTTATGTAGTTAACTGCAATTAAAATTATTTGGTGACAATCTATTTTACATAAATTATTATTAACTGTTTATTAATTATATGTAAAAAATTACATTTAAAAAAAAATTAAAGCAAGCAAGCAAGGCTACAACTTGAGTGTTGAGTGATCAATTCCGTCTAGAATAAATATCAAAAAAATAAATTTGGAAATTCGGACTAAAAAAGTAAAATTTAAAAAAAAAAAATTGTCTAAAATTAACTGTGTTGCATGGCTACAAAAAAAATCTTTAGCAAAGGATTTAAAGATTAATCTGCTCCATAGTGGCATAATTAAATGTGTATGTCATTAAGTCCTACTAGCAAGAAAAGAATTACAAATTACAACATATGTTTAATATTATAAGACACCCTTTAATATGATGTTGGTATAAAATCTTTTCTTTTGATACTGGCAATCCACTTGGAATGAATAGTTGCATATTAGTTGATTTATTAATATATATTTATGTTATTTATTAATATATATATTTGTTATTTATTAATACATATTTGTTATTTATTAATATATATTTGTTATTTATTAATATATATTTATTATAATAATTTGGAAATTTGAAGACTGAAACCTTTAATCCTTTTGTGTAATTTCCTTTACACATAGGAACAGCACATTTATATACCATATTTTATAAATAATGGTAAAGTAGTTCTGCGAAACTCAAAAATTCCCAACACACACGTGCAAAGACGTAGAGTTCAAATGCTGTATCTGAGTAGGTGTAGTGTTGTAGCAATGGCCTATGACCCCTGACGTCACGAAGTTTTCAGTTTCCGGTTCGGTGGCCTTCTTATCTCAGGAGGTGTTGGAATGGCTCTAATTAAGCATGGTGGACTGTCAGGGTTTTCCTTCCAATCCACATGATTTGATTCCCTAGTTAACTGAGGCTTGGATCCCACGGGAAACTGCAAGTTTTGACGCATCATGACACTAACTGTCCTCGTAATATAAACAATAAATCAGATTGTCAGAATATTACTAAACATCTATTACGTATGTAAGATGTTAAAATGATATTTTTGGTGGATGGTCAGTGACATAGGAAAATGGGGAGGGATCGGAGGCTTAAGCTTCTTCCATTGGATGCCAAGGCCGGTGTTTATTTTTAATTCGTGATCTTTCTGGGATTACAGTGCTGCTGTCCGCAGTCACCTTTTCCAATTCCCCCTTTGCCCAAAAATCAATCAATCAATGCACTATCTTCTTTAAAACTACTTGAGCTCCGCCCCACCACCCATCGTAATTTTTTAACTGCTACGCCTCTAGGTGCGACTTTAGCTATTTTTCTCCCCCAATTAAGAAAACTTATTACACATTATTTGGTTGTTAGATATTAGGTGAAAAATTTCTTTGCTCAAGAAATATATCCCTAAAGGCTCAATCGAGTGAAGATTTTTCACAACCTGCGAATTTTGTATCCGGTACTGAAAAAGCCTTATACGATCGAATTAGCGACTAAAATATCGTGTTAGTAGCTGCGTGTGATTATATAGTTTCTAATGCATCACACATGAGGTAACTTGCTATTTCCAGCTAACTGCAAGGTACTTGTATAGCCACGTGTGATTGAGCCGTAGTTGAGTTCCTTCATGAAGAAATAAATCCTTTTACTTGGAAACCGTAGGGAATAATCCTTTTTTTTTTTTTTTTTAAATGACAAAATCCTTTTCTCTGCTCCCTCTCACTTTCGATATCTGTATCTACGAATAAGGACTAATCGCCATTTTATACTTATTTTATAACTTTTACAAACGATCAGTAAAAACAGTTTGTAATCTAGAACAGGGTGTCGGCAACCAATCGACCACTGATTTCTGCCAGTTGCGGAAATATTTTTGCAACTTTCAAATCACGACGATTCGTTATTCTTATGCCAATAATTTTGTAACTCTTCAAAAAATGGGAACGTTACCATAAAGCTGGCCTGTAAGTACAGGCGCCGACTTGAGAAACCGTGGGAGGGATTTTGGAAATTTTAAATCAAACGACCCTTAGATTTTTTAAAGTCTAATCTAAGTTTCACTCAGTCAGATTTTCTAGCTGGAGACTAGAATTTTATACACTGCTTCACAGAAAAATTGCAACATCATAAAAGAATATGAGACAAAACTTGGCACACAGAAAAATATGTTTTGGAAAAAAAAACCCTTCAGTTACAGTGGCTGAATGTACAGGGTGCTCAGTATGCAGTAGACTCACGTTGAGCTATACATTCGTTTACGCGGCGTAGTATTCAATCAGAAGAGTGCTCAAATGTGATTCTGAGGTATTGTAGACCATGTGGTTTAGTGTTCGTTCTTAGTTTGGGGTCGTTGGAGAGCATGAATTCGACGTACAATCATATCTCACAAATTCTCAATTGAAGAAACGTGTGGAGATTTTGCTGTTCAAGAAATCACCAAAACATCATTTAAAGTATACCTGCTGGTAATTCTGTGTGTGACCGTGTGTTTTCATACCGATAAATAGAATTTGCTATGCCTTGAAAATAGGATAATGCAACGGCCTGTAGCACCTCATCAACATATCGCTGTCCTGTCACTGTGCCCGTTATGTACACTAGAGGTAGAAAGGCCATTGTAGCTGATACCACACTAAACCATGACCCCACACTGAAGAGGTGAGTGGCACTTCAAAACAGTAGCAGGATTAACCTGATTTCCACTACCCCTTGAGCTCACAGTTAGTGGTCATCATTTCTAGACATTCGTCGCTGAACGCCATATTATGCCATTCGTCATGACAAGTAGCTCTATAGTGTGGCACCACTGCAAGCGTGCACGATGATGGCTCGATGTCAGGGGCAGTCTTCGCAAAGGGCGGCTTGTCTGCAAGTCTCTCGCCGATTTAGACGAACAGCTTCCGTCGATATTTTAGCATCTATTACTCCCTTTACACTCTGTAGAATGTTACCAGCTGTGGATTGTGGTGGTCGCTACGACATTATGTAGTGTACATCGATCTGTGCGTTGTGACTTTGCTACGTACTCCAGTCTCATTACGACAACTCGCATTTCCTTCTTTAGCTCACTTTCTCCAAATTTGGCTCACGTGATGCACCCCGTACAGTTTCTGCTGCAATACTACTTCACCTCTATAAAGCCCCATAATCAGACCTCGAAAAAGGTCATCCGTTTGACGCAACTGTCGTCGTCAGCATATTGAGGGGTTTTCACTCAATAAGCTGCTACATATCCTTACACAAACAAATACGCACAATCCTTACACAAATGTACACACAAAATCTTTACACAGATGCACACACAAAATCTTTACACAAATGTACACACAAAATCTTTACACAAATACACACAATCCTTACACAAATAACAGCACAAACAATTACTTTTCATGGCCGTGAGAAGCTTTTAACTGTCAGCTTAACAGACCTATAGCTTTGGTTTTTCCCTTTTATCCCGCTTAGCGATGATGGCTCAACTCGAAATCGCAATCAAAATTGACAGAACTGAACTTACGTATTAATCCTGTAATTTGCTTAACTGTACGACAAAATTTTCTTAGTGTTGCGTTTTTGTGAGGCAGTGTATTTTCTGGAATCCATCCAGACACGCAAATCTATGAAATTTCTTTTTCATAAAAGAAATAGTTTTGTAAATGCCCTTAAACAACAGTACTTTAGGTCTTATTTGTCTCGTTAAATTTGATGAGTGTGAACAAACGGAGACTCTTTTTTTTTTTTTTAGGCACAACGAACAGTTTGAAACTTAAATTTTTGCATTCTATATGTAGTAACTAACTTTCTATACAAATGGGGAATGAATAGTGAAAAGCTTGAAGAATCCGTTAATAAACTACAAAATTTCTAAAAATTTGCAACCCTATATAAAAGCCTTTACGCGCTAATTTAAAGTCCTTTTATGTCTTATTTTAAAGGTAAAATACAAAATTTGCTCGAAAAATATAATACTACTCTTCATTCCGTTTTGAGACTAAAAAAATACGCCGATTATAGCAAATGCAACAGTGTAACGTTCTGAACGAGGAGTAGGATTGAGCGAAAATGGCGCCATGCACTTCCTGTGACCGAACTCTATATATGGCTCTGTGGTAACTAACTCACCTATATAATTTGGTTGCTGACACCTGAACTAGAACATGTAAAAATCACGATTCCAACTCGTGCAATTGTTTAAGGTATTCTTTGTGTAATGCATATATCATTGTTATACTGCTTTTTTCTGCTTGTTGATATCGTTTTACTTTTGTGTTGTGATCTTGTGTATTTACTAGTTGTATTGTACATTGTGATTTTTGTCAATAAAGAATCACTCAAGGCAAGTGTTTTAGTGATTCGTCTGTTGGGGAGGGGACTATAATCGAATTGCAGTAAACTGAATCACGGGTAAATATATTATGACTCAGAAGTCGTTAAGCTACGTCTTCCGTCTTTAATGACACTGTGCTATCTTGGCCTTGTCTGTTGGCCAGAAAACAATAGCAGCTAATTGATTTAGCTGGTATTGTTTTCTGGCTTCAGGAGGAACCAACCTCGGAAAACCATACTCTTCAGTTGTCACTCAATCCACCATCAAAACACCTGCGGATGCTTCAACGCAAACAATAATAACAAACCCAAGCCTACAGAAAATAAAATAACCAAATTGCCAACTGTTAATACTAATTCAAAGAAAAAGGGGCAAATTAAAAAAAAATTACAACTCAGAAAGAGTTTTCTAAAAACAGACATAAAAAATGATTGGGAAGATATATCTCCTGAAGATGGTGAGAATAATTCCTCTGAAATGGAAGATGAAATTATACCCTCAATTTCCATAGAAAACAAATTCTCGCTAATAACCCAACAAGCTGATCCAGGGAGTAAAACTGGAGATAGGCACACCATCGCCTATCCATAATGGAACTGTCGTGGTTTCCGATGCAACATCAAGGATATTAAACACCACATTAACACATATCAACTTGTCTGCCTTGCTATTCAAGAGGCTGTTTAAAAATAGCTGTACGACTTCTATACGAAATTACACTGTTATTCGAAAAGACAACATAGACAACGATAGAGCTTATGGAAGAGTTGCAATTGTTGTCAATAATCAACTTCCTTTCACAAGCATTAACTTCAATACACCACTAGAAGCAATAGCCATTCGCCTCTCAATAGCAGCTGAAATCACAATATGTTCTACATACCTTCCACCAAATCAAACTAACAATTTGAACTCCCTATCTGATTTGGTTAATCAGCTACCAACTCTATTCTTTCTTCTTGGGTACTTGAACTCTCACAGCACTGTATGGGGCTGTCAGAACATCAAAGAGGACATGCAATAGAAGCCTTTATTTGCAACCAATCATTTACAATAATGAATACCGGGACACACATACACTCTGCAAATCAAAGTTTCTTAACAATAGACCTTCCGATTGTTTCACCATCTCTTCTCCCGGTATAGACATGGGAAGAAAAACAAGATCCGCTTGGAAGCGACCATTTCCCCATTGTCCTGAAATATACTGGGTGGAGTTCCTATACGCCATCATGGATCCCAAGATGAATAATTGAAAAGGCTAATTGGAAACTTTCTTGTAGTCTAACAAACATGAATAGTACTATATTAAAAAACCCTAACATTAACAAAGCAATTAAAATGGTCACCGATCACATTCTGCAGGCAGCAAATCATTCAATTGCAAAAACCTCTACACACTTTCCCAAAATACCAAAACCGTGGTGGAACCACGACTGCAAAATTGCGTATAAAGTAAAAAGGCGTGGGTTACATTTCACCGATACCCCACGCAAACAAATTTAATTATGTTCAAAAGAGCCAGAGCCAAGGCGAGATTCATCCGACAAAAATCAAAGAAGGAATCTTGGAAAAGGTATATTTCTGGCATAACGTCTGCAATACATTCAAAGGTAATTCAGGATGAAATTAAAAAAACAAATGGCCATTACACTTCACTTCTTTGTTATATATGAGAGTAGTGGAATGAAAATCAGTGTCTACTGCTATTTCCAATGTCTCAAGCAGCATCAACTGCATTCCCTCATTCCAATCTATAAAAAGACAAAAAAAAATTCGATTTCCGAGAAAATACGACATCTGCATATAACAGAGATTTATCAACACACCTCCACATTTTTTTGATACATCCCCTTAATGAAATTTAAACACCCCCCACCCCCGGTTGACTGTGCCTACTAACACTTGAACACCCCACCGTAAAAAAATGCCCATTCTCGCCAAGGGTGGATTCAGGATGCTATTACGGGGGTGGGTTTCGGGGGCCCTCACAGGAAAAATTTTTAGTTTTGGACTATTAAATAGTTTAGGTAAATGTTATATTACTTGCCTTCCTTTATATTCACCAAAATATTTAATTTACGACAGTGAATTAAATTTGTCGTTTTGAAAAGGGGTCAACTCCATAGGAAAACAATGAAATATAACCCCTTTTCAAAATGACTGATTCAATTAAACTATATGGTTTAGGGTAGATTATAGTTAAGTATGACAGAAGGATAACCTAGTAAAGGAGACATATACAATAATCAAAACGATAATTTACAATGTATGAACGAAAAATAGAACGAGTTTGAATTTAAAGTACAAAAACGTTGTGATTATTTTACTTTTTATAACAAGCAACTTTTTAAAAAAATTTAAGCTTATAGTGCAAAGTCTAGCCATCTTGGTTTCTTTGAAAATTTGTCAATCACTTTATTTACATCAATATGAATGTCTCTGTGGGTGTGTATTAAAAGTCTCTTCTGTCATCCGCGTTCGAAGCCAAGTTTAACGGCGCTTCAAGGATAAAAAACTACGTTCTGCTGAAGCAACACTTACTGAAAACGTAGTTTGAAGGGCGAGAAACTTGTAGATTCGTGGAAAAACGTCTTGATCGCATTTCTCCAAGGCTTGGAGACTTTGGACGCCAATGTAATACTTTAGTTTATTACAGTAGTAACAAACAACACATAAAATATTCTTCATCGTCTTTGTTTCCTAGCTAATCCTGACATGGGGGGCGCGATGTGGCTTGTGGGGTTCATGAAGTTTTCCCCCATTTCCTCATTTGTTTCCATTCAAGTTTGTAAATGACTAGAAAAAAAAAGAAAAAAGCCGAACTTTGTTGGAAGTTTCCCCAAAACCAGCAAATACAAAAACTTCCTTGAGGTCTTGAGAGTACGCGGCGCACACAGTGCGTACACCCTTTGGGGACAGGCCTGCTTGTAATACATCGAATGATGTAAGGATAGTGGATTACATTCAGCCGTACAGACGTTCCATTTATTATGGAGAATGCCTCATATATAATTACTTAAAACCATTACTGGATATAATCAAAGGTGCGCGGAATCATATATTGAGTGAATTCCAATTCTCCAAATCTAAGAGACAAATATAAGAAACGTGATATATATAGAATAATACTTTATTTAAATACAACTCTGATATAAAACGTACAAAAATAACATTTCGAACATACATATTTATCCAAATTCACTGCTTATGAAGTCGAATGAACTCTACGGAAGCATTATATTTTTGTACTTGTAATCTTGTAAAGCTTCTGCAACGTTCACAAAATTAAGAATTGAAAAATATTTGTAGTCTATGAACAACAATCTTTCTAGCAAGGGAACTTCGAATCGAAATTGCATATCATTAATAATATGAGATACGTAACTATTACATCTTTTCTCTGTTGATGAGGACAACTCGACAGTCCTGGATTTAAAGCAGGAGTCGTCAGTCTTTTTAACCGTCGACCCCTTCAAGAGTTTCTTGTCCTTTTATCGACCCCCCCCTTCCACCTCTATTTTCCATTATGTAATTAAAACAGGAAAAGCAGAACAGACGTTTATGTGAGGTTTTATATTTTTTTATAGTTACAATTTTTATTATATATAAAATATAGTATATATTATTATATTAACTTAACCGTTAAGCCAATATAATATATGCTATGTTGAATATAATAATATATTCACATATATATACTCAGAAACAAATTTATTATTATTATATATATATATATGAATTTATATCGTAGTCAATAGTTATATATATATGAATTTATATCGTAGTCAGTAGTTATATATATATATGTGAATTTATATCAAAGTCAATAGTTATATATATATATATATATATATATATGAATTTATATCGTAGTCAATAGTTATATATATATATATTTTTAAATTATATATAACAATATATATAACTGTATATTACATAGTAAAACAAAAACGTATCCCTTTGACGTTAAGGCTTAACGTCAAAGGGATACGTTTTTGTTTTTGACATTCTTCTTAACACGATACATATTTAATTGGGGAAATAAATAATATATAAAATTTAATTTAGATACCAATACAATCTTATTTATATATATGAAAATAAGACTTTTATAAACTTACTAAACAAGGAAATTTAGGAAGTTAGAATGAGGGTAATCCAAGCATAGGCGTACGCATAAAGTTCGTAAGGGGGTTATAGGCTCAATGGGGGGTTACAGAGATACAACTCGCATATTCCTATGTTAAATATACAAATTTTCATTGCAATGGGGGGGTCACAACTCCCATCAACACCCCCTGCGTACGCCAATGAATCCGAGTTCACGAATTAAATATTACCCGTACAGTATGATTCCTGATATTTTTCTATCGACCTCTGGGACCTAATCGACCCCTTAACAATGTTATATCGCCCCTTTTCGGGACCACCGATTTAAAAGAAAAATTTCTTTATTTATCAAACCATCTACAACAGTATTTCTTAAACTTCGGCAGCTCACGGACCATTTTAAATATTCTTTTATTTATTGTGGACCACCAAAATGGGGAAGGGATTTAGAAACTTTACCCTTGGGAGAAAATTAAAAATCTATTGTTCGAAACTATGGTTGCCAATTCTGATTAATAACATTAGGCCCTACAGAGAGGCATTACTATCAGTTATAAGCCAAGAAATTTTGCTCTGTTCCACGTTATTAAAACAACATAAGAGCATCCGACATCAGATGTTTGCATTCTAATCTATGTTTCTTAAATTTTTTAAACATTAGAGAGTATGTCGCTTTTAAAAATTTATTGTTCACATCAAATTCTTACTTGTCTCCGGCAGGTTCTTTTTCAAACCGTGATGTTAAATACATCATTTCATATTTTTTTTATAAAATTTTCTGGGATTCTACGGACGGACCACACTTTGAAAAGAAACACTGTTCTACGGCTTCAATGCTTCCACCTCTTTTTCGCTTTTGATTCCTTCTTAATGGGCACCACAGACCTGTAGCTAAGCCTGAGCCAGCAGGGCCGTGGTCCCAGTTACCCGATCAAGCTATTTATATATACAGAACAATCTCCAGGTGCCCTGTGCCCCATATACCCTTTGCCTTGCTCCAGTTGCCTCTTCATCCTGACTACAGACCTAGGGCACCGGTTGTTCCGTCTGTGGAAGTCATTCTTCTTGGTTGTCTTTGACACCTCAACCATGGTCTTGGTGAAAGGATTTCATTAAGACCCCCACTCATAGGCGTAAGCAGAAATTTCGTAAGGGGGTTATAGGCTCAATGGGGGTAACAGAGCTACAACTCACACATTCCTATGTTAAATATACAAAATTTCATTGCAATGGGAGGTTACAACCCCCATCAACATCCCCTGCGTACGCCAATGCCCCCACTCCGCACAGATAAGCTTTAACGGTTCTTTACCATACTTTCACTTCTTTGGCTTCGTTCCGCCCCGAACTGGAAATGCAGAGCCACTTGGCAACAGACAAAATGCCTAGAAATAGCAACACAATAAAAGCAAGAATCGCCTACGAAACAGATTGAAATTCCACTTCAATTTGCAATTTTGTATATGTTCCAGCAGAAATGCACATTCCAATATTTGAACCTCGTTGTCTTTAGAAAACCATCTAAAGGATAGTTAACTTTAAAATAGGCAATTATATCCACACACACACACTTTGGTGAATATCTTATTTTATTCTCTCTTTTTTTTCTTTTTTTCTTTTTTTTTGTTGTTGTTGTTGTTGTTGAAAGAATGTACTTTTTCTGCCGTTTTAATGAGTCATTCAGTGGACAGAATGGCAATGGCCAGTCTCATTTACAAAACGAGAACTATCATCCTTTTAGTCGAATGAGTTATCTTTTCCATTCACTTCAAGCAATAATAGTTTTCACCCTTTCATTCATAAAAAAACGTCCAAGTGAGCTGTTTCTGGTTAAGATTTTATTGCCTACTCAGAAAAGGAACCCCATCAAAAGAATCCACGATTACATCTACTACGAATCATACGACTATTGTAAAATATAAATACCTGAGTAATTGCTGTAGCTTAACCTTTAAAATCTAATTTTATATAAATTTAAAACGAAAATTTCATCTATAAAATGATAATCAAGATTCACCCTTCTCGCCATGTGTTTTGTACTTATGTGTGATAATAAATATGGTAATAATGGTGGTAAGTTAAAACCTCATTTGAAGGATATTATTGACTGTAAATTAAGATTCTACATAATTCTCAAAAATATGTTTTTATCAAACCCCATTCTATTATCAACCCCCCTTTTATATCTTATATATAGGCCTGGGCAGGGGTGAGTGTAAGTTCAAACCAGATTTCCTGAAATGTTACGCAATATTTTTCGTAAAGACACTGATTTCCACAAGAATATAAAAAATTATAGGAAACAAAACAAAATGATTGTAATTTTTAAAAAGAAATCCCGGAAGAGGCAAGTTGAAATTCCCGGAATTTACGGAAATCCAGGAACACAATCACCCCTGCCTGGGTCAATCATAGAGGCTTCAGTGCAAAGTACTAGAAGACAAATAGGATTTTTTGCAGATTACTGAACCCTTGACTGTTGAAATTTGTGAGTTTTGACGCTTTATGTACTAGTGTACTTTCGCAGCAAAAGTTTATAATTTCTTAGTCTAAATAACAGCGTTCGTTTATGAGTTGTACATCCACAAAATTTCTTGATCTAGCTCGATGTCGCTGTTCAACACTACATTTGAATTTTTTCTCCGAGACACTTATCAATCCATAATCATTTGCGTATTTTTGTGTGGGTTATTTTCATCCTCTTGACATATCTTTCTTTCTTACATTCACTTTCTGTTGTTACTTTGTGTGATGTCTCTTGCAGTAAGAAGTTCTTAATTTTTTTTATATTAAAAAATGGATGATGAATCAGAAACTCATTGCTTCCAGCCAACTTCTTGGTACGTATTTCATAATTCGTAGTGATATTCCAATCAGCGTCCACAAGAGGTGATTGGAGATATTCGTGCGGGTGAGCAGCAAATACATGCAGCTAAATAGAAAAAGGATTTGCCCGGCCAGTCCACCATAATACAACCTAATTATAAAAAGAAAATACATATAATACATTCAAATTAACATTTAATAGAATTACACGTTATTTCAAGTCGAAATGGGCATAACCATTCTTTTTCACGCCTTTAAAGCCAAAATCTTTGATTGGTACTTAAATCAAGTATGCTCTGCCTGCTACTTCTGCCTTCCCACTCTTTCCTTTTAGTTTTCAGTTCTTCCCCCTCCTCTGCTCTCCCTGCTCTTCCTTTTCCATTTTTCTTTTGTCTGCCTTTCCTTATAAATGTCCTCTAAAAGTGCACCCACAACAGCCAACTCAAAATTCATTTACATTTTTCTACTGTTTTCGTTTCTCCTACTTCTTCTTCCGGCCTTGGCTGCAAGGAAAAACATTCTTGCTCTGCAGCCCACAAAGATTCCACCTTTGGACTTCAACCTTTATTTGTAACGTCTTCGAGTCAAGACTCTGCTCATAAACTCTCTCATAAACTTTTTAGCAACCCTGTCAATATCAGGTCTTATTTTTGACATTGCAACCCTAGGAGTGTTTCTAAGGTGGACGTCAGTTATTCTGGTCTTAACTTTTCATTTTATCAACTTCATTTCCGAAAACACCTGTTTAGAGACGCATTGGCGTACGCAGTGGGAGGGGGTTGTAATTCCCACTGCAACGAAATTTTGTGTATATATACATATAAAGATATGGAGTTGTAGCTCTATAATCCTTTCCCCATTCTAAGCTTTTAACCCCCCCTTTTGAAGTTTCTATGTCATCCTATGTGCAGATGTAAATGCTCCAGAACAGTAACATTTTCAGAGCATGCAGTCAGATAGTGGGGAAGATGTTCATATCAGCATATTTAGAATAGAATTTGATGAGTCCTAAGATGAATTTTTTTTAAATCACTGTTGCACTACAAATCAATAAAACTTACGCTAATGACCATATACACTAGAAAACTAAAGTAAAATACGATTGAAAGGAAAACCAAGTGTTACTTTGGTTCTATAGTGTTTTAAAATATTTCTTATGAAATATGAAAATACCAACAGAATAAAATACATATATTTCAGACTCCAAGGGAGCAGGGACGTTATTTTTGTGTGAAACAATTTGTATTTTTTCATGAGCTGGCGGGCCATGGGTTGAAAACCTCTGCTGTAGGCAGTGTCGGATCCGGAGAGGCATTTTGTGGGGGGGCTTGCAATACCAACTCAACAACCCATATATAATGACGATTTCTGCCCCTATCAGATTAATGGACCATCGACTGGTTAGGGGGTTCCCTGATTACCCCCCACGTGGTTCTACCACTGATTTAGAAGAGCGCTGGGCCGCTTTTTGTTTTAGGACTACTCCACTGGTTCCTTTTGACTTTTTGTAAGTTTTGAGATGACATCGAAGACCGTGACTTCGTCCCTTTACCTCTCCTCAGGCCTGTAGCCATGAGGGGGGGCCAGCAGAGGCGTAGCCCCAGTTGCCCCATCGAGCTATTTAACTATGTACAGAACAATCCCCGGTCATCTGTGCCCATATGACCTTTGCCTTGCCCTTTCATTCTGGCTACAGGCCTGCCTCTCCTTTAACACTTTGGATTTAGGGAGAGAAAAATTGTGAATATTTGTCTGCATAATGTCATGATCTCCAAGGGCGGACACATGGGAGGTCACAGGGGCCATGACCCACAAAATATGTCACTGTAAAAAATTTCAAATTTCATGGTAAATTCAGGGTGTTATTCCAAGACTCCCATACCAAATTCTGTCCTTGGCCTCCCCGAAATGAAAATCTGTGTCCACCCCTGATGGTCTGCCCATATAAATCTATCCATATTATACGCGTTACTTCCCCATGGCACTAATGCATGCAGGAGAGGTTGTTAGGGGTTATAACCCTTTATCGCGATATAATTTTGTATATACATATGTATATATGAAGTTGTAGCCCCGTAACCTCTCCCTCCTTATGAACTTTCTATGAGAGCCAATGCCTTATGGAGAAGCCTACGTCAGGAAGCGCATGTTTTTAAGCCAGGCAAGGTGTTGCGTACAATGCATTCTTAAAAGAAAGATTACGATATTTACTTCCTTTTTGTAGTATTCAGTAGATGAATGTGGTCAATATGTATTCTATACCACACATAAAATGACCATTTCTTTTCCTTAATAACAACACAATTGGTGGCGTGAAATTTTGTGGCCAAGGAGTTCAACGAAGTGAATAATTATTACTGAAATTTCTCACAATTTAAAAGAATAGTGAACAATTAAAAATTTTGGGAAGTAATGGCTAAAATATATATAACGTATATTCTTATCACTGAAATAAATTTGAATAAATATTTTGGATTTCAAGATAATGATATACACTCGTGTTCAAAATTAAGAGAATTCCCAATGTTATTTCAATGAAAGAGGCACATATTTTTTCTTTAACTGTCGATGTATTTATATAGAAAAATCTTTTTGCAGAATATAAATGAACTGCAAACGTTTATATGTATCACAACAAATCACGTTTTTTCAAGCATCTTATGAAGGAGAATCTATGATCAAAAATTAACACAAAAATTGAAGGTCAAAAACAAAATTTTTTAGAAAACTGGTTTACAATAACAAATTTGCTCACATAAACATCAACAATCATTTTTTAATAATTCTCCATATTTATATGAACAAATTTGTTATTCCAAATTAGTTTTCTACAAATTTTTGTTCTTGATCTTCAATTTTTGTGTCAATTTTGATCTCGGATTCTCTTTCATAAGATGCCTGAAAAAATACGGTTTGTCCTGATTCCGATAAGTATTTGCAGCTCATTAATTTTCTGCAAAATGATTTTTTATAAATAAAGCACATCGACAGTTAAAGAGAAAATATATATGTTATTATAAAGCAAAACTAATTATAATCCTTATTCTGTTTGCGATTAAGCAAAATATTTTAAAGGAACGATTACTGAAATAATTAAAAAAAAATTTCATTTTACCAAGCTAGTCGCTTCCGAGCAGCAGGGAGAGTGGACTCGTCTTCTTTCAAAATAAATTTTCGAATTCCTAAAACATAGCTTTCCAAATATGGCGTCCATTCAACAAGCCGTAAGTCAAAGTTAAAGAGCTGGAAAGAAAGATTCTGACTCATTTAAAAAAATCAAACATGAGACTGTATAAAAATAATCTCGGTCAAAAATATTTTTATAAAGAACTTGCAATCGATAAAAGAAAAGGAAAAAAGTTTTTTTTAATACGGCGGACATTACTGCTGCATTGCACCCAAAAATAATACCGGGATCTAGATCTCGGATTTTAAGCATGTTAAAGATGCTTAAACTTATACACTAAAAAAATAAAACGGTTCAAGTACATCTGATATATCTAATACCTATTATATTATAATCTAATGATGATTAAAAAAATAATGAACAGTTTTGCTTCCAACTCCAGTTTTCCTAGTTGCCATGAGTTATATTTCCGAGAATTACGTATTTTTTTATGGCAGTCCAATCCTTTCTGAATTTCCTGTAATTACAGTAGTTAATAGCTTCTTACAAACCTATCTTTACCCCACACTCTTTCCCCTTTTCAAACCTTCTTCCTTTCCTTAGATCTCTCCCATCGATGGCATTCTCGTCGGATCTCATACAAGCTCGAGATTTTAAGCGTGTCATGGCTGTTCTTTTTTTTTTTTTTAAAAATTGAGTTTAGAACTGTGTGACAAAATTATCAAATAAGCTTATATACAGGGTGCGTCAAAAGTTCGTAAAAACTTTAAAAAATCATTAAAAAAAAGGAATAAATAACGAAAAAGAAGTGCGTTTGCACGAAAGGATTTCTAGAAAATAGGAATTTTTATTCGCAAAAAATATTTAGTTTAAAAGTCACCTGCAGAAGACGCTGATAGTCAAGTTATTCGGAAGAAATATGCAATGCAGGTTTGCAATAAAAGACCTGGATGAACGTGGACTGTTCATTCGAATCCAACAGTACTGCATAATTTGCGAATGTCATCGTTGCCAGATCAAGCGTTGCTTATGAAGTTCTTCTACCTGAATGTTGAATTAGAAGCCACTGCGTTGCGAAAATTTCGTACAGTGAAACAGCCACAAGAAGACGAGAAATGTCCACATGTCTTGTTCGCCTTAGTTCTGTCATACAAAGTTTTGGAGGTCATATTGAACAACTGTTGCAATAATAAATCGATGGAATGCACAGTTGTCCTGTCCATTGTCTTTTGGAGTTTTCAGCACCATTTGTAGGTGATTTTTTGAACTAAACATTTTTTGCTACTAAAAAAATCTGATTTTCTTAGAAAAATTTCCGTGCGATCTACACTTCTTTATCATTATTTGTTCTTTTTTTATGATTTTTAAAGTTTTTATGAACTTTTGGCGCACCCTGTACTTAAAGAATTGACATTTTGGTCAGTGGTGTAGCAATTCAAAAATTATGGGGGTCTGAAGTAGGTTTAAAGAAGATGATGGACGGGGCATATTAAAAATATGAATATATCTTATGAGGGGGCTCAATTCCCCTCTAAGGGGGCTTAGAGGGGGATTGAGTCCCCCTTTTGTACGCTACTGGTTTCGGTTCGTCTTTGTGAACCTTCTTCCGTAGGGTTCTCAAAGATAATTTTTGTCCTTTTACTCTCATTTTAATATACGCACGCGATAATTTCGTGCATTTTATTTAAGAATCTGATATTAAACATACTTCTCTGTCCGCTGGCGACTGTTGTTCCATCAATTCCAGAAAATTTTTGCACTCAAAGGTCCACTGTTTTGTTGTAAAATACTCCAAGTAACTAGCAGCTCTCTCCATCCGCATTACCATGTTTGTAAACCTGAAACAAGAAGAAGAAAAAGATATATAATTCTTCCCCTTTCTCTCTCTCTCTCCGTCTCTATCAGTGACGTAAAGTTAATTGGGGGTGGATAGGCTCAAGCACATATTATATACATTTGAACATTAAAATACATACAAAATTGCAATTTATTTTGTATTATTGGGTACTCCGGTCTCATGGGCCCATATAACTATACGCCTATGATCTCTATATCTCGCTCTCCCTCTCTCTCTCTTTCTCCCTCCATCTATTCATCCACCTATCTCGTTTCAGAATATTATAATGTTGTATTCAAATTAGAAAAAAAAATTAAAATAAAAGATACTTTTTGATTAAATGTACCCGTAGAAAATTACTTCCTAAAGTAATTGATTTAAAAAAACAAAGAATCGAAAAACTTCAAGCACTTACTCTGTTTTGTATCCAAATATACCAGCGAGCGTGTCTATAAGATAGGCCGGTAAGCTGTGCTCCAGTTTAACTGAAACAGTATTCAGCAGCCTGCTGGACTTAAAACTCCCGCCAGGGTACCTCAGTACACGCATGCTTGGATGACGCGTAATCAGTGGATATGCTGTCCTCTCAATATCTGACCACGTGACTCTATTCAAATTCCCTGAGGTACAGTTGTACACTTTAACCGAGGTTGGCCTGCATTAAACAAAATATCCATATTAAAATGCTTTCATAAATACAAATGAACTCAGTTGTCCGTTTTGTGCAAAGAAATCTGTCTAAAACGACCGTATACATTATTTTTCTAAAAAAGGAACTGCCGTTTTAACGAGTAACCTGTGAACGCGTGATAAAATTCCATACTGTATTGTACTGAATTCTAGCATTAGAGAATTCTGCACATCTCTCAGAATAAAGGTGGCTATATATATATATACAGGGTGGTCCTGAATTCTACCGACAAAATAAGAGGGGGTGTTGGGGACACCAAATAAGGCATGTTTGTCCATATCCCCGTGTCCGCAAAGGGGCCGGTTTGGCTGTAGAGCGTAACCACTGTTTACGTCTATCACGTTGCTACGTAGCCAATTGCACGAATTAAATGCAATTTTTGATACATAATTTAAGTGAATGAGCTAATAATACAGCAGAGACAAAGAAATCCGGAATTCCGTTTTCTGATTTTGATCTGTGTTACTGTTTAGTGAAAATAAGCCTAAAACTGCCTTTTTTAACACACTAGAAAAGAGTTGAGAACTGCCAAGTATGTGTAACAGGTGAAGAACATCAAAAGAAACATTTTTTGTTCAATGAATCTTTTGCCAAAAAGTAGCCGTTCGAACACGATGATGGATTTAGTGTTTGCACCCACCGCATTCAAAGTTTCCACAAATGGCTAGAATGTGCCATTTCCCGAAATTTTAAAATTATTTAATGTCAACAGACGTCACGCTCTCTCTCTCTTTGTCTCTTTCGACTTTTAAAAATCAGTTAAATTTACCGGAATTGTATGTGTAGAATTCGCCGCTTCAGTTGCGATTGTATGAATTCTACACATACAATTCCGGTGAATTTGACTGATTTTAGAAAGTCGCCAGAGAGAGAGACCCGATGTCTGTTGACATTAAATAATTTTAAAACTTTGTGAAATGGCGCATTGTAGCCGTTTGTGGAAACCTTGAATGTGGTGGATGCAAATACTAAATTCACTGTAGTGCCCGAACGGCTAATTTTTGGAAAAAAATTCACTGAACAAAAAATGTTTATTTTGATGTTCTTCACCTGTTACACATACTTGGCAGTTCCCAACTCTTTTCTAGTGTGTTAAAAAAATTCAGTTTTAGGCGTGTTTTTACCACATAGTAACACAGATCAGGATCAGGAAATGGAATTCCGGATTTCTTTGTTTCTTCTGTATTATTAGCTCAATCACTTAAATTATGTATCAAAAATTGTATTTAATTCATGTAATTGGCTACGTAGCAACGACATGGACGTAAACAGTAGTTACTCTCTACAGCCAAACCGGCCCCCTTGCGGACACGGGGATATGGGCAAATATGCCTTATTTGGTGTCTCTAACGACTCCCCCCTCTTCTTTTTTCGGTAGAGTTCCGGAACACCCTGTATATATATATATATAGTCGAACTCGGATAATACGAGAAAGTAAGAATATGTAAAATTTCTCTTATTAGTCGTTACTCGTAAAATTCGTGAAAAGAATAAAAATTTCAAACTATACACAAAGAATAAAATAATTACTAAAATTAACTTGGGTAATTTTCTTAGTGCAAGATTTACTTTATATCATTTAATAAACATAGAATTTTCAACCTTACCTATATGGGGTCTATTTTTATTACACTGTAAATAAATACACATATGGTCTCATTTCGCTTAATTTCACCTCAATAGTTATTGAAAAAATCAGTAAGTTTTGATTGTTTGTTTGGCATATTTATTTGTGCATCTTGTGTATCTCGAAGTTTTCTTTCGCTCCGTTTTCGTCAAACAAGACGAAAAAATGTTATGGAAAAGGGAAAAATCGCATTAAAGTTGGACAGATATTTTTCTCGTTAGAGATTCTACTTTTGTGCTCGTAAAACGCGTGAAACCCTTAATGTAGCTAAACAGTGAACAAAGCTTAACGTGCAGATTGCTCGTTTTAGCCGTGCTCGTATTAAGTGAGTTCGGATGTTGTGTGTGTGTGTGTATGCGTGCGTGCGTGCGTGTGTGCGCGCGCGCGTATATATGTATAATATATATATTTGTGTGTGTCTATGTATTTTTAATTCAAATTCTCCAAATATAATACGAAAAAGTATAATGCGTATAAGCATAAGCAAAATAAGACGAAGGAGAAATAGGAGATTAGAAATGAAAAGTAGGAGATGAAAATGTTGAACACAAAGAAAAGACAAAAGAAATTAGAAGGAATCACACAAACACGCACACACATAATCATCACATTTATATATGACATGAACAGACAGTGGCGGCTCGTCCATTGGTGCATGTGGACAAGTGAACCCCTGAAGAGAAATTATGAAGAAAATAAGATATAACAAGTTAAGTAAAATAAAATCTCAAACACGTAATATGAAACTGTAATAGTATAAAATACGAAATTTATTACGTGTAAGTCAATTATTACTTTATTTGGTTGGTGACTTTATTAACCGGGATGCAAGGAGCAGAGTGTTAGGCAAGTAGCATTTGGCGCAGTATAGCCCAGATGCTCTTGCGCCATAAAAAAGCCAAACAAACAAACAAACAACTAGCACGTGCGAATGGAAAAACTGACCTCAAAAAGCAGTTTAGCACTGAAGTCATTGGAAGGTGTGAGTGTATTCACTGCATACGCACTCTCGTTCGCACATTTTCATTGTGCGGGAGGTAGAACGCAATAAAAAGTTTCAACTTTAAAGAGAAGCAACTCAATAAAGAGCATCTTTTTCGCCTGGCTCTCACTTTCTTTGCTACTTTGTACATTCGGTTAGTTTAATTTTTTTAATTAATTATTATGGTTAGTTTTATTATTATTATTATGTGTAAAAACATTATTTTAAAACATATTATGGGCCATGCACAACGACACCATGAAATCATGCGTTCTTTTATGAGCAATTTACAAAAAATACGCCCCGGTGGCTCTATGTGCCCACCATTTGGCGATTATGCCTACCCTGTAAAGGGTAATAATATCTCATATATAAAAAACAATTTATCATCTAATATTATTATGTGTTAATAGTTAAAATGGCATTTAGTAAACTAGATGTCTCGGAGCTGAAACAATTAAATTTTTCAACGCTACCGCTGGAAAGAAAAATAGAAATAAAGCTTCTTAGGCAAACACTAGGCTTGACCCTTGGATAAGGTTAGTTGTTGACAAAATCAAAAACTACGGATTTCCAAAGGGAATTAATTCACACACAAACCCAAATTATATGAGAAAAATTTATGGATTTGTGGATGTGAATTAACAAACAGGCTATTTTGTTTTTACTCTCTCCTGTTTGCAAAACGAAGTGGTGATTTCAGTTGGGTGAAGTACAGTGTGGCTGATTTGTCACATATAACTCCAAAACTAAATTAGCATGAATACTCGCAGTCACATTTAAACTCATTAGAGTTTCGTTTGCTTAGAAAGGTTGAAATTCGTCAACAGCTTGACGATGTATTTTCTTTTATTTGCGTTGCAAGTTTGTTTAACCTTATGCCAAGAAAACACAATATATTTTAATCTGTAGGTTTTGTTGACCTGTGAAAATTTGTTTCCGTAATTTATGTATTGTAAACCCAGGGCCGCAACTAGAGGTGGGAAGGCTGGGCACATGGCCTGGCATGTTGGTAGGGAGGCCAGTGAAGGGCGGGTGCCGTGCCAGATGGGGGCGTCAGAATTTTAGTATGGCCGGAGAACAAAGGTACTAGCTGCGCCACTGGTGAACCCCCTCCCCATTTGAATAACCCACTGTGAGCAGACTATAATATTCTCGGCGAAGTGAGGATGAATGTAAGGAATTAAATTACGTATTGAAGGGAGAGGGGCGGAAAAAAATAAAAGGATGGTAAGGAGAGGGGGTACGAGCTGAGAAATTCTACCAAAGAAAGTCAAGAAAAGTTGGAAAAATTCAAAGAAACTGAAAAGAGAACGAAGGACGCAGAAGAAGATATTGAAGTTTGAAAAAACAAAGCTCTTCAATTGACTGGAATTGACAAAACGAAAACTACGACATCAAAATACACTTCTCCATGACCAATATGTCAAGGACATTCAATGAGGAAAGCATTGAGGAACGATCATTGTCATAGCTTAAAAAAAATAGCAGAAACAAATGAAATGGCAAGTTTCATGGCAAAAACTTACGTTTTTATTAAATTTCAATTAAAATACGGATTAAACAATCGTTTGATCACGCATAGATGTACGCAGGGAGTCAATGGGGGGGGATTATAACCCCTATAAAGTATATACAGCAGAACCTGAGAAAGTGACCATCTCGGTAAATTGACCACCTGAAAAAAGTGACCACTCTTTATAAGAGAGAACTGAAAGGGACTTTGTCACGCCTATACCAGAGTCTCTCGTATATAGCGACCACCTCTCTATGGTGACCATTGCAGTCTAGTTCCAAAGGTGGCCACTTTAGTCAGGTACTATTGTATTACACTGTTTTTTACGTACATATATCGATAAATTACGAAAACCGTACACGGCGGACTGCAAAATAAAATAAAAAGCATAGGAACTTACGTTAATAGGAAAAAATGCCTTACTCGTCAATTGCAAAAATCTACCAGATCATATCTACCGAATCTACCTAATTAGCATATATGGAATTGTAACTTCATAAGCCCCCCCGCACCCTCATAAGCTTTCTGCATATGCCAGTGCGATCATGCCAAATGCTAATCATGAAAAAAACATAACACTGACAAACATTTTCTAAAACAACAAACAAATTTCACAGACTCAATAAAGTTCTAGAAATGGAAAATTGAAGCATCAGTGAGAAATACTAAATACTAGTTAGTAAATAACCGAGAGCCAGTAAAGTAATAGGAAACGAAAACGTCAAAGTATTAAAGAACTTCATAACTCAAATAGGCACCTGGTACAAATAAAACTAATTTAACCATTCATTTACACAGACGGTTATGCATAAATATGCATAACAAACATAATAACTGTATAATATAATATGTATAATAAATATAAAAATGACAAATGTAATATTAAAAAATTAAATGATGAATAAAAATAAAAATTTGAATAATAACAAATTGAAAAATACATTTTAAACATTCAAAATATATGCGTATGTCAAACATATTATACATTTAACATACTGTTCACGAAGTCGAAACAGTACATTGAAAATAGACCCTAATAATCTAGTAAAATAATTGGCGTCATCAAATGATTCATGACGTCATCAGATAATAATTGACGTCATCAGTACATTGTACTCTACTCACAAAAAAAAGAAAAGAAAAAGATAGTTATTATGAGTACTTGAAACTATCTCTGCCCATCAGAAACCTGTACCAACAAGTATTAGAACACATGCATACAATGATAATGAACTCTTAGTGACGTAGTAGCGCCACTTAGTACCTCTTAGTGCCGATGTGCCAAATGGCTGTCAGCATAAGGTTTGCTAGCAGGTCAACTGGCATCCAATCAACGGCTGTGTTTTTGTAGACAAGCATTGTCCTTAATAGACCTTGACCCGTCTGCGTATTAAATAAACAAAAACACGTGTTAAATATCTATTATAATTATTTATAATTAAATGTTTCATTTAAATGCACAATTACAACTTGCAAAGAAGTTATAAAAATTCATGCTTTCCGTAGCACATCCATTGCGTAAAAGAGACTTTGGAAAATATTGCATTAACAGTGCCAAATGGAGAATTTAAGTTTTCTTTTTCAATAAGTATTTTAAATACACATACATACATGAATAATAAAAGTGGATGGCCCGTTTACTCCATCAACCCAGCCCTAAAAAGACACGAAAAAAGTCCATATTATCTATACAAATAAAACAACAATTTATCTCAAAAACATCCTTTTTATCACAGAATTTCTAATAGTGGAAACGATAATATCATGTCGCAAAAGGCGCGTTTTCCTAGATGCGTACATTTTGCGGTGCAATAATGAAAAACACCGAGAACTGACTCAAACAATAGAAAACCAATGGAAGCGTTTTCTTAGAACGCGCAAAACGCTTCCAGTGGTTTTGTATTGTTTGAGTCTCATCTCGATGTTTCATACTGTTGAGCCGCAAAATATGCGCATCTAGGAAAACGCGTCATAAACTTGAAATGAAGCGGTAGCGGAGGGAAAAAGTTGGTGAAATTTCTAAATCAAATTCAATAAACTAAATGGAATGTAAAATGCTGTGCATAGAACTCATTTGTAACTAGCCCGGATTTAGTGAGTTGACAGATACAGCGAGGAAAATATGGATTTTGCTTGGTATAATGATTAAGCGCAATACAATTTAGCTACTTTCAACGAACAAAAATACGTAAAATGCGTTTCAGATATCATCGAACTTCCTGTCCTTCATATTTATAATCTTATTTTCTGTACAGGAATCCTACCGCGTGATTTTAAAATTGCTGACGTTATTCCCATATATAAAAAGGGTTCTAGAACTGACATTCCCAACCATAGGCCAATTTCAGTACTGACAATTTTTGCAAAAATGTTGGAGAACTTACTCTTTCAAAGACTTCATACTTACTTCTCGTCCCATAAAATAACTCATCTAAATTAATTTGGATTCATTAAAGGCAGATGCACTGAGTAATCCCTCCTGTGAGCTAGTAATTTTATTTATTCAGATATAGAATCTAAACAATCTGCCGTTGGCGTATTTTTCGATTTGTCAAGAGTTTGCGATACTATCAATCACAACAGACTTCTTTTCAAACTTTAATTGGCCGGTGCCGTTGGCCTTCCCAACACCCTTTTCAGAAACTACTTGACAAACTGAAAACAATTTGCATTACGTCATACACTCTGAGGTGTTCCACACGGACAGATCTGAGGGCCTCTACTATTCAACTTATACATTAATGATATATTCTACTTACCAATTCCTTGCAAACCTGTCTGTATTGCTGACGATACCAGTATCGTTTTTAAAAACACTAAAATCAACACGCTAATCTCTTTGGTAAATACAAATATAAAGAATTTTACAACTTTCTTTAAAAGTAACTGTCTAATACTCAATACCTCAAAGACTAAACGCCTTCTTTTTACCAACAAAAATTATTGACTCTAATCATTTTAATCTCAGTATAAATAATATAATGCTTTCAATTTCACAAAATATAAACTTTCTTTGTGTAACTCTTCAATCCAACCTTAAATAGGATATACATGTTAACAATATCTGTAAAATAATTAGTAGAAATATTGGATTGATTTCAAACGTTGGCTACTATTTATCCGACTCAATTCTTCTTGAACTTCACTATTCTGTGACTTTTTCTACTTTTTACCATTGCCTTCTCATATGGGGGAAACACTTCCACGTCTAATCTCATTAGATTTACCAGACTACAAAAAAAGATTCCTCCGCCTCCTAAAGTATAAAACTCACACTTCTGGAACTACTGAATTAGCTTACGATCATCATATATTATGAATTGAAAAATTATTTACGTACGAAACTTCAATCTTCATATTTAACACTATTCGAAATGTCACTCATTCTGATCTCATTTCACTGCATTTTCCTGATCATACCCACTTTACAAGAAATCTT